>BMAV01001901.1:301233-331603 GCA_019973955.1 Trichonephila inaurata madagascariensis | reverse complement strand
TTTTGGGATTAAATGTGATATTGCGAGTCTTCATTGACTCTAAGAGTCAAACTGAGACTCATCAACAACCAAACAAGCTCTCGACAGTGACCAGTCGGCTACCAGGTTGCCACTATTAATAGTTATGTTTAGATAGGATTGATATTTCTCAATTTGAATGAGAAAATCAAACGACATAAATTAGAAACTATTTTAATTGTTCAAGTGTGAAACAAATTAACTTACATATATATAATAACAACTATGCTTTATATTCAGTTTTGAATAAAGTACAGCTATATACTATATGCAAACTGTTAGAATATTTCGTTTATTTTATAAAAGCATTTTTTTTTCTACTTTAAATTCATAAATATTATCTAAATACATGCAAAAAACTATGACGTTAATAAAGTAAATAATTTAGACGTAGGGAACTATGTAATTCTTACTAAAATAAGAAAAAACTCATATATACGCATTTATCGGTGTATTTGCAATAGAAGCTTATGTTCTAAGGAGTAATTATGAAAATATTTTCAATTTTCAGTAAATAAATGGGAAGCAAACACGAGTTAGTAGATTCTGTAAAAACATGCAATTTTTTTGCGTTGGTGAATATTAATAAGGTTGGGAGAAACCTTCTTCTAGAGTTAGAGAAAATAAATATATAATTAGAATAAATTTTTTAAAGATTCTGAATGCAAGTTGTTTTGGGTAAAAATCCTTTTTTTTTTATTTTCTTAAAAAAAACTCAAAGGGAGTGATTTGTAACATTAACTTACCTTTTCTAAGTATTGTGCTTGTGATGCACCCTAGCATTTTCCGTGAAATATTGCATGTTAATTTGAATACAATAGCTAACTAAAAAGATTAATTCAAAATAGTAAATTACCGATTAACATTTTTTTAACTGTTAAAATTCCTAAATGCGTGTATCAATTTTAAGGAATTTAATAGAAATGAATGGTAAGTTTCCTGGCAATATTTACCTCACAATCAGCTGTATATGAATTACTGTATTGAAGTATTTCATTTATAAGTTCACATGTAAAACAAGATGCACTTTAGAAAATTCTTAAAGATTCTGAGTTATAAAGAAGAATTTGTAAACTTAAAACTATATTTATGTATACAACATTTAAAAATTTTCAAAGTCAAGTCATTCACAAAAGGTTTATACATTTATAGATAAAAATATTGGTTTGAATTAACATCGCAATGCGGACACTATTCGAAAACTATTGGCAACGAATCTCGCTATTTACAACTACCACTAAGCGGAAAAGAATAATACTTAATTTACAGCTCCGTAATACTTCATTCTACTAGCTTCCACTAACCGTCATGTGAGAATGTATAGGCACAATTCTCCTGTTTAACAGAAGTAGCATAATGTATTATTACTCATAACGAGTTGCCTAGTATACCACCGGAATATAACTTGTGACTGTACCCAAGTGACCTGCCCAAAACGTCAAATACATTTGAAGAAATTTTCTATATATTTTCAGTAATAAAACCTTGATATAAAAAAAAATCTATTGAAATTTCCACCGTACGCATTCAAACGTACGAACTACGTTAACGAGAACTTCAAAAAATACTCGGGTCGTGAGTATCCATCCCAGGAAAACATTCCGTTTATAAACCAAAAAATAACATTTTTGTTGATAGGAAAACTGACATACACTAAACGTTCTATTTAAGAAAGCACTTTTCAGTTTTGACTGTTATTTCAATTTTTTAATTCACTCACATAATTAAAAAAAGAATGATTTTAATTAACGAAGTCATAAAGGACACTAAAAAAATAAAACTAGATATAACAACGTTTGCTTTATTTAATTACTTTACATCTCAAAACGCACACACACACTAAGAACTCCCTAATTTTACCAAAAAAAAAAAAACTTTCATTATCGTGTATATGTAGTATGTGAGTGAAAGAGATATAGAACACATGAAAAAAATTGGAAAGATATTTCTTGAATACGCAATATGAAATCTATTTACAAATATTAATGTACTTCCATATGTAAAAAAAGGATTAATTGCGATTCATGAATAAGAAGTCTTATATGTAGCACCTTTTATTCTAATTCGAACAGTTTATCACAGTGATTCTCAACCACTGTGTCGCGGCACTTTTGTGTGCCGCCAAATTTTTTTTATAAAATTATTAATTATACTCTGAGAAATAAAGATAAAAAAAAATCCAGAACCGAATCATTGGACCATTTTGTAGAAATAAGCTATTCATAAAATTGTAGTTAATCATTTGTCTTCACTAGAGGAGAGAGAGTTGTTCATTACTTCCCCCAAATTTAGGTATAAAAAAATTTGATAGGGCTTGTAATCCATTTGTGATAACGGATACATCTGTATATGATCTATGAATGAAAAGGAGAAACTAATTTCGCTCTGACCAGATTCAATTCCAAAACATTTGGAAAAGTCAATTAATTCATTTTGGATTAAGATTAAAGGCGATTATCCTGTAATAGTCAAAAAAAAGCTTTAAAAATATTGTTACAATTTTCTACATCTTACTTGTGCAAATTCAGATTTTTAGCATTAAGGTATCCGACTACGTTCGGAACCGTTGTTCTACAAAAGCGTATAAATGGATAATATTTATGATTTTTAGTGTCACTTAGATTAGAAAATGTATATAAAATTGTTTTAAGAATAGTGTTACAGTAAAAAATTATTTAAGTACAATATTTTGACAAAACATGAACATAGAATGACCCGTTTTCAAAATATTCTCCTTTTGTGAAAAATGCTTCTATTATAATAATATTTTGCCTGTATATAGCTCAGACCTCTGTACAGAGGCTCAACTAGAGTTTTTGAAATATATAACTTAGAAGTGGGTTTATCCATGTTTTACGACAACAGAGGGAAGAAATTTTAAGAAAAAAAACGGCGATAATTATTTCAATTGGTTGTAACTCTGAAAATAATGTGACTTTTTCAAAAATCAAAGTTGAGCCTCTGTATAGAGGTCTGAGTTATATACAGACAAAATATTAATAAGCATAAATAAGCATAATATAATAGAAGCATTTTTCACAAAAGGAGAACATTTTCAAAAAAGGTTATTCTAAGTTAGTTTTTTGCCGAATTATTGTATTTAAATATTTTTTTTTTTGCCAAAATGTTTTTAAAACAATTTTATACATGTATTCTAATCTAAGTGACACTAAATATCATCAACATTATCCATTTATACGCCTTTTTAAAATCATGGTTCCGAACGTAGTCGGATACCTTAACAAACATAAAAATGAAAAAAAGACTTAAGTGGAAACGACGAAAGGAGAGTGGTATTATCATTTTTATGACCAAATATAAGCGAAATCATCAAGCTCAAATTTCTCATTAAATGTATTCTTATAGTGAATACTCAAAAGACATTTTGTAGGCTTTTTCGTTCATGTAATTTTATTTAACATTGAAAATTATTATCATAATCTATTTTATGTAGTATATTATAGATAAGCAAAATTATTTTAAACTAATTTTATTGTTAATGTGCCACCAAATTCTGAAGTTGTTAATTAGGTACCTCAACAAAAAAAGGTTGAGAATTACTGGTTTATCACTTCTTTATATGTTACTTGTAGTTGACGGAAAACATACGTTCAAACGAAATATTTGTTAGTCTTCAATGTTCGCTTAATCGGAATGGCTGCTTACTCCTTCTGAAAGCCCGTAAGGTAGAGATAAAATGCTGAAAATTCACTTTCTGTGAATACATCAAAGAATTTTTATCGCTCTGATTCCGGAAATTAAATCAAACTCTCAAGATAAAATGTCTTAACTCCATTTCTCGTTTTTGAGTGAAAAGTCCGCTGAGAGAAATGTACGCCAAAAATGTTTTTACTCCAGCGAGTTTTAAAGGAATATTCTCTTTCTACTACAAATGTATCGGAAAAAAGGGAAATAAAGATTAAATATTTACCTATTTTGCATGCAACATATTTATATATATGTTCATATAGAGAAGAAAAATGATGAATATATGGAGATAAAAAGTTTTTCTCATTTAAGGTGGATATTATATACATACCGTAAAATCCGGCGTATAACGCGCACCCATACATTGAAGATGCAGCTTTTAATTTTTAGGTATATTCGCCGTATAACGCGCACCCCCTTTTTTATGAAAAAATGTGAAATATTAGTATACATTGTTCTTATGTTTTGAAGTCATTTATTCCATGTATTATCCCAAACTTTTGAAAAAATAGTTCACTTTTAGAACTACAACTGTTTTAGTTCATAAGGCATGTCATTTTTTTTAAATAAACAGTACTTCGATACATGTAGAAGTAAATATTTTTTTTTTACTCATATTTTTTGTTATTTTTAAAGCTATCGTTTTTATAATCGGTGTATAACGCGCACCCTTAAATTTCCATCTTATTTTTTGTGTTCAAAGTGCGCGTTATACGCCGGATTTTACGGTATATACTATACATTGTTGCATAATTATGACTTTAAATATTTTTAAATCATTAGTTATTATTAATATTATTACGATCCCTTTAAAAAAATTCCACTTAATGTTCTTATTGTGTTAGTTCCTTAAGAAAATTATATTAATTTTAATGTGTATAAACAAATTAAAAACCTACCCCAAGATTGAACCAGCCAGCAAAATAATTTAATTTGTAATCACATTTTTTGAAAGAAAATTATATTTTTAATGTCTTTTATCTACTTAGTTATATTAGTCAAGTAATAGCTTTAGGTAATATTAATGAGTAACATAGATACTTAACATAGATTTGATTCTAATTATTTCAACCGTATTAAAACTAACACAGTCACTCACTATAGATTACCTTATGAAAACTTTATATATAGTGGATAATAAATTAAATAGTAATATTTTTTATAAGAGATTAGCTTTTTTTAATTTTTTTTTAAATTTTAATACCAATAGAGTTCCTTTTCTAATAGTAATATTCAAATTTCTATGTATGGAAATAGTATTATTCTTAATTATTTACAGTGTAATAATTTTTAATTAATGCAAATAATGACAAAATTGATAATGTTAAAAGACTCAGAAGTTATTGTTTGGAAGATAACTGTCCTATTAATTTTCTTTATGAATATATTCCTAATAAGTTTAATGTTATTGTTTTAAGGTATCCGACTACGTTCGGAACCGTGATTTTAAAAAAGTGCATAAATGGATAATTTTCAGGATATTTAGTGTCACTTAGATTAGAATACATGTATAAAATTATTTTAAGGACATTTTGACAAAAAATTATTTAAATACAATATTTCGGCAAAAAACTAACTTAGAATAACCTTTTTTCAAAATGTTCTCCTTTTGTGAAAAATGCTTCTATTATATTATGTTTATTTTTGCTTATTAATATTTTGCCTGTATATAGCTCAGACTCTATACAGAGGCTCAACTTTGATTTTTGAAAAATTCACATTATTTTCAGAGTTACAACCCATTGAAATAGTTATCGGCGTTTTTTTCTTAAAATTAATCCCCTCTGTGGTCGTAAAACATGGATAAACCCGCTTCTAAGTTATATATTTCAAAAATTCTAGTTGAGCCTCTGTACAGAGGTCTGAGCTATATACAGGCGATGTATTATTATAAAAGAAGCATTTTTCACAAAAGGAGAATATTTTGAAAATGGGTCATTTTATGTTCATTTTTTGTCAAAATACTGTAAAATAATTTTTTTATTGTAATACTATTCTTAAAACAAATTTATATACATTTACTAATCTAAGTGACACTAAATATCATAAATATTATCCATTTATATGCTTTTGCAAAATCATGGTTCCGAACGTAGTCGGATACCTTAATATAAATTTTTCTTATTCTTCTTTTTTTTTTTTTTTATTTTTCATATGTTTTTTGTATGAAGACATCCTACTTTCCTTTATTTTTTCAACGAAGCCCTAGATAGAGCTATGAATAGTTTAATTTAGTTATCATTGAAATCAGGGACTCTTATTTGTAACTGTACTCCTCTCTCTCTCCTATCTAAAATATATTTCTTAAAATTTTTATGAGGTTTTCATGTTTCTTAAGTAAAATTTTGAGTTGGAGTTTTTTCAAGTAAGGAAGACTATTTTTTCCTTGAGTCCTTTCCTGTGGCCGCCATTGCTGTTGACTTCTTGTTGATTGGTTTATTTAATATTTTGCTGTATTACAGGTTTGACAAAAATTAATTTTTAAATTTAACTTCAATTTTTTTGGATTTCTTATTTATTTCTGGGTATGTAGATACATGGGGTATTTTATTACAGTATTAAGATTTTATAATTTTAGAAATTATTAATTTTTACTAAAACAGTTCCATACACTATTTTTTTTAATAATGTATGCAAATATAGGGGAAGGTTGGTATCTTAAAACAATGTTTAACCCTACAATATTATTCTTAAGTCTAAAAATTTGCTAATGAATGACTATAACCATTTGATCTATGCTATCTTATTATATTTCTGCATGTTGAATGGTTTCAAGAAAGTTTGTATTAATTTATTGATTAATGATTGTGTGTGTGTGTGTGTGTGTGTGTGTGTGTGTGTGTGTGTGTGTGTGTGTGTGTGTGTGTGTGTGTGTGTGTGTGTGTGTGTGTGTGTGTGTGTGTGTGTGTGTGTGTGTGTGTGTGTGTGTGTGTGTGTGTGTGTGTGTGTGTGTGTGTGTGTGTGTGTGTGTGTGTGTGTGTGGTGTGTGTGTGTGTGTGTGTGTGTGTGTGTGTGTGTGTGTGTGTGTGTGTGTGTGTGTGTGTGTGTGTGTGTGTGTGTGTGTGTGTGTATAACTTTAAGAGTTTTATAGTTCTTAATAGCCCTATAAAAATATCAGGTATTCAACCTCCTGAGAAAAAATCATGTGTCAGATATTGTATGAAAAATAGCTATAATTCAAATATACTTAATAGATAAAAACACCGTTCATATATTTTAAACGAGATATAAGAAAATATCTTTATTTTATTTTATTTATTTATTTATTTTGAAAAAAAGCGATGAATTACTTTTTTCTTCCTTAAAATTAAGTTATAGATTTATAGATTCACATAATATTGTTTTATGCTTTCATCAGCCACCAAAGTAGTAGTTCAACCTGCAATATACTTTATGCGATGAAAAGTGGCAGACTATTATAATTTTATTTAATGTGCCTATTATCAAGTTAAAGAAAATCTTTATACTACTGAAAAGATAAAAATCAAACATTATTGCGAAGAAAAATAGCATACACAAATACTCGTAATCTCGCTAAAGCATGATTTACGAACTCAACATAAAAATTATTCCATATTTTAAAATGAAAATGGTATGTATCTTAAGTCTTACAAAGTGCGAGATTTGAGAATTTTGGCGGATTTTATATTTCAAGTGATATTACTTTCTCTTTTGGATAACTGAATGCATATTTTTTGGTATTCGGATAAAGAAAAGAGGAATCAAATTCAAAAACCGATATACCTTTTAAAATGCATTCCTGTAAATATAAACAGCCAGGCGGTTGTAAGGATTTCAAATGTAAGTTTTTTTTTAATCCACCTATCAATTTTCTCTTCACTCTAAAATTTATATACATAAGCTATAAATATATACATGAACTCAGAGGGTAATTGATTCATATCCTATAAATCTTTTAAAAGGTTTATTATATAGAAAAGGTAATTTTTTCCTCAAGTACCAAATGCTGCCTATTTCGATGAAACTTCTTAAAAACGGCTGAAGTATTCAAAATTATTTATTTAGCAATCCAAAAAAGACGGCGTATGGCCTCACACGGCTATTCAATATCCAAAATAAAATATAAACATATTTTACCTTCTTATTTAAAGCATTAAAAAAAAGATATTTATGTATATACTAAAATATTAGAATTGGGTACGGTCTCTGTTTTATTTATTATAAAGCATACAAAATCCGCTATCAAGGCAATCTAAAGTGTTAATGAACGGAAATATTTTCTTAATTCATAACTGTATTAATTATTTTTTCAAATGGAGCTGCGGATGGGTATAGAGGGATACTGATTGCCGCAGTGTAATTTTGACGACCTGTTTCACCCCAGAGAGACCTGAGCTTGGACGATGAGAAATTGTACAAGGAATTTTAATTTGTCCAAGAGCACCTAAGCCAAACAAGCACTCAAGTGTTCTTTTACATGCCGCTTATCATACGA
The DNA here is from genome assembly GCA_019973955.1 of Trichonephila inaurata madagascariensis. Lineage (NCBI taxonomy): Eukaryota > Metazoa > Arthropoda > Arachnida > Araneae > Nephilidae > Trichonephila > Trichonephila inaurata. Next base: position 323,421 of record BMAV01001901.1, on the reverse strand, counting down.
CATGGTCATTATCGATTTTCTCCATCATGAAAGTCCTCCGACTTGAACCGGGATTGAACACGCAAACTTGGGAGTACAAGGCCAGTGCCACACCAACTATAATGCCAACTTAATTTATTGCTATTATTATCCCACTTAGAATCAATACGAAGGCTGCTATGAACTTCGTAATATTTAACAATGATCAAAGAACGAGGACGACATCTGAACTAGCACCCACTCCCTAAACTTCCACACCATACCAACATAAATATTTTAAGCATAGTCACATTCAACGTACTCCCCACAGATTTTTGTACGTATACCTTGGAGTTATATGATTTTTGTTATAGATAATAGTGTAATATCATGTAGCACATTCAGCAGTATGTGAACAAAAAAGGAAAGTTTTAAAAAATAAACTTATCGTTAAAACACAGAATGCGAGAATGTTGAATCTTGCATACATTTTTCATTAGCTATTCCTTGTAAAATTTCTCTACAAAATGATCATGCAGATTTTTTTAATTATACGCAGGGATTTTATAATGATTTTTTTTTGTTTCATCAAAAGGTTTATCAGATGAAATAATCAGCGTCGATCGACACTAGAATCTGATTTTATAAATACTATAGCAGCGCTAAAGTAAATGTACATTGATGTGTGCTAAATATAAGAAATTATTAGGTGCTTTAATTGTATTTCAAATAGTTATTTTAGCAAATATGAATTTTATAAATTGATTTCTCAAATTAAAATCTTTAAATAATTTATTTTTAAAAACTCAAATACTTCAGAAAAAATAGCCTTTATTTTCGATTTAAAGCATTCTCTTGAGTTTATAATTATCATAAGCAACTAATGATACTTCAAAACCTCTACTATAAACAAGCACTTTACTTATGAAACTTCATTGCTTGGAGTATCAATTTTGAAAAATATATTTCTCATGCTTCTTGTCTTGATGATACTCAGTGCAGAATATTTTAATAAGCTAATTGATTTAATAATTGCTTTATATTACTACAGTTGCTTTCGATGAACAAAAATTTGATTTTATAATACGAAATACGAGAGTATAAATAACATTAGATAGTTTATTATTTTAAAACGAACTAGAGTTTGTAAGCCCATGTTATATTTTCAATCCCAAGATTCAGGATTATATTACCCAAATTCCGGTATTGGTCCCTGGATCAGATTGGACTATTAATGAAAAATACTTACGCACTAACGTAGTTGAAATTACATAATGGAACTGAAAATATAGTTCAAAAAGTAGTTTAATATTATTATTTATTGAAACAAATCAAAACAAAACTTAATTCATCATAAAAAAACAAATAAAAAATAGTACATAATGAAATTAAAAGAAACATTCCTGGATTTCTTGTGCTTCTATAAATAAGCTTTTAAAAAACACAGCTCGTCCAGCATTTCACCGCTCAAACGACTTATTTTTGTTACAAATTGTCCTGACAAAGAAAATACTCGTTCTGACTATACACTAGTAGGCTTTATCGTCATTCAATAGGAGTATGTTCTTTCTAGGTAGTCACCACGTCTCACTTCATTTTCAAAAAGACATTTCCTTTTGAAATTTTAATAAAAGTGTCTCAAATCTAATAAGCTGCATTGATGTACATCCCTTTTTGATAGCTTTATCTAGTGATGTTACATTTAAGGTATCCGACTACGTTCGGAACCGTGATTTTGCAAAAGCATATAAATGGATAATATTTATGGTATTTAGTGTTACTTAGATTAAAAAATGTATATAAAATTGCTTTAAGAATAGTATTACAATAAAAAATTATTTAAGTACTATATTCTGACAAAAAATGAACATAGAATGACCCATTTTCAAAATATTCTCCTTTTGTGAAAAATGCTTTTATTATAATAATATTTTTCCTGTATATAGGTCAGACCTCTGTACAGAGGCTCAACTAGAATTTTTGAAATATATAACTTAGAAGTGGGTTTATCCATGTTTTACGACAACAGAGGAGATAAATTTTAAGAAAAAATGCCGATAATTATTTCAATGGGTTGTTACTCTGAAAATAATGTGAATTTTTCGAAAATAATAGTTCAGCCTCTGTACAGAGGTCTGAGCTATATACAGGCAAAATATTATTATAATAGAAGCATTTTTACAAAAGGAGAACATTTTGAAAAAAAGGTTATTCTAAGTTAATTTTTTGCCGAAATATTGTATTTAAATAATTTTTTTTTGTCACAATGTCCTTAAAACAATTTTATATATGTATTCTAATCTAAGTGACAATAAATATCATGAAAATTATCCATTTATGCGCTTTTTTAAAATCACGGTTCCGAACGTAGTCGGATACCTTAATGGTTTTTATATACAAATTGATACGTAAATATTTCATAAAAATATATATTTAATTTTTCTAAAAAGTAAATTCTTAGAAAGTTTTGATGAGAAAAATTTTAAAATATTATTCCGTCAAAAAATAATCCTCGGGATTTGAAGAAACTCTGGGATCCCGGGGCTGTGAACCCTAAAACGAACACTCACAATTATTACTTTTCCTGCAAAATACTTCAATATTTTAGTTAGAAATTTTAGTTACGCACTAACAATTACCTTGACAAACTTTTATTACCGTCGAGGGTAAATGTATATTAAGGTACTTTTATAAATAAGTACTCAAAGTATAATGATGGAAAAATTTATTACACGCTGTAATTATACCAGACAGCAAAGTAGGACTAACTCGGTTATCATGTCACGTAATGTAGCCGTTCAATAAATAAATAATTAATAAACTAGTCAGGAAAAGTAGCCAGATGGAAAAGAACATGAGAGGACGTAAACAAAGTATTAATTTAATACGTTGCTCCTCCCTTTCGATAACGACAACAATGCACGAGATGGACACAAGTTTTGTATAACTTCCGTAAACTAGTGAGTAGTAACGTATTCAGTGACAAGCCATTAACTAGCAACGTAATCAGGAATAAAAGTAGTAATTTATTATTCATCGGAAAAAGCTATCAAGTAATGATGTTAATGTTAAAGGTGCAGAAAATATTCTAAATCAATTATCATGCACCACCACTCGTTTGTTGTGGCTCTTAAATAAAACACTTATTACGTATTTTATTTCATAAAGAACTATTATCCTCAAAAAATCATTTTATGAAAACATTTTCTACAACTACATAATATACTCTCTTAAATTAGATGTTTTTATACATTTGCATCAACCAAATGATGAAACTAGACAGAGCATTTTAAATTTATTTATATTCTATCATAAAAATTGCTTATTTTATATGCAGTACATAATTCAAACTCTTTAATACTTAATATTGTTGTTCCAGTAAGCAGCATAACATATTTGAAAAACGAATACTTGTGCAGCAAGTGTTTGAAAATTGAATCAACTGTACACTATAAACGTCTTAAGTAATTATGTAATTAAATGTATCACACACATAAGTATTATTATACATCAATAAACTAAACATTCGCTTAAATTTACACCTGATATTTATTTCTAACAACCTTTAAACATTCATTTCATTTCATTAATACTGCCTTATATTTAAAAAGTGAGAGAACTCCAACAAATAATTGGTTGTTTGTTACCTAGCCTTCGATTGATATGCTGGTGTTTGCATATGCCTTTGGAGTTATATTATTTGTATTTTGGATTATTATTAAGATATTAAGTAAAAAAGTTATGATTTATTCCGAACACAAATAAATCAAGACCAGCTTAGAGAAAGCGATGACTGATGGTTAAGGACACAAATTTGGTTTTGTGGTAACCAATGTATTAGTCGAGTCTTCTGTTAGAATCTTCACTCCAAAGAAGAAAGTCATAAGAAGAGTTAGGGACTCCTACAAGTTAAATAAAACTTGACTTCAAACTCTTTACTTGACACAGTGTGAAAGTTTGATGATAGAAATACCAGCTCAAGTGTTATCTTTGTCACCTCAAGTGTTATCTTTGATCCAAAATACAATGTCCATAATAAAAAAATAAAAATCGGACTCCAATAAGAAATCGTAGCTCTATCAACCAGTATGTTGTGCATACTTTCATCCAAATGCAGATTTAGACCTCAAGATATAACCGAAGAGCTCAATAACATTTCAATAAAAAAAAAGGTTAAAATGGCACAAAGGAAAATATCTCAAAAGAACACCAAAATTATATATATTTGAAAAGTACGTAAAAAGGGATAATCCATTCAGGCTATTATTTTGAAAGCAATTAGATAGAGATAGATCTAATGTAAGTTAAAAATTAAATTGGTGAGTATTAAAAAGATCCAAATATATATATATATATAAGTTCTGGAAGGGAAGAATTGAGTTCCACAGAGGGAAAAATAGAAGAAAGGCCGAGAGAGGACCAAACCCCAAAATAAGAAAAAAAAATTAAAAAATAAAAAGGCACGAAAAAGATGTCAAGATGGTAGACGAGATGTCAAGATGTCAAGACGAGGGTAGAAAAAAATATGTATGGAAAATATAGACACATCAAACAAAAAATAATTATGAAACTAAGTTATATATAAGTTACAGTTACCAGTTACTTTAAAAATTAGATTTGCATTCTACGAAGTTTGAGATACCATTGCAGATATCTTTATCATTTGATCAGCTTAAAATTATAAGGTAGGTCACCAATAATCCTCGTATTGATGTAGTGCAACGTTGATTTATACTTTACATTCACATAAAAATAAAATAATTTAAAACAACTTAAGAATTTATTCCTGATATAAAAGATGTTGCAACCGCTTTATGCTTATATTAACGTCAACTCGCACTATAATGGTTAAGAAAATAGGCAAAGATCAAAATGACGCCTTTAATTCAAACTTCCTGTTTGAGTATTATCGTCATAGTATTAATTCATTTATAAATACATTTAATTTTTTATTTGTATCATTATTGCATTGAACAACGGAATACTAAGTTCATATTTTTTGGAGGGAGGGAGTGAATCAAATCACTCTGTAAAGGACCTCATTAAAGGACTTCGTTTGTCCTGACACTTGGTTGGTATCTTACCCCCTTATTTTATACCAAGCTATTCGAAGATTTTGAGACCTTGAATTTCGTAAGAGAAATCACCATTATTCCATACAACAGTTACTAACTGACAATGAAATGGTCACCATGAAATTGTGTTAGTCTTCCAAAAGAGTTTTAAGTTAAGATAAGTTTTTGCTGGATCATAATACTCTCCTGATTAAAGTGAAAAATGAAATCTCATAGAATGGAATCTATTAAAAAATAACAAAAACAAAGAAATAAAAAAACAAGATTCTTTAGAGTTATTATTTCAACTAAAGAATTAAGATTGTTTTTTAACTTGTATTAAAATAAGCCTTTATGACAAATACAAAAAAATTGAACTTAAATCATTAAGTATTTCCTTCTAATGTATCAAAGTAAACTTGTGAAATTGCTTTCAATCTCTTCATCTGATCGCGGCTCATAATGATAAAATGCATCGACTATTTTTAGTTGACCTTTGAATCAGAAATGAATGAATCTGAAAGTGTTCAATAAACAATCAAATAAATAAGTTTATGATGCTAAAACTATTTCTTTTTATGTGTTTATATGATCTTTGTAATATACACTTCCTTTTTATGTAATTTTTTTCACCCATTAATTCAAAAATAAAAACTTAATTTAAGAAAAAAATGTATGCCAAACCTAGATAGCATGAATATAAAAACTCAACACACATAGAAAAACATTAAAATTCTAAAAGGAAAATGTATTGATCTTAATTCAAAATTACAACATAAATGTTTCTCTAAGCATTTTCTTGAATAACTTTTCCAACTGAACAGCTTTTAAACTGAAATACTTTTAATAAGAAAACTAACGTTCACAAGAAAAACTTGTCACTTAATCAAATCTCAAAAAAGTTACCAAGCGTATAATTATGCAAACAAAATCATCAATGTTAGTATATAATGACATGAAAAGCAATTGCACTCAATAAGCAAGGTAATTGGATATTTTATGAAACATGACCAACGGAATAATAATTGTTGCTTATAAAATCCAACTTTAATAAACATTCAATCAATCGACGAAACAAGAATAGAAAATCATAATGAAGGCTTTTTGATCCATAGGTGGTGCTGAATTTAAATCCTAAAAGATAATTAATATAATACACAAAAAATTATTAACTATACGATACTAATTACAAAGAAATGTTAACTTTAATACATTGATGATTTTGAGCATAGAGAAGACTAGGTGATATCACAAAAACTTTTACGAAAGACATACCACTTTGCAGGTTACTCCATATGAAATACTTTCTACTGCAATACAATTAAATATTGTGGGCTTCATCTCAATTGTTTAACTTTGTAGTTTTAACTTAAGCAAAAGGACCACGTAAGACCAGCGCTCAAGATCATGAATTTCGTGACCAACAACATATTGAAAGAATTCTAGATTCGAATCCTGATTCATTATAATGAGCATCATACAAAAGCGTTAATCACAAGGGTCTCATATTAAATCAATCTGAATCTGGAAGTTTTAAGTGCATTGTGCAGAAGTTTCGCAAGTGAGATACGGTTTAGGTATGGATCACGTCATCTAATCATGATGCGAAATCATGATGCTCCGTCACTAATAGCCTGATATGCTGCTCTAGATTTAATGTAAACAAAGCAAAATACGCGTTTAGCTTGCAGAGTTTCCCCAGACATATAAGAAATCAATACACGCAAATTATGAAACAGGTTTAAATTAAGAGAAATGTGCTGTTCCGTAAAAAAAGCACTTGATAATTTTCTGTCTTATCTTAAATCGCCTCCTAAAAATTAATAACGATTACATTTCGATTCTACATACCTTGAATAATAATTTAAACCTTTTAACGCAAACCTTCATAAGATATTATTTTCTATTACACCTAGACAATACCAGAAATTAATTATACTTAGTAATTCTGTAAAAGGCGAGAATTTTCTTTTTTAGGTTCTTTACTAGAAGAAAAAATCCAATTTGTGAGAACAAAAATAAATACTTTTTAGTCAATGAATTCTGAAAAAAATTATGCATTAGACATTTTACAACTTCTTCAAAGGTTTGTTAAAATAATTATTTTTCTATTTATCCTCCTTATATGGAATAGATACAATGATTATATATATCATAAGAGAAAATAATTATATATATATATATATATATATATATATATATATACAATGTGTGTTTTGATTGATTAATGGTAGAAATAATATTTCTTTCGGGAGTACAAAGTGCATTAAAACCTGTAAAGAGTTCATCATTTTAAATTAATTGCAGTTATGATTAGTCTTATTAATTTAACTCCATTCTGTTCATTATTTAAACAAAATCTTAAAAAGCTACTTTAAATAAACAGCTGAAAATTCTCTCATTAAATGCAGAACCAAAATATTGACCATTACTTTCAAATTCTCCAGAGAACTACTTTTATACTGCTTTCGACATTATCAGTAGAACCAAAGCTATATTCTTCCGACAGCTACACAAAGAGCTTTAATGGCTCTTTTTACTCACAGACTGATACACCATTTTCTTCTTTCTTTTTTAATTAGAAAACTTTTTCTAAATCTAGGTCCTACATAAAGTTCAACAAAGGCAACCTTTAGATTTCAGAAAAGGTCAGAAAGTTTCTGATATCCAAGAATCTGGGTTAGCGCTTTTCTTATGACAGAGCTTACAATATTTAAATTAGTTTGTTATTCGATACACAAGATAATAGAAATTTATTACAGCCAATAGAATAATAATATGCATAATTCGGCACTTATTTTGCGTATTAAAATTCCAATTGAAATCTGATGCGATTAAATATACTCTCAAAAGCTATTTCTGAGTATTAGATTAAAATAATACTTTGATTTTAAATGCAGCTAAGATTATGAATTACTGATAATATTGCGTTTCGTATTACAAGTATTGGAAAATAATGCACTATAGATATTTACATCATAATAAATACAACGAACACAACCACTACTTTTTATTAATTATGTAAAAAACTAGCACGTAATCTACTATTTTATATCATAAAATAGTGGATTTGTTGGTATAAGCCAATATATCGATTTTTTATTTCATCTTGCTAACAATGAAACCGTAAATATATATTCCCCCTTTTATTATTTTTTCTTTAAATTTCGACATAAAAATAATAATTTTGAACTACACCAATTGATGATTCCTACTTCTCTGCCAAGTTATCAAATGAAAAGAAGAAATAATGATACTTATAATGATGACAGTAGTTTTATAGATAATATGATCATAAATGATCAAGAGAAAATCGTAAACTAGAGCCCGTTATTATATCTTGAATTATGTCTGATTATTTGTTCAATATTTCACTTTCGTTCTCGAAAAGAAAAATAAAGGGGGTTATATTTAGAAGAATATATATGTATATATATATATATACATACATATATATTCTTCTAAATATAATATATATTCTTCTAAATATTCTTCTATATATATATATATACATAGAAAAAGCTGCATTATTATTTGTTGTAAAAGGACTATAGACAAAGACATGGAATTAACTTTGGTAATTTCAAATTTTTTCCCATGTTCAGAGAAGTTTTGAGTGGTTTCTTTTTTCAACTAACCTTCTACTTTTGAAAAAATCATAAGGTTTTGACAGAAATTTCCTTTTTACAAAAGAATTAAACTAGGAAATATCATACAAGATATTTTTATTGCTTACTAAATTATCATAAATTTATTTATACATAAGTGTGTGTGCGTGCGTGTGTGCGTACGTCTAATTAAAAAAAATCGATAAATGTATCTATGTTGTTGAGGAAATGCGCAATGCATTAATAATAATTTTACATTATTCCTTAATGTTTATCCTTTAATTTCAAAAAATTATAACTAGTAGGCTTCTATTGGCACAATGTTTAAGAGTGTAATCTGTTCATTATATATATATGACATAATTTTTGGAGTCAGAAACAGACTTAGTTTTTAAAAAGGATCTTTATTTGATGAAAGCTAGACATATTCTGACGCTAAGATTCAGAGAGGAAAAAGAACGCCGCCGAAAATCTTAAGACGTCGATCGCGGATTTCATGAGAGCACTTGAAAGTTAATGCTGACATATATGGCTATTAAATATAACGATCTGGAATTAGACATGTTTATCGGCTAGGCCATATGTTCCTAAGAAATAAGTGGGTGATTAGTTTGATACTTGAAAAGGTAAGGAAAAAATATAAAAGTTAAGTGCTAGAGAGGAATTTAATTTTTAATCTAATTTAATTATATATATATATATATATTATTTGATATATATATATATATATATATATATATATGTATAAGTTATATATATAAACAAATTATATATATTATAATTATGATACCACAATAATCTCAGAATAAAAACATAATCCTGGTTATATTTCTAATAGATTAAACTCTCATAATCTTATTAATTTCCACAATTACAATGATTATACTGTTACTAGGCAATATCAACACAAAACTTTTTTTCGTTATAATAAATGTAATAATAGTAGATGTAAAACATGTCCAATGTTAAATATTGAGCAATATGATAATACATCCAAATTTTTCTTATGTAAAACCTTCAATTGCATTTATATGCTGAATTGTAAATTATGTAATTTTAAATATATTGGCCAAACAAGTAATAATATCAATATTCGTATTAATCTACATAGATCAAATACCAAATATTACAAGCATAATAACAATATTAATAAAATTGAACTTAGGCCTTTCACTTACATGGCTTTGATAATATCGATATTTCTATTCTCAGAGTTGTACCACATGTTCAAAAAAGATTGTGGTGGGAAAACCACTTTATTAAGTATTATAACACTATATATACCCATATGGTTTGAATACTATTCACTTTGGAAAAAATGTTTTACTTAGCATTCAACATTCTGATTACAAGAATTATTTTTATAATAGTGACTTTACACATAAAGTTAAACGTATGAAAAGAGGTAATAGGAAGGGGAGAACTCATAGACTTCCAGTGGAGATAGATTCTAAAATTAAAGATTTTTGCAGCTATTTTGAAAAGTCTTTCAACATTAAACAAATCAAGCATTTCATGTTTGTCTAAATAAAAAAGAGAGAGAAATTAGGTATACTAGAGATATCCTCAAAAAGAGTGATTTTAAAGACTGTCATGCCTTACATATTATTAAGGATATTGTTAATTTTCTCATTCATAAATTCAATATTGAAGACATAGATTTGGTAAATAGTTCGACTGAGTATGTACATACTGTTCATGTGAATAAATCTTATAATAACATTAATTTCTCAAATATATTTAATAAGTATGTTCATTGCCTGCTTATAAATAATGTTTGCATTAAAAAGGCTTTTAAATACAATAAAAAAATAGGTAGCTCAATTTTTAATTACAATGATATTAATGATTTGCAAATTAATAATGATATTGTTTGTAATTGTAAAGATTATTCTGAATATGTAAATGATCATCACAAGCATGTTATAACTGGTAATTTAAACATAGTTAAAGATAATAAATACTCTTAGAGATATAATGTCTAAAGGTACTAGTTTTAGATTAATTATCTCTAATAATAATAATGCGATTAAAAATCAAATTTCTATAGATATTAGTAATTTCATTACAAAATTAGCTATTAAATGCAGTCTTCCTATTGTAACTTTTAATGAATTTAAATGCAAAGTATTAAATGAGCTATTGCACATTAACTATAAAACTGATTATGATATAACTTACAATAATATTAAGAACCATATTACAGATCTCCAAAAGAACTTTATTATTGTCTATGTCGATAAAGTACCGGGTAATTATGCAATTATTTGCAAATGGCTTTATACTAATATGCTAAACAAACATTTTCATAATAATACTGCTTTTATAAAATCTAATTCAAGCAAAAGAGAAATTATTAATCGAGTTTCTGCTTTTTATAAAAAAATAGATTTACGTATTTTGGATATTAAATTCCCTCATATTTTCCTAACTCCTAAATTTCATAAAACTCCCGTTAAATTTAGAACTATTACGAATGGTTTTAAAACTTATATTACACTTCCAGGCAAAAAGCTACAAAATATTATTCAATCTACATTAGACAAATTTGATAATTCGATTATTGTTAAGAATAGTATGGACATTATTAAGTAAATGCAAGGTAAAAAAATTATTTCTATGTATACCTATGATTTTGAAGATTTATTTAATTCCATAGATATAGAAGACATGTTTAAGATTCTAAAAATAGCATATAGCACAAATACTTTTTAAATAGGATATTAAAATATGATAAATATATTTCTATTATTGAATTAGTATTAAAGGAAAATTATATTTTCCATAATAACGCTTATTATCAGCAAATTAAAGGTTTACCACAAGGGGGACCAGATAGCAACTGCTTAGCAAATATCTACTTGCATTTTATGAAAATGAAAGTATTAGTTATGAATCTTGTTACTTTTTAGATACATAGATGACTTAATTATATTTAGTAATATAGTAGACTTTGTTCTAACCTTAATTATTATCCCCACTATTTAAAAATTAGTAAAACTAATTATAATAATGAGTCAGCTAACTTTGGACCTTCAGTTAAAGGTTAAGAATAGTTTCATATTAAGTAATATTTTTGATAAAAGAGACTCATTTGAATTTAACATTATAAAATGCCTTTTGGGTAGTAACTCTAATCCTATCAATATTTAGAAATATTATCTTAAATTTTATAAAAAGAAACAATGATTTAGTTAGTGATAACATTTTAAAACAAAGTAATTTTGTGAATTTTTGCAATAATTGCTTAGAATACAATTATCCAAGTAAATTTATTTATAAATATATTTCTATTTCTAATCAAATATATTTTTATCTTAGTTCATTATTTTATTTAAAATTCCTTTTATTTAGTTTATTTTAAAAATATTTTTAAAAAATATTTTTAAGCGCTTATTTTAATTGCAATATATCGATTAGTATATAATCATCCAAGTTTATTTACTTTTAATATATATCTATTTGATTTTATCTATTCTTAACTTTGATCTTTATCGTTTTTATAGTTTATTTTTATAGAAAAATTTTAGTGGTTTGTTTAATTGCAAAATAAATATCCAGGTGGCGCCACGATTATTTCTTCTCGAATAGTCGTCTCAATAGCTTTCGTCATTTCGCGTTGGGAGCTTATAGTGAAGATTGAATTTTCGATCTCAGTAATTATTTTACACGTAAGTGGGTTTATTTATTTATTTTATTATTATTATTATTATTATTCCTCTCTTTGAGACATTCATTACTGTTCTCTTTTCTGAGCTTCATTTTAATATATTAGCAGTTTTTCTTCCACGTGTTGTATTAGGCTTAACTTTTCAACTTGGTTTTTTTCCTATTATGTCGAAAGTTTCTGCTGTACGGGGAAGGTGGATCCATAAAGCATTGCTAACCCTAATTCACTGGCCTAATTCAGCGACAGCTTTAAAAATCCTAATAGGTCTCCAGTTTAGTCCAAAGACTTTTTGTATCTACTTTTGTTGTGTCTGGTGAATTCCAATTTCTTCCTGCTTTAGCACTGTAGGTTCTAGTACTTCTTCACTTTTATTTTATATTACTATATATATATAAGTATATAGGGGAAGGTTGAGATCTCACAAAACACTGTTTAACCCTGTCTCACTGTCCTAAGCCAATGACAGCTCGGGAAATCATAATAGTTTTTCCACTTTAGCCAATTTTCTCTTTTTTGGCTTGTAATGGTTCTTTTGGTTTGATCTGAAGATGTTTTAGGATTTATTAGTCTTCTTTTTAATTTATTTACTGCTATATATATATATATATATATATATATATTACTGCTGGCCACCGTAAATGCAACACCAAGAAAGACAAGAGATAAACTAACAAAATTTATTTTGTAGATACATGTTGACCAAGTATCAGATGATTAAATTTATAGACTTCTGTGAAGTGTTGTTTCTGCCAGAATCAGTAGCTCAGAGTAGCCGCCATTGTTGGAGATCACAGCTGCCACACGACTCATAGATTCAAAGAGACTTGGATCTGTTCTTGGTTACAGAGACCACGCAGTTTCACACGCTGCCAAAGTTGATCTGGTGGTGGCAGCTGGGAGGTAATCTGGGTCACCGTTGAGCAACAATGGACCACATGTTTCCTATCGGTAAAGTCCGGAGAGCGAGGCCGGCAATTCAATCTGGTGATTGACGAAGAAACTTGACAATGCGTGCACGTGGTCGTGCATTATCCTGTTGAAATATTGCTGTGGTCGCTCCGAAGTGTAAGGAAGGACAACTGGCTTCAACACCTTGAAGATGTAGCGCTGGTGTTTAAGTACCGGCAGTGCGTACTAGGAATAGTGCGAGAGTTATATCCAAACCGCCCCGTACCATAATACCCGTGCAGACCAGTGTGGGTGCATACGCAACTGTTCGGCATCTCTCTCCACGGTGTCTCCAGACTCGAATCAGACCATCGTGGGTGGTGCTGCAGACAGATGCGTGACTCGTCAGTAAAGACAACTTCATTCCATTCTGCCACCCACATCCTTTTAATCGCATCATTAGCGGCGGAGACGTCTGTGGTTCTGCGTCAAGGGTAGACTACGCCGCGAAGACACTGAATGATGCGTTACAGACTCAATGTGCTGCGCTAGGGTTCGTGATGTGACTGAGCGATCCGTCACTGCCATGACCACAATTTGCTTCTCCTCACGTGAAGTGGTGCATTGAAGTGGATGAGACACGAGACATTACTGATCGTTTTCTGAAAAAACCACAAGAATAACACAATTGCCGAACTTGAAATCATCGAAATCTCCAAGCCTTAAATAGCGCTTTCAGGTAGCGCCACAGGCACGCGTGATGTGTGTCTGCGCCGAAATTAACCTGTTGCATATTCACCCGCAATGCATGTTGTAAATTTCACGTTATTTGCGTTCCATCGGGTTGTTGCATTTATGGTGGCACAGTGTATATATATAGAGTCTATTTCTACAACGAGAGATGAACTTCAGCAATATCAAAATCGAAAACACATAGACAGTAAGCAAACCACACAATGAAGGATATAGGGTTTTAATTATTATATTATATAATATATATGGATGGCAGTGGGTGAATTGGCGACGCCATCCCGAAAGTTTACCCTTTTCAAAGTGGGGTGCATTTATGTGGTTTGCCTTTATTTTAAATAATCTGATTTGGAAAAAATTCGATATGATTAAAGTGCCCGAGTAAGCGGCGATGGCAAACGAAAGTACTGGCTTTGGTAAGGCACTGCGAAAAACCGGTCGATCACCGCTGCTACGGGACGGCCGCCGAAGCGAACCTTTACGATCTTTGGCGAAGTAAAACGCCGTCCAATCGGGGCAGCTACTAGCATGCGGGTGTGTCCGCAGATTGGAAAAGAGAGAAAATTGAGAGAGTGAGTCGTGGAGAAGCGAGTCTCCCCATTAGCATCAATCGCCTCGATTGAGGGAACGAGTTACTCGGGAAATAGGATGATTGAGTGAGAGTTTTGGGAAAACGTAGGGGTTTAAATTAGATCGGGGTATAGATTTCTATTTTCTTTAAAGTTTTGTTATCAATCTCTAATCTTATCGAAGAAGGATAAGATAGATTTATAAGTTTCCAGCACGGTTTTGAGTTGACCGTCTGATATCCGCGTTTCACAAACCATGGGAGTTGTTTCTTATTATCAGATTTAGCATGCTCTAGGAGGTCTATGGTGGTAGCGCATGTCCCAGCCGGGAGGCGTATAGGATTACTGGTCTGAGTAAGGAGGTATAGATAAGCAATCTGTTTTAATCGTCAACGGAGAATTCTGAGTGAAATATGGGTAATAAATGCAAGCTAGAGCTCGATCTTGGATTTAGATTTAAAATATGGGTCTGAAACTTAAGCTATGTCTAAGGTAACGCCAAGATATTAATCTTACAGGAACGGTGATTCTGTATGTTAGTGGTATATAATCTTTGTTTGAAATAACTGTACAAACCAATTGTAAGCTTCAGCATTCTACCGCAACTTACACCAACTTTGTTAAGTATCAATGCGTTATTAGCGCATCCATTACATTGAACAGTGATATTTCACTCTAGCATATTCATGAATACGAAAGCTGCAAGCCACAATCTACAAGCGGAAGCATTACCATAAATCAAAGAAAATTTCCTCTCTGCATCAAACTTCGGGGCTTTCGAGAAACATTTAGAATTATGCATACCAATGAACGTAGTGGACGGATGGATGCATGTATTTGAAGAATTTTCTTGTATATTTCCAAATTCCCTCCATACTGAGTATTTGAAATAAAACCTTTGCAATAGAATATCGGAATAATGTTTTAAAATATCAACAAAAAATAATGGATATTTTGTTACTATTCAAAAATTTAAGCTGTAAAATAGATGGTAAGTAATAAAGTGTTTTAGATATGTGTTTCACAATTCAGTTTCAACAATTATAAAACGATATTTTTCACAAAAATTTTTTAATTAATATACAAAATGATATCCAGTAAAGAATCCTGTTTAATTTTTTTGTAATTTATTAATGAACACTGACTTGAACAATTTCGTTCTACTTCTAAATAGAACACTTTATTAAAGTGATAATATTGTTCGAAGATTAATGCCCTTAGCTATATTGATAATAGACCCTGATATTTTGAGAGAAACCCAATAATATATGAGACACCTGAAATTATAGCTCACTTTTAGATTTACGAAGAACTTAAAACTCGTGACTTACGAAGAGCTTGAAATTCGTGACTTACGAAGAACTTGAAATTCGTGACTTACGAAGAACTTCAAACTTAAATTCATAACATGTAGCATCTCCATTACTTCAAGACTGTCTTTGATGATATCGAACTTGTTGGCTATTCCTGAGATCCGAGACCATTGTTGCACTCTAATCACAACTGTCTTCCTGTATGATTTTGATGTGATTTTTGATAAATACAATTTACAAGGCAATTTCAAGCAACACGAATTCAATTGGGGACGGAATCACAGTTAAGGGGGTGACGATGATGACACCTCAGTTGACAATCCCCTGTCCTAACTTCTACACCAAGCCAAAGGAAGGATTTTGAGCCTATACAAATTTAACAAGCATCAGTTCCTCAACATGATGTGTCTTCAGTGTCAATAGGATTCGAACACGCGACTGAACAACGCCTACCACGAGCTCGCAACCTTGACCACTTGGCAATCGCCTGTAAATGTGGTAGGAAGAGATGCTTATATTATTATTAAAAAAAGTAAGTTTATTTCTATTGTGTCAAATTTATTATAGTAAATATATTATTAATGGATTATTAACAGTGTTAATTTATATATAACGCTCATATTGTTTACAAGCTACTTTTTTAAAATGATTCCTTTTTATTTCACTAGTTTAATTTATTTATTAGTAATTTCACAAATTTTGCAGGAAAATATCTTTCAAACTGTGCACAACACAATGGCTTTCTGAATAAAACTATTAATACTTTATAAATTTTGATCTTTTAATTAGTTTATAATTAATCATCCAAAATTCTTTTCATGCAATGGACAGTTTTCTTAATTTAAAAATGAATTTTTCAAACTTTCTTCTCACTTAAGAATTCTTTTTTGCGAATATCTTCCAGCATTTAAATAAAAAACGTTTAATCCAAAATAATGTTGTTTATTTTTCAAAATAAAAGTTGTTCTCATGAGATGGGATAATGTGCTATTAAGTTACAATATCATCTCAATGAAAATACTAAAATTTATTGAAGAAATACAGTAAAAATATTTATACACCGAACAAACAAAATTATTCAACAATCTGAGTTAGAAGATTAATCCCTCTACCTCTTACATAAATTTAGCTTATTAAATTATCCTCAAGCAAATACAGAAAAGGTAGCTCTTTTATTTTAATATATACCCTCCTGAAATGATTTTAGACAACTGTTTGGGAATGAAATTGAATCAACACCTAACATGAGTATTTCAATTACTTTTCGGAAATCTTATGGGTTATCTCATTTCCGTTTTACTACCTCACTTCATAGAATTGCATTGATTCCCAAAGGAAAAAGTTGATTACTCACAGCCAAATTTCCTCATTTTTACGACACTTACACAGGGACGTCTTTGAATTAAACAGATTTATATTCCGAATCTAGTCTTAAGCTTAAATTTTAGTTCTAAGCATATTTATTCATTTCCAAATATAAGAAAAGTAAAGTGTGTATTAAACTAAAGCGATATAAAACATCTTTTAGTTAATTTAAGAATAAACGTTTTTTTACACTTAGGAAAATTTCCTGGAAAAAAGTCTGTATTTTTCTGTGTTATATTTGCTTAAGCGGACACAGTATGATTTAATTGACAAAAATCAGTCAAAAAATTAAATATATTTTTTTTTGCCTAAATTATTTTTATATACTTTTTTATACTCTCACAAAATAAGTTTAAAATTTGCAGAGTTGTGATAACTTTTATGTTCGCTTTTCTTCACATCCTAATGACAAATCAAAACTTTAAATTGACTTCTCTCAGAAAGATAAAATAACTAGTTTGACTTTATTTAAAATGCTAAGGCTTTTTTTTTCTATTGTGCCTAATAATTGGAAATATTTTTCACTTTTTGCTAATAGTACATGTAACAAAAATTGGTATACATTTTTCTCGAAGCAATATTTATTTTTTTTAAATAATTGAATTTAGAATTTACGTATTTTTAAGGAATTTTCAATAAGCATTCATAAAAAGAAGTATTGTACGAATACTAATCATGTTATCGGAAAACCAATACCAGTACGTCAATATTTGTAGGAGTAGCATTTTAAAATCACTTCATAAGTTTCAAGTTTTTCCCAGAAAAAATTCAATGGTTAGTTTTTTATGAATTTTTGAGCACAAAATCTGTTTTACATTATACATATACACATAGGATACAAAAGTTATAAAAATCATTAAGTTAAAAAAAAATTGTGTGAATCGTACCATGTCCTCTTAAATTTTTACCACTGCTTTTGTAAGTAGAATTTTAATTCTAAAGAAATATTTTCATAAGAAAAGATTATAAAATACCCATTCAGTTATTCCTCGCTTCAGTAATATTTGTGCAGCAGCAACTAAGTTTACTAATTATTAAAAGCATTATTTAATTTAAAAAAATAACTATAACTGAGGACTAATAGTTCAGATGAATTTGAAAACAGAACTAATGCACGATAATAAAAAATTATTTGGCTGATAAATTTAGTTATTTTTTTAAGTATTAAATCTTATTCAAAATCATAAATAAATCATAATAAACACTGAGAACAAAAATAAGATAGTATTTAAAAATTACTAATGAAGAAGTATAAAAATATCCAGTTCCCTTTTAGCATTAAAGTGCTAAATTTTAATAAACTGTCATAAATAATAAATGTCTTTAATAAACTGTCACAAAAAGATCTAGTAGCAACGTGATTTTAATTCTAATTCTTAATTAAAAATCTATACACACATAAATCAAATATTTAGATAAATATAAAAATTATAAAATTGTTTTTTAAATATACCACGGTAAGTATATAAATATTGTTATCTTTATGAGTGAACCAATGATGTTATATATATACAGAAAAGTAGGTCAGCATTAGTTATCAGTCTTTTCTCATTTGTACAGCCAATAAGGGAAATGAGAGTTCTTCATCTCGTGATTTTCTGTGTGGCTAAGAAATTGCTCCAATTAGACATCTGTATCATTCTCACAAAACATAAACCTGTCGAAACCCAGGAGTATCTTCATAATATATTAGTAAAATAAAGGCATTCTTTTTCCAGTGCTTTTATTATACTTAGATATTAAATTACTCGTTCTAAAAAAGTTTATTTACTTAAGGTATCCGACTATGTTCGGAACCATGATTTTAAAAAAGTGCATCAATGGATAATTTTCATGATATTTAGTGTCACTTAGATTAGAATGCATGTATAAAATTGTTTTAAGGACATTTTGACAAAAAAAAATTTATTTAAATACAATATTTTGGCAAAAAATTAACTTAGAATAATTTTTTTTTCAAAATGTTCTTTTGTGAAAAATGCTTCTTTTATAATAATATTTTGCTTGTATATAGCTCAGACCTCTTTACATAGGCTTAACTATGATTTTTGAAAAATTCACAATATTTTCAGAGTTACAACCAATTGAAATAATTATCGGCGTTTTTTTTCTTAAAATTTATCCCCTCTGTTGTCGTAAGACATGGACAAACCCACTTCTAAGTTATATATTTCAAAAATTCTAGTTGAGCCTCTGTACAGAGGTCTGAGCTATATACAGGCAAAATATTATTATAATGGAAGCATTTTTCACAAAATTAGAATATATTTTGAAAATGGGTCATTCTATGTTCATTTTTTGTCAAAACATTGTACTTAAATAATTTTTTATTGTAATACTATTCTTAAAACAATTTTATATACATTTTCTAATCTAAGTGACACTAAATATCATAAATATTATCTATTTATACGCTTTTTCAAAATCATGGTTCCGAACATAGTCGGATATCTTAAAAACTTTAGCTGTATTTTTTGTTTCTGAGTTATTTAAAACTTTTACTAAATACAAATTAAAAAAATTACACGATATATATAAATTTAGCGAAATATAGGGCATTGATAAAAGCATTTTCAGAAGCTGTTTTGTAACACAGGTTTGCCTCTAGCCATTTACCTCGAAAATAATGCACCTTATCGCACTAATATATTTTTCCATGAGAATGTCTTCCTCATACTTCCAACTATGTCATCTCAATGCGATCGTCATATTTTCCACCCATCAAACATTTCCAAGACCAGAGGAGACAGCAGCTGTCGGCCACCTGAGAGTATGTACGATCTGAAGAGGCAGTTTGATATATGTGGTCATGTCTGTTACTATATATGATTCATATAATATCTCTTATATAATATTGGACCTTACAATATTGCCATTTGTATGTAAAATGAAAAGGCATTTTATTGTACTTAAGAGAGAATATGTGTGATAGTATATAACGATTTTTTTTCCTACAAGAGTTGTTTTTGGTATAACATACATTCGTGTCATTATCTCTCATTATTATTACAGTGATTAAACATATGAAATTTTAAGAGATTTCAACTTAATTTAATTCGTAATTTTCTATTATCTCTATGTTTGTTTAAACAGGTTTGACAGACTGATTACTGTTTATTAATGCAGCATTTCGAAGCAATACGAGGTCTATTAAAAACGGACCTTGTAATTTTGTGCCAAGGGCATAAGATGACAACGCCTGAGTTGGCAACACCCTCTCTATATCGAGGCTTAAATCTGTCAAGACTCAAAATCCTTACTTCGGCGAGTGATTGAGTGAGAGAATACTAATGTCGCACTATTGATCTACTTGAGGGCTTTTGGCAACGGACCTCGTAATTTTGAATCATGGTCAAGTGACGAGTACGACACCTAAACTGGCACCCCATCTTCTAGCTTCCACACCTACGAGAGAACGTTTGAGCTTCGACAGATTTAAACTACACTGCATGTCTTCAGCGGCACTGGGCTCGAATTCATGCCATGCTGGCCACGAGTCCGTCACCTTTACCACTAGGCCACCACGGCCACCCATACGTTGGCGAGCTGTGGAAGTTTGGAGAGTGGAGTGACAGCTGAGGTGTCGTGTTTATTTCTTGTCTTTGACTTAAAATTACGAGGTCTATCTCCTATAGCCCTCATGTTGCTTTTAAGTGCGAAATATAGCATGTAATTATATATATATATTCTTAATATTCCTCTCTATGAGAGAAACATTATTGTTCTCTTTTAATAATTTCATTTTACTTTACTGTCGGGTTTATCATCCACGTGTGTTAGTAATAGGCTTAACTTTTCAACATGGCTCTGTTTTTTTTTCTATTATGTCGAAAATTTCTACTGTACGGGAAAGGTCGATCCATAAAGCATTGCTAACCCTAAATCTCTGGCCTAATTCAGCAACAGCTCTAGAAATCATATAATAGGTCTCCATTTCAGTCCAAAGATTCTTCTTGTATCTACATTTGTTATGTCTCTTGAACTGCAATTTCTTTCTTCTTTTATATTATACGTTATATCACTTTTTCACTTGGTATCTTATTTTTTTTTATTATACTACATACATACATACATATATATATATATATATTGATGTAATATTTGTCGTTTCCAAGAGTTTAATTGGATCAAATTCCTGGAAATTCCGCTTCTTGCCTCGAAATGTGACGTCAGTAAACAATCAATCAACTGAGCATTTGGTAATCACAGTATCCTAAAGATAGAATTCCGGTTTAGAATCTATAAAAGTTAGCTGTATAGAATAATAGTTATGTCAAATAGGGCGTTTCCGTGTTAAACAGTGTACATACTTAGAAATTGAAATGCTAGCTTTGTATTCATTTTTCACCATTTTTTACCATGGTTAAAAAATAAAATTCAGTGTTCAAATAGAGCTGATAAATATTTAATATTAATTATAAATCATAACTGACAGGTGAGATATATAGAATTAAACTAGAATATGATAGATCAACGAAGAAAAGTTCGTTTTACAAAAAAAAAATTTAGAATCCATTTCTTTATCGTATAAAATTAGTGAACATTATAGTTAGAGGAAATGAAAAGGAATGGCTTTCCCAAAGAACTATAAGTGTATTGAAATGTATGTGATTATGTAAATAGTGGAGAACATTATCATTCGAATTCGGGAAAGAACCTTAGAAATAATAAGATTCCATTCTGCCTACAGTTCTTACAATATTTTGATTTGCTAAAAAAGAAAAACTTTACAGTGCTATGATTTAATACAGCTTTCATTCCTCTAAATTCCACTATTTACCATTGTGTGATATTGCAATTCATAAAAAAGAAAACTTTATTACCCTTAATATTTCATGTACAAAATAAAAAAGAATGAGAACAAAATTGACTGCTTCACACAAAGTCTATACTGTATTATAAAAGTAATTCCTCGTCCATCAAAAGTTTCTTCCCAAATGTAACTCCTATGACACTCAAAAAGACAAGATTTTGAAGAAGCATCGATTTGAAATAGATCTTGGAAGAGCAAAA
>BMAV01001901.1:257839-301133 GCA_019973955.1 Trichonephila inaurata madagascariensis | reverse complement strand
AATTCCAAAAACAGAAATTCGGACAAAAATCGAACAAGCTGACCTGTCTTAAATCACCTGTCTTTTCCTGGAAAACACACTTGGGTGAAGAACGAAAGAGATTGATCCATTGAAAATGATGTTCTAGACTCTCTGTCTCTCACCTTGGCTATTGTAACTTTTCTAAGCAATACCCTTTTTTTTCAAGAACAGGACTCAAGAGCTTCCTTACCTTAAATCAGAAGTAATCGTACTCGTAAAGTAATTTACCTTTTCTTTATTGAAGTTTCATTCGACTCAACGAAGTTGATGCACCAAAAAATAATTTAGAATAGTAATTTTTAAAAAGTTTTATTTATGCATTAATTTTTAGCATGTTAGAGATTTTTCAGAAAAAAATATTCCGTTATCTTATAATTTTATTGCTTAGTATTTTATTTATTAAAAATTGTTTGTGATCTTTATTAATTTATTTATTTATGCTAAATACCTTTAATTATTTAGCATTCAAGCGATTTGAAAAATTCAAGAGAGTATACACTTTTTTATTTTAGCTTCAATAGCTTACTTCTATTCAAGGTACTATTTCATTTGTTCCTTACAATATTTCCCTGTAAGAAACTACTTATTAATATGCTAAAATAGGAAATTTATGAATTCAGGAAATAATTATCATGTTTGCTTTCAAAAAGAATTGTTATATTATAATTTTAAGTGGAAGGAAATCAATGAGAGATTAGAAAATTTTATTTTATTTCCAACAGAATGTGTGTAAATTGTAATGAAAAAGTGGTCGACCATATTTGTTAGTATATTTTTGTAATTAATGTATTGTGCAAAATTATTCAGTGTGATGTTTTCTCTAACATACATATATAAATGAACTACACAGTAATAAAAATTGTTAACATGGCATTATAATTATCAAATGAATTTCTCCTTTTTATGATAGATATTTTTTAAATTCTAAGATTACACTCTAAATCGCAACATAGCATCTGTAATTACTAATTAGTTATGCTAATTGTAATCAATAAATATCTTGATTACCGGAGGTCCGAGTCAATATTTTCGCTCTCTAAACATTTTTATATTTATTATTACCTATTTTTATGACAATGCGCAAGTAAATTACATTGACGTACATTTTAAAAAAAGAAAAGTGCTAATAAATTTAATTGTATAAATTACTACTCAAAAAACGTAAATTTCTAGCATCAACACTGAAGGTACAATAGGTTAATTAAATTAGTTTATTTGATATTCAATCAAATCATCAGATAAAAGTGAATCGCATAATTTATGCGAGATCTTTATTGAATTATAAATGTAAAACATGTCAAATAAGTATCCTAGGACTTAAATTTTTGATTTAAATAACAAATGCTTTGGTGACATTTCCGTAGAAAAATGAAGACTCAGATGTATTTCCTAAAGAAAACTGTATTTGAAATAAAAATATAAAATAACGGAAAAGGAAATTTAATGGAATAGGAATTAGTGTTTAATGTCTTAATTATTAACTAATCGAAATAAAAAATAACCAAAAATTACACTGATCATTTTTCTTGTTTACTTGGTAGAATAATCAGCAAAATATAGAAACAAAGGATTCGAGTTGATGAAACTGCTGATAGTTTTAAATCCGTCGAAATATTGTAAAAGATTTTGAATGAATTATTTTTGAAAGACCCAAAAAAACTTATTTGTTTACGGCAGTATCATTATAGTGCATTACGCTTTATTTTTCAAGTATAACATTAAAATTCTTTCCTCGATAATAAAGGAGATTTATCTACAAAGTAATTTTTATTGTCCATTTTAATATATATATATATATATATATATTTGATATTATTTACAAAAGCATGTTCATAGATTCTTTCCAAGGTAATCCCCAATGAATGACTACGAATCAAAATAATCTCGTGCCATTTTTTTTAATCAAATCAAATCAAATTCTCTCCTTCACATAATTAAAAAATGAACATTTTAAAGGTATATGTTTAATTCGAGAAGTAATACACCTCGATCTTCCACAACACTTGTTTTTACTTAAAGAATTATGTGACTATACTTTACGTTAAAATATCTCATCAGTGTTTGTATAAATTTTTCTTTTTAAAATTCTGCAGAATAGATATATTTCTTATTTATATATTTTAAAAATAATTTTTATGTATAAAATTTTTCACAAAGAACTCCACACCTTATATCTGTACGACAACCAAATGCTTATTTTATGTCAAAAAAATTAGTGTGTGTGTGTGTGGCCTGTGCAAAATGAAGCAATTCTAATTTAAAAGAGAGCAGCTCTAGCATTAAATAAAATAGTTCTAATTTAAAACAAAATAAATCGGTTTTTGAAAAGTATATTCCTACCGTTTCATGGCTGATTGATTGTCATGAACGGAATAACTGAGCTATAAATATGAATGTTTTTTTCATAACTGTTAAAGCATTAAATTGCTTTCCTAACTTCGAAATTTCTAGAATGTTACGTGTATTTCTGCAAGATGTTGAAGTTTTCTAAGATCATGTGTAAATTTACGATAAAAAAGTATCTTAAAAACTTTTTTTTCAAATTTCAGTATTTTTGTAGGCATTTTCAAGAACGTGTATGCATTTTTTCCAGTGTGTACGCAACAATCTTTATAATCAAAGAAATTAGATACAGATAAAAGTGAACTAGTGGTTGAATATGCTATTGGCTATACAATTTTAACATTTTTTTCCAAAATGGCCCTTTTGCTCATAATGTACGAATTATTTTTAATTGCATAACCGCAGTAGTCCTTTCGGTATAGTGGTTAGTGATGCTGACTGCGGTGCCGTAGGGTCTGTGTGTGGATTCGAATCCCTAGTAAGACACGGATGTTTGTTTTGTAATCCTTTTCTTCTTTGTGATGTGTGATTCACGCTTACTTCTATGTAAGCCCCCTTGTGATTCTTTATGGTGCACGGGGTTATAAATGTTCTCAATAAAAAAAATTGCATAACCTCTGAATTAAAATCTTCAATTGGTTTGAAAAGAATAATTCCTATTATTCCTACGTCTCTCTCTCTCTCTCTCTTTTTTTTTTTTTTTTTTTTTTGAGGAAATGGCAAGAGTATTTCACAAAAGCAACTAGTTTTTAAAAATTATTCTTTCACACTTACAAAAACCATATTATAAAAATAAGTGATTTTATAAATATGCACGTATAAAATAAGTAATAAATGGTTAATAAATAGCTTATTCTATAATCTTTTTTTTTTTTTTTTTTTTTTTTGTAGAAATGAAATTAGACTGCGCTTTAATTAAGCTTAAAATTTGTTTATTTCTTTTGTTTTGTGTTGCCACTTAGGGAAGAGCTTTTTCTTTCATTTTGTAATATTTTCTTTATTATATATATGTAGTGTGATTCTTTTATAATACATTCATAATAGTTTTTTTATTTCATTCAAATAATTAAAATTTTAATACCCTTTTTGTGAATAATTAAAAGTTAGTTCGTGTGAATTTTACCCATGGAATATAGTTGAATTACAAGAAATAAATTAAGAGTCCCCCCCAAAAAAAATATTTATTTTTCAATACCTTTGAGAAGGGAATACTCTTATATTTTTTGTGAATAAAAATATAAAGGCAATCATGTCTAAAATTCTTTTTTATTGTGATGTGATCACTCAAACGTATGAGAATGATCATCAATAAATCACTACAAATGGTACTACAATGATAATTTATAATGGAATATATTTTTCATTTATAAATATTTATTCAAATGTCAGAAATTTATTTTTTTATAATTTTAATGTATAACTACTTTTCTAATTTCATAATAACGTATCGAAAGAAAAATAAGCATCAAAACATGACAAATTTTGGAAACACACACTTCATACAAAATCCAGTTGCTGTCTAATTGGTTGAGTTTATTTATTACCCAATAAACTAATATCATGTAACGCACGCAAAATATCTTAACAGCTCTTAGTTCCACCTCTGATGGTTTAGTTAAGATAATTTTAATTCCCAGTGGTTAAGCGTTTAACGAGCAAATACACTTTATCGAATATCCTGTGATTGTAGAAATATCCCCGCCCTCTAATGTTCGATTAAAGATAAAATTTCGTAGGTTTGTACTTGTTTTATTATTATATTTCCCGATAAATAAATATTTTAGATAATTTTAATCATTTTGATGCTACATCTTTTTTATAAAGTTGGAAAATTTTCTACTTTATTCAAATAAAATTTGAATTCCAACTTTATATGCTTGCAAATCAATTTCATTTACAATTATCAAAAAGGTTTCAGAAAAATATCAATTGATAAAATAACTTCATTTCGAATGTTTTTGATGGGGAATAAGCTAATTGGCTTGTATTTCGAACGTTCTATTCTTCACGCCGTACAAATTATTAAATTTCATATAAAGCAATTTGTAAAAATAAGCATCGAAAAAGAAATGAAAAGGAGAGAAAAATTCAGTCTCTCCTGTTCTTCGTGTAAAGAAAATAAAAATTCTGTGTAATAATTAATCTTCATTAGTTTTCTTATCTCATTGAAAGACTGATTAATGACTAACTTCTAGAAATCTTACCTGAAGCACACATAGTTATCTAACTTGAAGGACATACAGACTCGAAATTTGACTCGCAGAACACGAATTGAGATTTTCTAACAAAATTTTTTTTTTCTTAATTCCATACTTGCACACAGTAAAAATAACAAAA
Organism: Trichonephila inaurata madagascariensis; assembly: GCA_019973955.1. Taxonomy (NCBI): domain Eukaryota; kingdom Metazoa; phylum Arthropoda; class Arachnida; order Araneae; family Nephilidae; genus Trichonephila; species Trichonephila inaurata. The sequence continues at coordinate 296,432 of BMAV01001901.1, read as the reverse complement.
GAGAATATTTTTTATATGATTTGTAAGTAAACATTATCTAATTTTATTTGAAATGTACCTCTTAATCAATTATGGCACAAATTATGAAAATGCATTATACATTTAGGTAACAGTAATGCTTACAAAATAATATAATTACAAAATAATCTAAATATTTAAAATACCTTCACTGCGTCTATCTGAATTTACATGCAGACATCAGAAAAATTTACTTTTCCATTTTACATCCATGTATAAGCTTATAAGGGTTCATGAATGATATATTATCAACGGTTACAAAATTCTTAGCGGATACCAATAACATATAACAGCATAAAAACAATATAATTTAGAAATATCCCTATGAAATAGTTTCGAGGACTTTCCAAATGTTTCCAATACACTGTGTGATAGCAATTGACATGTCAAAAAAAACAACTATCACTTAAGATTCTGGCTCATTGGACGTAGAAGATATTTTGATAAGAATTAATCTAGCCGTATATATTTAGTCACTACCTCAATTATGATAAAATAGAGCATATTTCTTATAATCTGTGAGTCTCGTTGAAAATATTAAAATTTCATTTATTAGGAATCATTTAGAAGGGGGTTAAAAAATGCACTGTTCGGTATTTATAATCAGTAAAATGTGGAAAACAAAAGATATATATGTCGCAGGTATATAACAATAAAATTTTGAAAAGATTTTCGGTTTTATATTTATATATATCTATATATTATAAAACAATAAATGTTAAATAATTATAGAATTAAGATAAAAACCTTGGAAGAAATTATTCCTATCAATTGCAAAAATCTTTGTTAAGCAACTTATAACTTAATCAGATCTATTATTTAACATATAAAATGAAAAAGAAAAACAATATTCCGTTTTAAACTACTGAAATATACTTTCGCGAATTGTACTTTTGAATAATTTATTTTTCAAATTTCGTTGCCTTTTTTAAGAGAAACCTACAAAATATATAGCAATTACCTTCAAAGGAAACAACTGTTTATTTTATATATATCTTACATTGATATCTTTCAGCAGAAATTGTTTGAGTTAAATAGCTCTGATTCTGATATTTTGAGTTTACTCTTATATAATTTCATTATCTAAATAAACTAATTTTGTGTAATTTCTGTGTGTAAAATGTTTCATTAATAGATCAATTATAAAAATATTAATATTAAATAAGGTTTCTCTCTCAGTGAAATCTCAAATCATTAGAAAGTGATTAATCATATACTAGCGTTAAAACCAAGAGAACTTACACTTTGGGTTGATAAACTCTAGGAGTACTGAACGCATGTTATTGAAATTAGACACGTACATTGATTCATATAATCCAAACAATATGATGCAACAGTTACGCATAATCCCGTATACTGCTCATAAAAGAAGGAAAATTTAAAAGACAGGTTACCTGATGAACAAATAAGTAGATTAATAGAGTGCGGTATTCTCTTACAGTTATATAATTTTCAAAACGTAAACTCCTCTAATAAAGCAGATTTAAGATCCTAGAAAGTTCTGGGAGGGATAAGTTGGGTTGCTATAACCCTTCCAAGAATATCCCAAACATACTCTATTAAGTTCGGATAAGATCTGGCTAGCCAATCCATGCAAAGAACATTCTCAATTAGTCAGCCTAATGAGCCTGACATGGATCAGCGCTAGTCATTCACAAAAATAAATTCGAATCAACTGCCCCTCCCCCTCCACTTAAATGCAGACATAGACTTGAAGATTTGATCTATAACTCATAATATTTACAAGGCCTCTGACAAAGACATGGAAATTTATGCATTCCATTCAGTGAAATACCCGCCTAGACCATCAAACCTCGGCAGTCATTCCAATCTCTTTATTTATTGAATGTCGAAAAAGGTGTAGCGATTTCCTCCAGATGGGAGTGCGTCAAGAATAAGTTGCTCAGCTATAGGCTATATCTGAACTCATCACTGAATGGAATGGCCATCCTACTGATTACTGCTTCAAAGTCTATTTACTCTTCAACAAGCTAAATTGAGTCTTTTATGCATAAAGGTGAATGGGACGCAAACAGAAGTCTTGCAAACACACCTCGCTTGTTTAGCTTTCTGGAAACAGTAAACATTCAAGATTGAATTCATGAGGCCAAATGCGTAGTTCAAGAGACAGCTGAGAGAAAAGTTGTCACGCTCCTGTTGCGTCCCTCTGTAAAGGACAAATATAGATCTTAAGTGGTCGTCGTGACTCTTAGATGACCTTGCTTAGGTCCTCTATTTACGGATCCGGTCTTATTAAATTGTCTTCATAAGTTACACGTAACGCTGGGCATTACATTGAAGTCTCTGGCAATCTACTCTTGAGACTGTTTTGCCTCAAATTTACTGACAATTACCCATATCTTTTGATAATCTAATTATTGGTGGTTAATAACTTTACCTAATTATCTTTTAATTTCATAAATTGCTGCAAAAAAATTAAAGTAATGATCAGGACTTCACGCGAAAAATTTAACTAAATAGGCAAATTATCTCGAATTTAATTGATATCAATTCGGCTTTAGACGGCTTCCTTTTATTTTAAATCTATAAATAAAAGAATTATTTCAATAAATCTTTTACTATACATTTAATATAGATTTTTATATATACAGATTTTAATATAGATTTTAATATAGATTTTAATATAAATATACTTTTAATATAGATTTTTTTTCTAATAAAGTGCTCCAAAAGATGTACTTGAGACAATTAACTTTTCCATTTATCATCTCTACTAACTATACATGATATTCATTCATTTTTACTTATTTGTTTAATTTAATATTTTTAAATAATATGGGCACAAAATTTCAAAAATATGTGAATGTACTTCTCCTATTTTCTATTTTACTAAAAAATATTAAAATAATTTCAAACATATTTTTGCAATGTGCTAGAAATTTTGGGAAAAAGAAAAAAAAAAAAAAAAAAAAAAAAAAAATTAAAAAAGGTATTTTGAGAATTTTACTTGGGAAATAATTCAAGTTTATTGTTCACAAAAAATATTTATAGCAGTTTCATTACGTAAGAACAAATAAAGAAATTTTTCCAACAAATATTATACTTAATATATCGAGAGAAAAATCGGAATTATGTGACTAGAAGTCATTTTTCCAATTTTCCGATATGTTGTTGAAACATTAAAAATCGTTATAAAAGGAGTATTCTTACAAAATTCACAAAATAGAGTGCTTCAACTTTGTTTTCCTTCTGTAATCATATTACAGTTTTAAAAATATTTATTTTGAAAACATACAGATATCTAATATATCGTTACGTAAATCATCTCACTAACTGTAAATTCATTTATGTTCTTTTACCGTAAATAATTATGCATATTGATTTATCGAACAATCATTTACCTTATCGAGTAATAGCATTACTATTCAATTATATCCACAATCATATAATTATTACTTAATTCATAATTTATAGGAGATTATTATATTATATTTTAATACTCACATTTAAAATACATTTTCTATAGAATTAATTTCGAATTTAAATGTAGTTTTTTTCTCTTCCTTTCATCAACAAAGAGTAATGTTGTTATCATTATTAGCTTTTATAATATAACTGCGTAATATATATACATGTGGGTATGTTATTTCCTTTGTACGAAAAACTACAGTAGATCTTTTAATGCGTGTTGCCCGACAAAGATTAAATGTACCGGAAATTAGAAGAAACTTCTATAATTTTTTCTTCCTTAAACCTATTCCAAATTCCCATTATTTCGAACAAATTTCTTTTTTTTTTAGTAAGAAAAAAAGATCATGACAGAAAAATATTAAAACTGCGAAATAAAGGTTTAATAGATCATAACAGAAACTAGATTTTAACTAAGCTATCATTACATACAAAGGCTGTTTTCAGTCACAACACACAATTAAAAGCCATCTCTTCTCCCTCAAAGCTTTTTCTAACGTTATAAAATTTAGGAATATTTATGAGGACAAATTTTCCTTAGATTTAAATAATTTTACAACAAATACTTAGTGCTACTATATTCATCTAACAGAAAATGAAATGACAATTTGGAATGATAACTCTACAATCAAAGTTAGCATTTTAAAAACCAAATTAAAATTTTATACCCTTTTTAACAATGACCATACACTTGGTTAGTAATTTTCCTTGTGAGTTTGGATAAAAGTTGGGACACAACAGATAGATTATTTTTGAGCGTTTGTGTGAGAATTTTCTTATATAAATGAAACTAATATAGTCTTAATTATTTCAATATATTACTTTTCATACAGTAAAATAAATTAATTTGATTTATTGTTTTATAAGAAGATAATAAGTATTCATAGGAAGGTTTTCATAACCCTTTAAATATGACAAATTTTATCACGTGCTTAAAATGTCAGATTGATTTTTTTTATATAGTTTTTTAATATTTCCTTGAAGGATTATATTTTAAACACAGTGGGGAACAAAAATTTAATATTAAACTATTGTCAGTTATTATATTTAAATATATCTTAATAAGTTGTAACTGATAATTATTTCATCAGTTATAATTTCAAAAACCTAATGCAATATTCATTCAACAATTAACTGACCAGAAGTTTGAGTAATAAAGATAAAGTTCAATTTTTAAGTGAAGCATTAACTTCAGGTTCAGGCGTCTTGTTGTTTACAGTAATACTGATATCTGTGTTTCTGCTTAGATTCCCTTAGAAAGGATATTGATCTCGAATATAACTTATGTAGTTTCTATATTTCACAAAAAAATTGAACGTACTCGAATTCGATACAAAAGCTCTGACATCACAACCTTAGATAAATTCAGTAACTATTTTTTTTTTTTTTTTTTTGGATTTTACAAAACTACATTAACTGTAAAGTGTTTTATTTATATTCAAATAAATTATTTAAAATTTAAAAAACGAAAAAAATCTTATAATTTTGTTTATGATAACATTCCAAAAAGTTAAAAGTTAATGAAAATATTTGTCTTAATGTTGTTCTAAATCATGTTAATACATTACAGGGGACATTTTTTTATTGAGGAAGCAATTCAAAAAAGTTAGTATAAATGCTAGTATAAGAATAATGGTGTTTTAAGTGAACTACAATTGTTTCTCAAAGAAATTACAAAGGGATGGTGAGAAAATTCATAAGAAGTTACACTTTAGCATTTGTATTCATAAGTATGTATCTATAGTTTGATAAATCTCTACTATAGATACAGAAATGAGTATAAGCACCAATATATATATATATATATATTCCATTATATCTATTAAAGATCACGCTCACTTTTTAATAAAAAGTAACTGGAGCTTCGTCCTACAGATAAAAATTTTGTTTTCAAATCAAAAATTGATACAAAAGATCATGTATTTTTATTTTTGTAAGAGCAGTTGTAATTGATAACCACACAATATCAACACAAAATAAAAGAGCAATATCGACTTATGTAGAAATACGATGGTAGAAATCCTAATAGAGATACAACAATCTGTTCAGCTCATTGGACATGGGCTGTCAAGAATTAGACAGCATATCGTTCTGTCTTAGAGAAGCAAAGACTTATATTTTATTGACTAAAATATCACTGATAGGTAAATAATGGTATATACAGAGAATATAAATTATTCATTCTGTATTTACAATTCAGCTTTCATTCATTTTTCACTTTTAGTGGGTTTTTTTTAAAGAAATACATATTTTTTTTTCTTTTTCGTAATTTGGGCATAAGCTATTTATTTTCATTCGAATACATAACTCTCTTGAATGTACAGCTTTTACATTTAAGCTTTTAATGTCTTATAAGCATTTAACTACAATAACAGTCTACTTAAAATGAAAATTGAAAAATATACCGAAAACCCAATCAGAATTGAACACGAATTATGAATTTATTCCATGCCATTTTTATATGATTTGCTGTTCTTAACACCTTGATTTTTCAGTTTACTTATAAATTATACGCGTGTGTGTGAGATTTTATAGATATGTGTGTTTAGATATTTTTTTGAATTTTCTTAGCCTGTTAATATGTATAGTAATTTTAATTTAATTATCCCTGACTATTGATACAGAAATTAGATGAAGTTCATACTTTTTTCTATTCTTTTTTTTTTCGTTAACTGAGTATCGAAATGCTCAGTTCTTATTATAGTTACCCTGGACATGCAAACAAAGACAGGGTTAAACATAGTGTCGACAAATAAAGATGTTGAATTCTTGCTCAGCAAATTAAGACCAGATAGCTGAACTGAAGCTATAACTGACAATAGATGTAACTATTCTATTGCTTTGTATTATGTATTTAAACTTGAACTATAGCTGGTCAACAGGTTTTAGAGATGCTGTTCGTCTGAAGTTAGACCGAATCATCGAATCCTTAGTGACTAAATAGATGTACATAGGATATATGTAATACAGAAAGGGCTTTTGTAATTTCAAAGAAAAAAACTGTTAGATCTAAATATTTTTATCAATATCTTAACTCTCAAAAGAAAATTTGTAATAAATTGTACAGACTGCTTCAATTTAAAAATAACAAATAAAAATTTCAAACCTCATTTCACAATTACGGTAAAAGTTTGTATTAAGTGCCTGTTCCGATGTCTTTCTTTTTTTAAAAAAACATTTTTGCATCTTCTGTTCATTTATTTTCAAAAAACGTACTTGAAATGAACATTTCCTTCAGTTTACTTTTACTAAATAGTCCACCTGAGAAATTATTCGGGGAGAAAAATTAATTGATCTTCGAACAAAATATGAGAAGTGAAGAACTTTATCCACATTCTAAAATGAAAAACTTACCGCTGCTAAAAAAGCATGAAATGGAGTTCTGGTTAAATGAAGCATAACACAAAACCAGAATCAATCATTTTTCTAGGAGAGTTAGTATTATTCCACACGCAAGAAAAACTTAACGACTTTTTAACAAAACTAAAAATTCAAAAAGTGATAACTCTAATGTCTTTTCATTTAAAAAGGTAAGAAAAGTCATAAAACTTTACGGAAAATCGTTAGCTATTTAAATGTTGGATGTTAAATCGCATAAGGATTAAAAGTTATGAAGAATAGAAAGACTTTTCTCCACACAAAAAAAATATCTCATAAAATAGTTATAAGAATGCTAAATTAAAAATGATAAGAAAACAATGTATCTTGTGCATTTTTTTTTTCATTTGATGTGTTCTTTAAACAAATAAAGAATTCTTCTTTATATTTTAAAATGTATAGCATGAAAAAGAATTTTGATTAAAATAAATTTTAGTATTGGATCAATATCAATGATTTATTTCATGTTTTGCAGTAGTGAAGGTTTCATGTAAGATACTTTTTTAAAAAGCATATAAGATAGACGTATTGTTTAGATATTTATTACATTATATATAACAATTCAGTCATCGTTCTCGGGGCTTTTCAAGTTCTCACACGGAGCATGGAAATCCTGTCACACCTATGAGATGATCTATACTTCTAGATAATATTGTATCTCTTAATGCAGTGTTTCTCAAACTGTGGGAAGCGCCTCCCTAGGGGCATGATAACCCTACGAGGGGGGAGTGAGCATATCGAAAAGTCAAAAACAAAAGATTATTTAAAAAATTATTAATATACTGAAAGTAAGCAAACAAAATACATTCTAACATAATAAAAAGTAAAATACACATTTACACTGATATAATATACTTATAAATGTACCAGTACTGCACAATGTATTTTATAACTAATTTAACAATACTAAGTTGAACAATTACCATTGACCCCATGGGCTTGTCATAAATAAATTATATACAAAAATTAACACTTCTCTTGATCATTTGTACGGTTTATAATTAATCTCTTAAATGCTGATTAAAAACTACGCGATTTGCTCCCCAATGCCAACCTTTTAACACGTAGTAGGGCATGTGGTGTATTGGGGAAGGGGAAGGGTAGAAAAGGAATAAATAAGCAAATCCTCTGAAATAAGTAAATCCTTCGCAAACACTGTCAAAGTCATTTTATTGCATTCGAGAAACTTCGGAATAATTTTATAGGTAGCAGTTCACAGAAAAGATCGTACATCGGAAAAACTTGAATATACGTCCGGGGCAGTTAACGCATTGGCTGAGCGAGACGTTTATATACTCCGATGGCACTTGTTAAAGTCGAAATGTAAGTTTAGCGTCAAAGTATAGTATTATTGAATTCAATACATTGTTATTGCATGGAGGGGGGGGCACGATGAAAATTATGAATGAATATTGGATAGCAAATTTTGAAGGTTTGAGAAGCACTGTCTTAATGTTTTCATTTCAATACCGATATCATTGGAAAAAAAGTTATTTCTTATGATATATAACTGAATGCTCTTTTTTAATTCTATATTTTGAAAATATTCAAGTCAAGACAAAATTAAAATACTACCAAAGCATTTTTTTTTTAAAACAAACGTTTCATATTTACATATGTAAATGCATGTGTTCAAATAAAAAAAAGATAGTTTCTTCTAACCTCATTTCTAAATCTTCTCTCATTCTTCTAAAATCATTTTTTTTTTCATTCAAGTTTATATCAGACTAATTTAAAAAATAAAATAACACTCCGTTGAAAACCAACTCATACCTACCAGAAGGATTTCCTCAAAATGTTAGTTACAACAAGTTAATGCAGTTACAACCATTTTTTTCCGTGTTACTACAGTTTTACACATTACATTTTCCTTTTAAAATAAAAGCAAAAATATGTGCACATTAAGAACGAAAGGATTTTATTCGCGAATTTAATAAGATATGCATGAAAAAATCTTAGCATTTTTGAATACAGAATTAAGAGAAAAAATTAATACAATAAAAGCATTTTAGGCTTTCACAAGGAACATTTCAGTTGAATAATAATGCTAAGCATATGTAAAAAACAAAAGAAGGATATATATATTATTTATCGAACCTTATGATGGTCATTAGGAGGTATCGAAAAACTTATTTTCACAATTTCAAAACTTACTTATGCGGAAAAGCTGTTTTCTGGTAAAAAATTAATTTTTATGTTAGTTACTGTCATAAGGGAAATGAAGTTTAAATATTTGAGCTTTTTCATGGTAAAAAGTCAATGCAATTTTTATAAAAGGAAAACAGTAATTTTAGTACTTTTTAACATTTATTGATATAAAACGACACATCCGATACATTTAACAACTTCTTTAGTATTAATTTAAAAAAAAAAACACCTAATGTTGAAATTATGATGCATGATAAAGCGGAAGACAGATATAAGCTTGGATCGGATGGATCTGAAAGGTTGCGGGGAGACATAGCTAAAATAGTGAAATATTGCAATGTATATTGTACTATTCACTACCCAGTACTCATCAACAACCATCTCTTTTGTTTATTTATATTGTAGAAAAATAATTTTAGTTTGAGTCTAAAATCCTCTAACCCAAATTAAGTCTTTTTGTTTTCTTTTTTCGGAAATTTAACCTTTTTGTGTGACAATATTAAATTTTGAAATTATTTTTCTCTCTCTCTCTTAGAACTTTTTCACATAGTTAGGTTCCGATAAGTAGTAGTTGTTTTTTTCCCTCCATATATAGCTTTTTTTTCAAGCTCAAGAATGATCACCCTACTATGAAAATAGTTTTAACGATAAAAGCTGTTAGTGTGGGTATGTATATAGATTAACTACATATGTAACTTAATCTAAAACTTTAGTTTCTTTGCATTTATTTTAATAGGTTCTATTTAAACTCACTTAAATTTCTCTAACTGGTACTCTTTTAACATATACTAATTTCAAAATTCTTTACAGTTTAATTTCTTTGCCCATGCTACATTCTTACAAAATTACTTGTTTCATTTTCTGTGAATTCTATATTTTAAATACTAACCACTTGTTCTTGTTCCTTCCAGTTAAAACCAGAGTCAGGCAAAGTGTGCTTTGTATTAATCATGTTTAATGGGTACTTTAAAGTTGTTTGCGCTTTTACTGACGTTATTTTTGACTTAGTTATTTTTAGAATACTGAAATTAGAACGTACTAAATATTGCCCAGGAAGATTTTTTTTGTAAACTTGATCATCTACTATACATTTAACTTGTAAACAGCTGCAGTTTGTCTTTCTAAATTCCTGGCTGTCATTTTTTACAACGATTCTCAGAAAGTGAACGCGAAATACTTGAATTTTACAACATGCGTTCACTTAAATAAGTCATCAAGGCTCTGAATGTGATGCAGTAAGAGAATTATATATTATCACTTATATGTCTTGAAAAAATTATCTCACAAATGAATTTAATTAATTAAAATACAGCGCAATATTTTAGTGTATATATATGCGATCAACATACAATAAATCATAGATGCCCTTAAAGTTGATTTAAAAGCTAGAAACGTACACTTATGTATTGTTTACTCATAAACACAGATGCCAACTATTAATTCTCATATATATTTAATGTATATAATTCCATTTATATAAGCTTCTTTTCCCTAAAATTTTATCATCAGTTTTTACAAACATTCAAGTGAAAAGAACTCTAAAGAAATGCGAAAAGCCAAGCATAAAAAAACTTAAGACTTAAGCGCCTTAAGTCAAGAGCTACGGGACAACATCCTAAATAGCATTTTCCAGTGAATGAACTACCTCGAATTTTTCCACAGTTCGGAATATTCTAAATAAAATTTATGCGCGTTTGCCTATCATTCGTAAGGCAAGAGTCATTTAAACGTTGGCTATTCAGTGATGAAAGACCGTTAGTGCTGCGGGCGATTTAATGAAAAGATTAGCGTTATTCGAGTAGCCTCATTATTAGGAGATGGGGGCTTATTTGAACTTATTTTATAATCATTAATATAATTTAGTAAAGAAATTCTTATGACACCCAACTGATAAACTTATTTAAATCTGAATAGCTCTAGCTGCTTAATTTATTAACTCAAATAAAGAGATGAGAACGGGAAACATAATGTTTCTCTTATAAGAATGCGTTAAGAGTCATTAAAGAGGGTAATAATAAAACATTTTCAGCGTGCTTTTCTGTTCAAAAATATGTAGAAAAATAAGAACACACACAACTTCCTTATTTTTAATACCTGGATATATTAAATTGATGAATTCCATTGTCAAATATATGTTGACTAATTCTTGTTGGAGTGTTAATTGAAAATATGAACATTTCAATATCTTAGATTATTAGTTACTTCAATGTCTTAGTATCACATAACGTGACTTTTCAATCGCATGAAAGGAAACATGACTAGTTTGCATAATTCTAATGATAAAATACAATAAATAATGAATAAAACAATATATATATTATATAAATTCAGGAAGTACTATAATAAATGCAAAATATTCTATCAAATTTCAAACAGCGTAATAATTTGCCGTAATTGATAAATATGTAAGAATTCTTAAAAATAAAAGTTTTACCTGTCACCATTTATGAGTTTTAGTGCTTTTCGTTGAATCAACATTTGTTAGATTTAAATTCATGAAAACTTCTGAAATCGATTATTTTGCATTTTTGAAAAATTTAATTTAATTAATGTAATTAAATATATATTTTATAATGTCTTAAATTTTACCTCAAACTCACAAATAATTTATTTATTATTAATTGCTACAGTTACAAAACTATTAATAACTTTTGAAATGAATTGGGCTACATATAAGTCTTTTTTTCACAATTCTTAATTTTGCGTCACAGTTTCTAAGCTATTCAAATGAACATTACATCCATATTTGATTCTCATTACTCTAATACTCTACTTCTTTACTTGACTCTTACACAAAGAAATGTTAATATAAAAAAAGACAATACTCTGCACTCAAAGGAAATGCACAATATTTTTTGAATTGATTACAAAACAGAAATAAAGAGATACATTGAAATAATTTGCGCAATAATTCATATTTAGCTATATATTTGATTATAAATAATTTGACTTTCAAAATCTTAAACACGAAAGTCTGTTCACACACATTTATCAATAACATATCTTTTAAAATTATTGCACGCATTATAGAAAATAAATAAAAATATGCTTAATCACACATACACACACAATTAATATGAAGGAGTTGAAAGCAATTGATAAAAGAAGTACTTTTTATGCATTGATATCTTGCCATTAGTTAATTTTATTGTTCAAGATTATTTTTTTATTACAGTATTATCTTTAATTTAGTTTATTATGCATTGATATCTGTAAAAAAGTACAAGTTGGAAATTAAAACATGTAAATATAAGTTATCCAAGCAAATCAAATACCGTAAAGTAAGAGGTTTAAAAATTATTTCTATTATAAAATGTGAGTTTTCAAAAATATATTTTTAGTATTTAAAACTTGTCTTTAAATGGTTAATGATCGCGTGTTCATTAAACTGGTGAATAAAGATTACTTTTACCAAACTCAACTGAAAATGTCTTTTTCTACCTTAGCAAAAATGATAATTTTTAAAATTAGTACATAAGCACACAAATTTTAATGTATTACCGTAAAATAAACTAAAATCTAGTATAATATGAAAAATAAACAACTACTTGTTTTAAATTGAGAAAAAGCAAAATAAAATTTATTAAATTATGTGAAAGAAATTTCTAAAAAAATAAGTTAGTTCATGGTAAATTTAGCTTTTTGTTTTCAGTTTATAAATGACATGTAAATAATTAACATTTGAAAAATAGAAACAAAAAAATCTTTGACTCGCACATTCATAAATGAGTGTTTATTACGCAACTACAAATGGCAAATTCGAAGCTTTCTGCATAAATGGTACTATTTCAGCTTTCTTGAGAATCCCTTCTAAAGAAAAGATTTGGAAAAGTTGTTAAAACTCTATACATTAGAGAAACTTTCATTTACAAGTCTCCTCCATACTTTTCCTTGGAACAAATCTATTTTAAACTTCAAAGGTAGGTGGCTAAAACAAATTATAATAATGTTTTGATGTTTTCAAAAGTTTACAATTAAAACTTACTTACCATACAAATGTGAAAGGCAACAGTTGTTTTTTCTGATAAATCAAGATTTAAAGAAATTAAAAAAAATACAATGCGTTTTGAACCATGTGGATATTTGGCTTTTGCCCAATAAACTTAAGGTTGTCAGCCTGAAAAATCAGCTTGCGCTTCCATCTCTGCTAAATCACCCAATGTTTTCGGCACCAGAGGTTTTACTCCCAAACTGTTGTTGGCGCGGGAATCGCTCGCCAGCCAATGTCGCCAAGAAAACTTACCGAAGTCGGCGGAACTTCGAAACTCAGCGTATTAATTCAGAAAGTTAGTGATCAGCTAGATAAACGGGAAGTAAATTACAGGTAATAGAACAATGGTGTAGCGGTATTCGTTAAAAATTACAAGCCATAAAATCGAAACTGGCTAAATTTTGATACACGGTGGCTAATTTCTTGAGAAGTTCCAACCAACAATTTTCAATCTAACCGATTAAATAAATATATATATTTATAATCATTTTAAATAAGAATTCACCTTTAAGTATTTTTTTTTAAATTTTAAATACTCAATTTAGACTATGAAATTATTTGTCAATGGAAAAAAGATACTTTAAAAAAAACTTTGTTTCATATTTATTAAAACGTCTCTTGCGTCCTTTTTATTTTCCTTACAAAATTATATAACAGAATAATTGAATTATAATAATAATATATGAGGTAAATCTTACAAAAATCTTACTACATACACATAGTGTGGGGAATGTCTATCACAATGGTTTCATTTTTTTCCCTCTCTTAAAGTACGTAAGACATTAACATTCAAAGAACGAAACATAAAGTGAGAAATTTTACTGAATTATAAAATTACCTTGCTAAATTTGAAAATAATGCTCAAAAAATATGTAAATATAAAATACTTATAATTAAAAACTAGTATTAAATAAAAAGCAATTCTAGATCAGTATCCTATTTCTTCAATTGTGATGAATTTCTCTTTGATACAAGTAACCATCGTTACAAAACTATTAATTTCAATCCCAAATATTGCCAAATTTCTAACTTTTAGTCTACTTTATATAAAGCAGTACCCCATTACAAATACCAGAAGCTAAAACTTTTACTTGTTCATAAAGCTTAAATGCTCGATTTAGCTATATTTCTCTTTTTCTATATTAACGAATATGCATTTAACAATAACTCCAACTGTTATAAGAAATTGAATCATAAATAAATGATACACACAGATATCTAACAGCACAGAAAAAAATTAACTTAAGTAATTACTTAAGTCATGACACCTTAAATACGTATTAATATTTGATATGTTATCTCGAAGCTCAAGAGAATAGGCTCAAATAATATTAGTTTTAAGTGTAATATGTACTGTCTCAAGATAGTATTACAACTTCTATTTTATTAGAAACTTGATTTTGGATTTATTTTACGAATTCTATACAGACACGATGGACCTTATAATTTTGAACCTAGTCCAGTTTTCTTCCGGAATAATGTTTTAAAAAAATGCATAAAAGATTATTATATAATTCACTCTTTTAAAAACAAATTATTATGCAATTAAATTAGTATGATTATAATTAATTAAATTACCATAATTCAAATTCGTTAAATTATTATACTTTAATTTTATGAAGCACTTTTAATTAATGAAATTACTTAGAAACACTTACAAAGTAATTTGGATCTTATATATTCAACCCTTCCATACATATATTAATAGATGGAAATTACTGATTCACTTGCATCAGCGTAAAAGGATTTCTCAAAATCCTTTTACCTTTCAACAAAGTTGCAATCATAGGACATCATAGAATACTCTCGAAATCGTGAACGGCCTTTTGGCAGTGCCTAACTGAGCAATAAAATTACTTAATTCGAAATTCGAATATTCTCATTGGCATTTTAGAAATGTTCTAAATGTATTTAGATTTAATTCTGCTACATTTCAAAATCATTTCTGTGTATAAAAGATTCAAAAACTAAAGAATCTATATTTTTTTCCTCACATTTAATCCACTTAACAGAAAATCGAGTTAAAAAATATTTTAAAGAAAATAATTTGTAAAAACCTACAAAAAATTTACAAATAATTTAATTCAGCTATTATAAATGTGCTAATTAACTAATTAATACTATACAGCTTGACAAGTTGCATCTCCTTTTTATGGATAATATCTCAAAAAGGAGTGACTGTATGTTTAATAATATTACAACAGAAACATTCTCTTTCCATTCTCTAAAATTTCTTTTTTTAAGACATAAAAGATGTATAAAAATATGTTTATTCCTTTTAATAAATTAATATAACATTTTATTTCTTAATGTATGGTTTCTGATTGTCAATTTATCTGTGTCGGTAATATCTCCGAACAGAAAGGTCTACGCTCTCCTAAAACATTTTCTAGTTAAAATCCAAAATAAAAGAAATCAAAAGTGTCTACTCTGATAATCAATTAAACTGAAAGGTGTGTGTTAGGTATCAAAAAATAATTATTATTGTCATTTTGGAGTTGAGTTCAAAAAAAGAAAATACCGAAATTGAAGATTTGTTAACAATATCATTATCAGTTTTCTAAAAATTCTAAATCAAATTTTTGTTTTTATTTTAATTATTTTTAATTTTACTAATATTCATGGTTACTAAACTTTTACTAAATTTTTATATCAAAATAATAATTTATGAGTATACATTTATGGTTAGAGAATTTTTCTAAGAACTAATTTAACACAAACTTTTTGTGGAAAATATGTTTCATGTTAGGGGTTTCTCTTTAATTATGTGTGTCTGTATGCATAACCATTTCCCAATTGTTTTTGTTTTATACATTTTATTCTTCGCTGAAAAGAAAATCCACTTGTAAAAATAAAAAAAAAATCTTACTCTTCAAACCATTGATTTCAAAAAGATTCATGAACATTTCCTTTTGTGTAGATTATACTTATTCATCACGTATTTCATTCTACTCAGTTATGATGAAGAACGTACTCTTATTCTTCAGTATCTGAGTCATGAAAAGTATTGCTCATTCTTCAGTGTTCGAACTTTTTTTTCCGGAGAATTATATCTTAATAACTATTATTATCATATGGTTTCTCCTAGTTTTCAGTAGAACATTGATTGGAAGAAGTTTTTTTTTTTAATATTGTACTTCTTATAGAGGTTCTTAATAAGAATTTAGGAGAATTATTTCTAATTTTCAGTATGCATCAATTTCATGTTTCGAAATATATATGAAAATTATTCTTCTATGACAGAAACTAACAATCAATCAAGAGAGACCAATTTACGTATTTCTAATTAGAATTATTTCATTTAGAATAGTGTTTTAAGTACGTATTTTTTATCTCAGAAGTTCAGTTGATGTTTCATATTGCTTACAAAAATCAAAACCAGTAATTCAGATATTTTAAATAAAAACGAAATAATCATCCTTATTAGAATTTAGTTATGATTCTTGATTGAAAATCGGTATTAACAATAACTAATATTAAACCATTGTTGGAAGTAAAAAATGTTTAAATTCTCACTTATACCTCATTGCCGTTACACTTGTTTATAGTTAAATTATATGCCTTTGATAAAAGGAACTAATAGAAATTGAGATTATTTCTCTCTTCTATAAATCTTTCATAATTATAATGCTTAACTAAGAATGACGAAAGTGTGTGATATCTTTAACAAACTAATCTTACACTCAAATTATTTGTTTTACAAAAAAACAATTTTAAAAACAATACTGATTATTACTTATAAAATTTCCCTTTAGAAAATAAAAAGAGTAGTTAAAATTTGATAAAATTTTGGAAGGTAAATTGTTTTTAAAATTGTCACGAAAAATTTGAGTTAAGTTTTTGAACAAAAGAGCTGTGAGAAATACATTTATACATAAAAATAGCATCAGAGGGTCACATTTTTCGCCCAAATTTGGTTCAAATTTGTGAAAAAATGATAGTAATTAGAAAAATTAAAGATGCTATTTTTGTTAATATTGTATTTTAATTCTCGTTTTTAAGCAGTCAAATGTTTTCAGTGGTTTTTTTTAGATTCATGTTTATTTTAACACTCAGGTAATGCATATCAAGCCTTTTTGCATATTTCAAACATTAATACTAAGACTACAGAACAATAGAAATTTATTTTGAAGTACAACAGAATCAAATAGAAAAATTTTGTCTTTAGAATAATAAGGAACTTCTGACAAATTCTTGAGCAATAGTGTAAACAAGTATCATATAGCTGTTATTCTAAGTAAATAAATCTGCTTAAATAATTTGTAAATAATCTGGTTATTATAAAGCTTAAACTCAGTATCATTATTCGTTATCTAAATTAACACGGGAAACGCATAATTTTCTAACGTGCTTGATAATTTTGGGAAAATATGCTAGCTTATTCATTTTTATTTTGGTAATTTGATGTAAACTGAAGTCATGAAGTTTCAGAAACAGCTCGTTAATTATATTTCTTGGAAAAATGTCTACACTTTGAATCATAAGCTAAAATGTTTAAGCTACATTGAATCAAATTGATTCTTAAATAATATAAATAACCGAAATATATTTGCATAATATATATAACCAACAAATTTTTCAAAACAGTTAAATTCATTTTGTGTAACTGATTTTTGTGGTAAAAAAAAGTTTAATATTATTATAACTTAAATATAGTTGTTATTTCTTGGAAGAAATTAAAACCAATAAACAATACAAAAAATAATGAAAAAGAATAATAAATATTAGGAATATACATGCATATATAACCATTAAAACATAATGATAATACATACTCCTTAGTGTACAACATAATATTTTTAGCTCTAAAAAAATTATTTTCATGAAGAATATAAAGTTTGCGTTTACACAATAAAAATTCGAGAACTGAAATACATCTTCTCTAAGTAGTGAATTGTAGGTATTGTGAACAAGTCTGTATTATATGTTATATTTTTCTAATACCTAAAACAAAATCTTAGAGTAATGAAGAATTCTATTAAATTGTCTCAAGAATTGAGAAATTATTTCTGCTCTAAATAAAAAAATAAGTGATTATTGAAATAATGATCTAACTTCAAATGTTTAATTGTGAAAAGTAGTTGTATACAAATTTCTGTAATTGTTGATAACACAGTTGAAAAACTACTAATTTTCCCTTCAAACATTAAATTTTATCCTTGTAAAAAAAATAAATGAAACAAACTTTTCTAAAAATGTTGCTTTTAAAAGAAAAAACAAGTTTAAATCTAAATGCAACCTATTTAATTTCTTAGAACCCATCGCAACTTTACTTTCAATTCATAGATATATTAAAGTGTTAACACTATCCCCGCTTGTTAATAAATAGCAAATAATGTAAAATGAATATATTGGAATATATTGAATGAATATATATTGGCTGTATATAATGAAATGAATATATCTATCAAACCATTATATTTAATGAATGTGAATTAAGATTCAGCCAATATGATGTATACTGGCTGAACGTTAAATATTTAATGATGTTAAGTTGTCGCGATGTAGCTGAGTGAACATGGTTGAAAACTCGTGACCAGCGTTATCGAATCATGTGTTCAAGTCCTGGGTACCATTGAAGACCCACCATGTAGAAGTGCTTATGCGCATTAAATTTCTCATGGTTCAAAATCCTCACGTTGGGAATGGTGCGGAAGTTTGAAGAATAGGGTGCCACAGCATAAATGTCCCCGTCAATTGATCAAGCTTAAAAATTACGAGATACGTCCTAAATAGCACTAGTGGTGCGACGTTCATCAAAAATCGAATTGGTGGCATTAAATGGATTACATTGCCGGCTCGGTGGCTTAGAGAGAGCGTGCCCGCCTCGTAAGCCCAAGGTTCCTGGCTAGAGTCGATAGATTTTCTGGATATGAAAATCGTAGGCACGCATGTCATATGATTATGTCGCATGTAAAAGATCCCTTGAGTATCATTTTGGCTCTGGTACTCTCGGCAAAATTGAGTCATGACATTGTTTAGCATCCAAAGAGAGCTTGAATTAAATTAATTCAAACGTTTAGTTTTGGTAGAGAGAGACACTACTAAATGGCGCCACCATGAAATGTTTCACACATTTGGGGATTTGCTATGTCTGCAAAGGCTTAGTTGCCAATATGCAGCCCATTAGAAAAGAAATAGATTACATTTGATAAATATCAAATGAGAACAGGAAATTTAATTTTTTTAAACAAATTAAGTGTATTATACAGCTATTACGAATTGTATAATATGCCAACAGCGAAATTACAAAAAAAAAAATTTACTTATTCATAAAAATGTAATTTCACTAAATAAATATTTTTATGGGTGTGTGTGATCATTTTACTCACCAAAACACGACTGTTTCACATTTTGGTTAGAGTTAAATTTTTAAAAAGGTACTAAAATCAAATCCAATAAAGAAGCAGAAATTAAACGAAATATAAAACAAACAAAGCATAAACCGAAAAGTTGTGAGCTGATCAAATGACTAATTAATCAAAAGAAAACTATATACAAAAAGAGAAAATACAAATTAAACTGAAAGAGAAAAATATCGTAGAATATGAAAAATGGAGAATTAGACAAAATAAATTAAACCACAATAGTAAATTTCGAAAGAAATAAAAATCACTGAAAAAAGAAATCAGTAACTGCGTGGTAGTAATTCATTACTTTTGACAAAAACTTACATTTGCATTTTAAATTATTCAGACTTAGACAAATCAAAAACAAGCTATTCCCTAATTCATGTTAGAGCATTTTATATGTATTACATATAAAATGTGAGGTAAGTGACAACAAAATTCGCCATTTTGGTGAAAATTTTCGAAATTTCTTTTATGCTTTTATTTTATAGCCCATACATTTAAGATTCCCAAAACACTCTATTTTTGTTTCTATGATATTTAGAGAAGCAAAGTTATAGCATAATTAGTAAACCACAGAAATGGGGTTTACAAAACCGGAAGTAGATCACTTCACAAAATATGTTTAAGATATTTAATTGAAATTTTCAGAACTTGTTTTATTTAGTTCTATCTATGTTATGAATCAAAATCTAATCTATGAGTATATATTTATGTACTTTATTGCTTTTTTATGAATAAAAAAACATAATTTTTTTTAAAAAAACGGGTTTTTGCATAAAATTTGGCATATTTAAAAAACTTTCAAAAGTATTACTAATCTTTTAATTCCTAACACACATATAAAGATGTTATTCACGTACTATATAATTATTATGTGAATAAATTTATTAAAAGTTCGTGTAACTGCAATTTTTCATCAAAATTTCACTAAAAACGACGATTGTTATAGTCTATGAAACTCTCCAGAAAACAGCAAAAAGTTAAGAAAAATTCAGAATTAGTTAAACATAAAGATAAAGAGATCTTGACCTATAAATATGGTGAGTTTAAAAAATGTACAGTTAGTAGAAATTTTTTTATACTCTATTAAAATCTTCAAATGCATTTTCTAAGAAACTGTTTTTCAATTTTTTGCTTCACGGTAAAGCTCATTACATGATTTCTTTTTAAGATATCGAACTGAAACTTTCAGAAAATGATTTATTTAGTTTTACCTCCAGTTTAGACTATAATCTAATCTCTGTGCATATATTTATGTATTTATTGTACTTTTTGTGAGAAATTAACATTAGTTTTTTTGTAAAAAATTGAGTTCTTGCATAAAAAATGACATATTTCAAAAACTGTCTAAAGTATTAAAATATGATAGCTCTAAACACAGATAATGATGTTATTTATGAACTGTATAGATATTATTCGAATATATTAATTAGAACTTTCAATGCAAGGCTTACAGTAATTACAATTTTTCACTAAAATTTCACTCAAAATTTCCAATATATCCAAAATTATTTTTGATTTTGTATAAATTGTACTTGAATTCCTGGTTTTATGTCCATTTTAACTAAAACAGTGTTAATTTAGTTGAAAATTTATATATTTCAAAAAAAAGTGCTCCGAAGGTAATCACATACCTGAAGAACCAAGCTTAGTGTTTGTTATTATAAATGAAAAGTAAAATGAACATTATATTTTCCTCAAATATATCTGTGTAACTTTTCAAAGAAAAAATATACAGTACAATTCAATTGACAAAAATTGGCCAAAAAATCAAATCTATTTTTTTTAGTCTAAATTATTTTTTACACATACTTTCCTACAAACTCTCAAAATTTGAAAGCCCTTAGTTTATAAAACGCAATAATGATAACTTTTACGTTTGTTTTTATTCGCATTCCAATGGCAAATTAAAACTTTAAACTGACTTATCCTAGAAAGATAAAATAACTAGTTTGTCTACATTTAAAATACTAAGGCTTTTTTCTACTGTGCTTAATACTTGGAAATTTTTTACTTGTTATTAATAGTAAATAGAACTAAAATTAGTATGCATTTTTCAATCAAAGCAATATTTATTTTTTTTTAAATAATTGAAGGTAAGATTTACAATTTTTTTAAGGAATTTTCAATAAGCATTCATAAAAAGAAGAATTGTATGAATACCAATCATGTTATCACACACAAAACCCATACCACCTTTGGTTATAAATTGTTTAACGTACTTTTAAATCAAATTTCATATATGTACGTCAATTTTTGTAGGAGGAGTAGCGTTTTAAAATCACTTCATAAGTTTCAAGTTTTCCTCTTAAAAAATCAAATGATTAGCTATTTATGCAATTTTGAACACAAAATCTGTTTTACGACATACACACACATAGAAGGCAACCAAAACACTATAAAAATCATTAAATTAAAAAATTTTGTGTAAATCGTACCATGTCCCCTTAAAGATTAAATAATTTATTAAGAGAGTACTTCTTTAGAAATTATGCATTTATATAATTACACTTCGTTATTTGCTACGGTGATAAATATAATCATAACTTATTTAAAGCTCGTAAATCTACCGGGAACAAATTTTCTCATCTGAATTGGAAATCTCTGCAAACTGATCATATTATATTCGAAAGGACCACATCACACCGCAATTCAAACAACTTTGAAAGAGACATCATAATAAGTTCTAGGACTGTGTGTGTCGTATATTTGATACCAAGGCAGAATTTCGAATTTCATGTCTAATTATTTCAAAGTCATGTGGCAATTACATGCATCAAAGAAGATATCATATGTGTGATACTCCCACAGATGTCGAAAAGTTTTAGAACGATTACGAGTTTCTGAAGCGACAGGCGAGCTACTTTGCCCCCGGAGGTATTAGTAAAATCTATTGGCGAGTCTGAGATTTGATTATACATTACTTGCATATATTTCATTTCGACAATTTCTAATTGTAAATGTTTATTAAATATAAGTTATACAGGTATCGAAATCTCTAGGCTTACTATGTTTATCTCTGGAATTAATTATTTAAATGAGTTTCCTAACTCACGTAAACACAAAGATTTTCCTCTGTAATATATATCTTCCATACATTTTAAGTGTACTATATTCCGTATTAAGCAACGAAATTATATGTATGTATAATATAATGTCCTTATATATATATATATATATATATATATATATATATATATATATATATATATATATATATATATATAAAATAAAAGTGAAGAAGTACTAAAACCTACCGTGCTAAAACAGGAAGAAATTGGAATTCACCAGACACAACAAATGTAGAAGCAAAAAAGTCTTTGGACTAAACTGGAGACCTATTATGATTTCTAAAGCTGTCGCTGAATTAGGCCAGCGAATTAGGGTTAGCAATGCTTTATGGATCCAACCTTCCCCGTACAGCATAAACTTTCGACATAATAGGGAAAAAAACCAAGTTGAAAAGTTAAGCCTAATACAACACGTGGAAGAAAAACCTGATAATATATTAAAATGAAGCTAAGAAAAGAGAAAAATAATGAATGTCTCAAGAAGAGGAATAATAAAAATAAAATTAAAATATATATATATATATATATATATAGTGGTGGCAAAAAGTCCTGAACACACTCAATTTTTTTCCTAGTTTTCATATTTGACTTTATTTTTAATTATGAAACTATCGTACTCTATTTTAACTATTGTTATTGGTTCTAACGTATTTTTCATGCTGATTTTAAGTCATTTTAGAAAAATTTATGTAAAGTAAATAGTTTTATTAATATTTTCAAAAAAGCATGATTAGACAAGCACAAGGTAACTGTTAATGATAAGTTATCGTTTTTTTTCAATCAATGATATGCTCCATTATTCCAACCAACTAGTGAGCAGTAGTGATGGAAGGTTGAAAACAGAATGTGAAGAGTGCTTAATCGTATTGAAAATAGTTATCTATTGCAATTTAAAATGATTGGATAGATAATATTGGAATTATAAGTACATTTTACTTTATGCGTTATAATGGAAGACACAAAATAATACTTTTGAAGGAAGGTTACTCTGTGCAACAAATTGCTGCTAAAGTACCATGTGGACTTTTTACCACCGTATGAACTTTGAAAAAATATTCTGAAATAAATTATAGTGCGAACAAGAAGCGATCTGGGATATCCGCTATAAAAGCAGTTTAACATGAAGACTGGGTATTGCATTCGATTTCACTTTAAATAAATGGCTTAAGTCACCACAAATTTTGAAAAAGGAATTTCGACATCGAATGTTAATGTTTACCTACGAATTGCGAGAAGACGACTGGAAATTGGATTACGAAGCTTCAAAACTCGCCCAAAACCATTACTGACTGATTGGCGTGGGCAAAGAATCATTCGTTACGGACAGTTAAAGACTTAGAGCAGATAGTATTTGAAGTCAGTTTTGCATTTCAGGTATTAAAAATAGTGCCTATGTAAGACGGCTCACTTAAAGTGTCAGTGTCTGAATCCCGCAGTAAAGCACTCGCTGAAAGTAATGATATGGGGGCTGCATGTCATATGTTGTTAGAAGACTTCCATTGTGAGAAGAACAGGGAAAACCAGGGAACACTGCAAAATAATACAGAATGTGATAAAAAATAAATTGCTACAAACATTGGGGGATCTTTTTGGAGATAAGTCACGGATTTTTCAGGACAATAATGCTTCATTTCACAGAGCGAATGTAGTCCAGAAATGGTTTGAAGACAATATTGTGAACATAATGAGCATATCAGCACAATCTCCAGATCTTAATTTGTGACGGGCTAACGCGTCTTTTCTTTAACAAAACCTCTGGGTTCTTTGGGGGCCAAGATTAATAACAACTCTTTTCCAACCCAAACCCAAAAAGCGAAATGTGAAAAAGAAATGCAAATAAAATAGCTTTTAAATAACAGAAGTTTCAGTAAGTGAGATGGCAATTTGGGGAATGTTATGTAGGAAAGAGACACAAGTGGGAATTGACAGCCAATTGTGAAGTTACCTGGAAGATAAGCCATTAAATCAAGATGCCTACCATCGCACGTGCTCCCAGACGTTTCTTCATAAGAATGAATCTAAGTTTGGATTAAGGTAGGAATGATTATTTGATATTAGGTCCTGTAATATTATTAGAAGTGAGAGTAGGTGGATTAAATAATTATAGTGGTCTAAGTTACGCGATTCGGTTTAACTATTACTGTGTGTTTGTTCATTATAGATTCTCGCTTAATTAATATTATTTAAATTGTTAAACATTCAAGTTCCATTCTTAATAAAGTCATATTAAGAATCAAAAATGTCTATTCCTTTTGCAAACCCTACACCTCTAGCTCACCCTGACAATCAAAGTTACGGTCACCATAGGGGGGCGGTATCACAAATTCTTTAAAGAACCTACAGCATAAAGTTGAATATTTTGAATTAAAAACCTTCAAACAAACGAGTTAATTGAAGCTTTGATATTTTCTTTCAGCTACGATGTCACAAAAGAGCCTCTTGTGTAATTAGTGCATTCCATGCCAAAAAGATGTAGAGCCGTAATTAAAGCAAACGGCTGGCCCCTTAAATATTGATGTTCAAACATGTAACAATCATGCATACTAAATGTATCGAACTTGTAAGGCTTTGTGATATTCTACTACGTATTGCATGGTTTCTAAGTTCAGTGTTATTCTGTACATACTACACACTTGAATGTTCAGGCAGCTGTACTACAAAAAATATTTGTCGGATTGAAAAATTAGTAATAGATTTAAAACCAGCATAAAAATACATTAGAATCAATTATATATAAAATAGTTTATATAGTACGATAATTTCTTAATGAATAAGTCAAACGCAAAAAGTAGGCAAAAATTGAGGGTGTTCAGTACTTTTTGCCACCACTATATATCTTTAACGGAGAGATGGTAAATGGTTTTATTTACTTTTAAATTCTATTATTTAGTGATGGGTGTATTATAGATGTATAATAATAAGACATGTTCTTGTAGATATCATACTCCATTTTTATTTTACTTAGAAGATGGCACAACAAAGAACACAAAAGCACAAAAAAGCTGCAAAAGATATCAACAATACATGTTGACAAATACAAAGAGAGGTGTGAATTTTCCAGAGAATCTTGGCTTTTTATGTGAAACACCGAGCTTAAGTTCCAAATTTCACATAACTTCCGTGAACGTATCTTGTGATTGGTAGAAAGATATCACATGCGAGATGATTACGTACGAAATAATTGAAAAAACGCTGAGTGCATTTTTGCAGTGTTAAAGTTACGATTACATCCCGTTAAGCGGGTAAGCTACCAGTTAATTATTTACGCGGAATCTTGTGAAGGGTTAGGACCAGAACCATTACAAATTAAAAACGGAAAATTAGGGTGAATTATTATTATTATTATATATTAAAAATACATCATCACATTTACAAAATACAATTATTTTATACATAGATCCATCCGGTAGTTATAACCGTATATCCATTCATTCATTTCTCTAGAACGCTTCTCCCTTTGACATAATACAAAAAAAGGTTTTTTAAAATTCATTCATATCTTATAAATGAGTTTTATAAATGTGAAAACGTGATTTTGTGATTTTTTTGACTAAAACCAATGTTCTAAATCATTTTGCCTCTGAAGAGTTACCATAAAACTTGCAAGAAAATTCAACAATAAAGTTAAGAAAAGAGATAATTTCATTATTCGTATAACAAACATATTACAGTTATAGAGGCAGCTTAACACTAGAAAAACTGAAACTTAGTGTATACCTATATTGTCCAAAAGTAGTCAAAATGATTGCATTGTGAAAGAATGATTAATGTGTAAAGAAATTTGTTTAAAATTAACTTTTGATATTTTTTTATATTATATATAGTCATATAACAAGTTATTAGTAAATATTAACAATAAAAAAAATTATTTCGCTTGGAAAAAAAATATATTCTAAAGAGTTCTAAGAAACTGTGCATTATATATGTAATCGTTTTTCTAATCAAAATTAAAAAGCAGTCCAAATGACTTCCTTGAGCAATCTAGAGTGAAATTACTTCAAGTGGATATTTGGAAGAAACGTGACACTTTAAAAACAAATAAGTTATAAAATAAAAGAAATTGAAAATTTCAGGTAAATCAAGCAAAATTCTAGAAGAAAAACTAACAATTTGTTGCATCAAAAAAAAAAAGATAGGATTTTTTACGTGGGATAAAAGACAAAGTATAACAGCAAAGCAAAAATAAAACACTGTGAAACAGTGAAAAAAAACATTCTATAAGAAAATCTTTCACTGTAAGTTCCCGAGTTGTGATTTGAAGAGGTATTGCATGAAAAGTGGCAGAATATCTCTTCCACAACTGAAAGACAAAGTTTTTATGCCTCCTTTAGGAAAGAAAAGGTGAATAATGTATCAAGAAAATGCTCGCGAAAACTCACAAAACCATTCCTATCCTCACATGTTAGGAAAGAAGGCTAGATTTCTATTTAGAAGAAAGGCTTTTGCTATTAGAAGCACGATATATCCGTGTTTCATTCTTGGTGAGAAGAATCTCAAATCTTCAATTACTACAATGAGATTTTCTATTGGTTTCTTGAGAATTTTTTGTTTTGATTTGTTTCAATGTTCCCATTTTAAGTTTAAAAAATATGTATGAATCATTATTACAGGGCTAAGCAAGTCAAAAAAAAATTTATTTCAAATCTTAAAAACGCATCTATGCTCATTTTTCGAAAAAACGGAAATTAACCAAATTTATAATTAGCAATAAATTAAAGTATTACTTATAGTTTTTGTAAACTTGGCTTTTCTGAAAAAGTATTAAGCTGCTTTGAGAAAATCCAAAGCAAGTATGAAATTCTTTAAATAAAAAAAAATGATGTTTTTCTCTCTTTCTCAATTTTTATAAAACACAATGATTTTTATTAGTAAAAAACTTAAATTTTGAGGGAAATTCTTTACGAAGGAGAAAGTATTTGAAAAAAATGCTCACTTTGCAAGCTTTGGTGCGGTTTTCATTTAAGTGCACTTTAAAAAACTTTTTATTCATATAAAATCATACCTTGTTTTTCAAACGCTAAATCAACTCAATGATTAAAAAGAACTCATGGAATTTCAATGTTTATAGTTCAAGTTTTTTCCAAGACTTTTAATAAAAGCTCAACATACTTTTCTAATAAATCCCAAATTCTTCAGACAATAAACAGGGAAGATTTATGTGCAAAATTTTTGATATTTCATTTAAAAAAAGCAATAAATCTAAATTTGAAGTAGTGAGCTTAGCCTTTTTAGTTCTGAAATCACTGCTGTTTACATTTGAAAATGAATTATATTCTAAGATTAGAATTATGTGTGAGTGATTCTGTGCACTATATGATGTATTTAGTAATTACCAAACCTTACATGGACAAAAATTTAATATTGCAGGTATTCTTAACAATTAGAAATGTTTCAATTCTTAAAATATTATGATTTGTTGGTTTTTCTCAATATGGGTGAATATTACTTATACATCTCATATATTTTTTATTTTGTGAATGTACATTTTTAAAATTCTATTCATTAAGAATTAAAAAGTTATGAATTTTTTTCCTCCGTGGTGACATTTCTTAACAAAATCAGAACTATTGAAGTTTAATAATTAAAATTTAAAGTTTTTTAGAAATACCTTTTTCCTTCAAATAATAAAATAAGTCTCCATTATTTTAGTGCAATTGAAGAAACTTTACATTTTTAATATATGAAAGATTAAGAATCATCCATTTTTTATATGCAACGTTTTATAATACAATCCTCAGAAAAAGAATTATAAATTTCAATTATCAATAACTTGCACCTGTTTTTTCTTATTTCTTATTTTTTTAAATGCTTATAATGAAAGCAAAGATTTTATTTCATTTTATTAAATATATCACGATTTACCTCAATGAAATAATTTCAAATGATTTTCATAATAAGTCAAAAAAGATTTACCATATTAATAAATAAAAGCTAAGATGTGGAAAAAGTATCTCTCTCTCTCCGTCAAAAAAGTTTTCAACACCACTCAATTATTAAAAGGAAATATTAAGAAAAAGTGCAAAAGTTTGCTTGAATCCAAAAAGTCTAAAAAAATGCAGGATTTCTTTTTATTTTAAATTTTTTTGCACGATGATGTCTTGAATATGTCACTCGAATTTTCCCCTCATGTTCCATTATTATTTCAATTGCATTACAAGAGCCTAAGCTCGTAGAGAGTTTTAGAGAGAGAGAGAGAGATAATAGAAAATCCATTAATTCATTAGTTTCCCTTAAGTTATCAGATAATGAAAGAAAGCAGGCTTATACTTCGCTACTATTATTAGATTAATTCATTAAGGCTCACGAAAGATTGTTAATCCGTTAAACACCTTGCATTTCATGAAATCTATTGCGCTAAATTTTTATTCTTAATGTATTTTGCCTCAGAGAAATTGCAAAGAAAGATTCACATTCCATTAAGCAATTTCAAGTTGAGGTTCTTTGAAAAAAAGAAATAGAATTGAGTTAAGCAATTAAAGGACATTTAGAATTTATAGCACTTATTTAATTAGTAAGTAAAGGTCAAGACACATTCTTCACATTTTAATTGATTTCTGATTAAATAATGAATAATGCAGGAGCAAAAATAATCCTTTAGAAAGTTAAGTTAAATATATTAACGCTTTCTCTACTGTGCTATTACAATAAAAAATATTAAAAAACTTTTATTTTGAATTAATTATGAATCCTCGCAACATCATTAAAAAATTAAAGCCATGTCTGAATTGATATAAATATTTTAGTATAAACAATTTTATATAGAAAATATTCATATAAATGAAATCTATGTCATTTGAAAATTTGAAAATATATAAAACCCATACATATAATGTAATTTTCTTATTTATTTCATATTTTTATTTCAAACAACTTTTGATAAGGGAAAATTTCATTTCAAACTTTATTTTGTTCATTGGGTATAGAATTTACAATTAAAAAAAATATATGACTGCTAATGCTTTCAAAACGCTGTTTGAATGCATTAGCGAAAAATATTAAATGTCTGCAGTAGAATTTAGTACATGAAGCTCGTAAATATTATTGTTGAAATGAATTAAAATTAATAAAATTACCTACTTTTATGAACTGATAATTATTGCTAATGAAAAATACCTCAAAGGAATAATTTGTTTGAAATTTCAGGCATTTTCATCTTTATCCGTTGAAAAGCATTATATAGCAAAAAGTCATATGCATAAAAGTGCATGGTTTAGATAACTACAATCCGCCTTCCATACCAATAACAAAAGGGAAATTATATCTATCCCTAGTATTGTGATTGACATTACATCGGTCTGCACTTAAATCTAATATATTAACTTATCTTCAATAATCGATGGCATCCAAACTGAAGGGAAGCACTGCAATTAGAAATATCTTTCCTAAGCATATCGAGAATAGATGTAAAATGCCTCTTTACAGCATAACAGAAAATGCTATACTTTCTATTCTGTAAAATATATGTTATAAAAAATAGAAGTAAGCATATTTTTTTTTCCTAATTCATATTTTTAAACTTCTTAATTTAACCTATAGTAAAGTTATCTCCCTTTTTTCATTTTTTTGTTAAAGAATTGTGGGAAAGTGTAAAAAGTATGTTATATAATACTTCAAAAATTTTCAGAAATAAAATTCTATGCATATTATGAGCACATGTTTCTAGTGCAGTAGTTGCCACACCATCGATCGCGAGTTACTAGTAGCTCGAGGAGAGATTTTTTGTATATATAGATCGCATTAACACATCTTTTATAAGGATTGATGCTACTTGTGTCGTGGAGAATTTTGATTTTCAAGAAGACAATGCCGTATTGAAGTTGGTACTGATTGATTTTCAAAACGATTTATACGAGGGATGATCAGTAGAAAAGGTTACAAGCCGCATCATTTGAAAACTACATATTGTGGAGAAATTTTGTTCCTCCAGAGTGGAGACAAATGGCCCTACTCGTCATACAGGTGGTTTGCAGGCAGGTATTAAAAGTTCCCAGATGGTTCAGGGTGATTGAAATGGCAAGACACTTAGTCTCGTTTAGAAGTGCGAGCCATAATTGGATTTTTATGGACAAAGAATGTGTGGGAAAAGAATGAGCAAGTAACATGTAGCGAAATGATGTCACTTTTTTCAATCAGGCACAGAAGATGCCGAAAATCGTAATATGGCAGGGAGTTGCCGGCCAAGTTGTTCAATGACGGAAATCAACATGGCACGAATTGGACAAATGGTTCAAAATGCTCGACGGTTAACTCTGCGTGAAATCTCGTCAGAACCGGAACTGAACTATGGTAGCGTGCATCATTTCGTTTCTGATGTGCTGCGATATTCCAAGACATTGCTGTGAAAACATCTGCCGATACCTGGCTCAATGGACAGGGACCTGATTTCTACCAAGACGGGTTAAACAAGTTGGTTCTGCGTTTTGATAAATGCCTAAACAGACTTGATGATAAGTCGAAAAGTGATGGGCACGAATGCCTCTTAATTCCCTTTTGTATTTTCTGTCTATTGTTAATAAATACTTCTTTATTCGACTTGTAACTTTTTTTTCCCCCCCCCCCTTTATGTAAAATAACTTTTTTCTTTAAGCTCTGAAAATATTTGGCCACTTGCAGTGAAAAAAAAATACCTAATTTGTTCTAAGTGAAAGCAATGTTCAGCTGCACATGCGCGTGTGAGATTTCTTTCTCCAGTACATGAAATTTATTAAAGTTTATTAATATTTATTAAGTATAGAAACAGAGTCACTGACAAACACTTGGACAACTGTATTCGAATGGCACCTACTAGGGTTTGCAATCCCACGTTATATTTTCAATCCCGGGGTTTCGAGATTACATTTTCAGAATCCTGGGATTAGGATTGTACTATTTATGAAAAATACTTACATATTAGCATAGTTGAAATTCCATAATAAAACTGAAAACATGATTAAACATCAGTTTTAATATTATTGTTTACTGAAACAAATTAAAACAATACTTAATTCATCATAAAGAAGCAAATAAAAATAGTTCATAATTAAATTAAAAGACATTTCTTCAATTCTTGTGCTTCTGTAAATAAGCTTTTAAAACACACAGTTCGTCCAGAATTTCATCATTTAAACGGCTTATTTTTTTTGTTACAAATTGTCCTGCTGAAGAAAATGCTCGTTCAGACTACTCTAGTAAGCTTTATCGTCATTAAATAGGAGTATGTTCTTTCCAGGTAGTGACCACGTCTCCCTCCATTTTCAAAAAGAGACATTTCTTTTTGAAATTTTGATAACAGTGCCTCAAATCTAATAGGCTGCATTTTGGTACATATCCCTCTTTGATAACTTTATCTATAATTCTTCTGCTACACTTAAGGATTTTTGTACACAAGTTGATTCAGTTATTGAATCAGAATGTGAATCAGTTTCAAGTGTTAACTCATTTAAAATAGAAGATACAGTTGCATGAGCTGCTAAAAATACAGTGGGATTTGAAGCATCAAGTCTATCAATTTGATCCACAATTAATTTCAGGCATTTAATTGAAGAAAGAACGGTGACAAAATCTATTTCTGAGACGCGTTGCTTTTACCATTGCTTAAGCATTGCTGTGAACCACTAAGATCTGTGCGACATTTTCCCTTACGAGATATGAGAGCGGTACATAATTTCTTACTTGTAGCAGTCATAATCGCACACAAAAAATTCCATACACATATTTCATAAAAAAAATTTATAAAAATTTTCTGAGATTTAAATTATTAGAAAAAATTTTAATGAGAAAAAAGTTTCAAAATATATTTCAGACAAACATTAAATCCCGGGATGGGCTATTTTAATCCCGGGGCTGCAAACCCTACCAGCCACTACTTACTCCCCTAACATTTGAAAACTCGTTGATGATAAACAAAAACGAATTCTATCCTTCTTATTAAAGTCAATAGGTCTGAAAAAATTCTGTTATTTATTACTAACTGCATTTCAGCTTATTCATTATATAAACTTCAATTAAAACTTATTGGATATTTACTAGAAATGTAAGTGTATGGGAAATAAACAAGCATAAGATTTTTTTTTAAGAAGTTGTTACAGTAAAATCCGTTTTGTGTGGTAGGTAGGAACGGCATAAAAAGGAACCGCACAAAAAAAAAAGTTCGAGAAAATATTTCATAAATACTTACATATAACAAAAACAACTTCATTAACATACTACAGAATTTTTTTATGAGGTGGAGAGAAACCGCATAAAAAAAAGTCGCACTTTGAAAATACGTCAATTATTTACGAAATTTATGAGAAAGTGCTCCCAAACAAAATAAATAATTAAATTACACATGGAAACATTCTAAAAACATTTAATTTATCATTGTAAGAATGGAAAAGTTTGCAAAATGCTTATACATAATCATTGCTACTCATCGCAATCCAAAGCGCGTATCTTTTTGTGATGAACTAGTTCAAAATCGCTTTCGTCACTTGAAGATACTATTTCAATTTATTTATTTATTGGTATAAAGTAAGTGATAAGCTTTTTCGACGACGGTTGGTTGGTCGGTTGCTTGTAAACGTCACGATAACCAGATATGCATGATCGAAGCTTTTTTAAAAAAAAAAAAATATCTAACTCCTTTCAAAATTGGTATTATTTTAAGAAAATACTTTTCCAATTTGTTAGAAAGTTGGATCCCAGTATATATTTTATCCGCTCACAAAAAAATCCGGTTCTTCTTGTCCGTCTTCATAATTTATCAAATTATTGATAATGTCACTGTCATTTTGACAGTTTCGTCTTCAATCAAGCGCGTGCTGCTGGCGCGTTGAGAGAAAGAAATTGAACGTGCATTGTCGGGAGATTGTTTATAACAGATGAACATAGCGTACTGAAGTCTATACATGTACATTGATAGAAAACATTAACTTAACTCCGTGGCGCAACAGCCCATGAGGGTCAAGGCCTACTGTGCCCAACTCAGTGTACATGACCTTGGTCCATGA
Source organism: Trichonephila inaurata madagascariensis (assembly GCA_019973955.1). Classification (NCBI taxonomy): domain Eukaryota; kingdom Metazoa; phylum Arthropoda; class Arachnida; order Araneae; family Nephilidae; genus Trichonephila; species Trichonephila inaurata. The sequence continues at coordinate 263,074 of BMAV01001901.1, read as the reverse complement.
GGTGTACGAGCAGATGTTCCGGTCAGGTAGTCAGTCTGACGCGAAACCCCCAGTGTTAAGTTCCCGAGCAAACTTGGTACTCATTTATCGACCCACTAAAGGGATGAAAGGTTGAGTCAACCTTGTCCAGCCTGGGGTTTGAACCTCGGACCTTTGGTTGGGAAGCGCGATGCACTAACCACTCAGTCACTGGGCTTCTGATAGAAAATATTACAAAGGCAAAAAAAAAGCCATTGAAAATCATATAACACATAAAAACAAGATCACGCTTAAGAAATCGCACAAAAATAAGGTGCTAGTTTGATATCATGGGACAAGCGCCTTCTTGTTTATGTTCGCCAAGATAGGCGATAGCATTATAATATGGTTACCTTGATATATTTATCGTCTGGCGATGTGGTTGCCATGGGAATAACGTATACTAGAAATAACTTTTAACCGTGGTAACCCTATTAATTCATGATCTTAATTCGACTTCTTTAAAAATGTAATCATTTTCAGTGTAATTGTTCTATTATTTCAGTCTTCTGTTTTATTTTGTGCTATTTTCGAATATGGATATTTCTATTATCACGGGTGAGTACTAGGATATATTTTTTAAAAGAATGAGTGTTGTACTTTTAAATATTGCTAAAAATCGTCCATTTTCACTTTATTTTACTTTTTAAAAATGCTTTTTCGAACGTTACTTGTTCGACGAAATTCGTAGAAGAAACTTGAAGTTTTTTGAATATTGCAAGTTTTCAATACTTTGCAATTGATATTCTCTCTTCTCTCTCTCATTATTAGTTTTAATATATAATATCTAATTATTTTATTAATAATATAATATAAAAATACAATTACTATTATATGTAATAATCATTTAATATTCGTTATTTATAATAATTGTTTTTTATATTTATTTACAAATATTACATATTACATTATTTATTTATAATTACTGCTAAATTATACTATAAAAAAGGGAGATTATATTATATACTGCATAATACTATATTATTAGTACATGTTACTTTTTATTATATTATATTGATATTCATTATTTATTGATTGATCTTGGTTATTCTCAATCTCTTCCTATATGCTTCATTTGAAATATATATATATATATATATACTTCAATGTAGCTAAAACAATTCTTTATAATTATTGTGTATCATTAAATTACCACTAGGCCACCATTTTGGATTCCATTCCTGCGATAACAAGCACTGCTTGGCATGATTTCTTTATTGAGCCTTGCCCCTTGATATCAAACTAGTTCCTGTAGTTCTTTTGGTTGATAGAGAGCTCACAAAAGGATTTCAAAATGATTCAGTCGATCAAAAGCTTCATAGGTTTGTGACCGTTACTCTAACGTATAGTTATTACTTCAAAAATATTTCCTGACATCAAAGTTTGTTATGTTTAATTAATTTTACTTTTCCTCTCTACCAAAACTTTTATATGAACATTTAAGGTAATAAAAGTTTTCATGAACTTTTGTTGTCTAATGCAGCGGTCGCCAAACTTTTTGACCTCACGGATCTGTAAACTCATAATTTAAATCTCACGGACCACTATTAGGATTTTGTGAATGTTAAATATATTTATTAAAAATAATTGTGATCTAAGAACGCAATCAATGCATCTTAAAACATAACTTAACGGTATAAGTGAGTATATTCCACATTTTTCTGGGGACCAGCAAAATTTTCTCGCGGATCACCACTTTGGTGAGCTCTGGTCTAATGGCTGATTTTTTTCTGAATCGATGTTTAAATGAAAGAAAAATTTTGCATTTGCCGATTAATGTGTGTGTGTATACGAGTTTAATTAAAGATTACGTGTGTCTAACATATATACTTTTTTTCATTTACTCAATGTTTCACACCCAAATATAAATATGATCGAGTAATCACGCAAAGGGGCTTCAGCAATAAGGTGATTATACATAGAGTATTATCTTTTTCTGTTTACAATAATTAACGTCCCATAAAGGAAGATCTTGTGTGATTTCTATTATTTTATTAGTCAAATAAATAGAATTTGCAGCAATATTATATTGACGAAAAATCTTTGAAAATAAAGGAAGGCAGTTCTTAGACGAACAACAAATTAATCACGCCACGTTATTTCATGAGCAAACACATCACGGAAGATCAAATATATTTACGAATTAATAAATTTATAATGGGAAAAAAATTACAATGATTGCTTAATTTTTTCATGTCACACACATCCTTTTACTTATTCAAATATATTTGACTTTGAATATACAAGATTTTGTCCCAAGTTTCATAAAAAAGTAAGTACTTCCGTATGATACCGTCCACCAATTTTGTCAAATCAGAAGATGCCATCAAATGCCATGATATGCAACCATTACTGATAATCATTCGAAAACAAAAAAAATGCTGGAAATATTTGGCAATATTTTTAATTGGTGACATCTTTTGATTTAGCGAAATTGGTCGACGGTATAGTAGTACGGTACCGAAAAGTAAGTCCTTTATATAACATAAAAAAATTCAATAATAATATATAATCGCAAGCTGGTATATCCGTTCTTCTCACGAGGGGATTGAAAAATTAAACAATACAGATTGAAGGATAAAGAAGTTTTTAATGAGTTAATTTTACATACATTGCAAATTAAACAACAAAAAAAAGCTTTTTGCACACCTCAGCTGAGCCAAAAATCCTATTTTTTAAATTTTAAGTTTGTAGGCCTAATAGATGATAAAACGGATTTTTTTTTATTTATCACGCCCCCGATACTCCATTATGGATCGATTTTAGAAACACCTTTCTAAGCTGATCTCTGCTCAGCAAAAGTAACGTATTGTTACCAATTGTGTGTAATGAATGTTTAAAATAGTGTAAATAATTTATATCTGGATGTGTAATAGGTAAATAATACTTTCTGTTGTATTTATTTTATGTTAAAATTGTAATATTCACAATCAACACCGTTCCTTACTTTATAATGGCGATTCAATTGAAACATAGTGAAATGTTGGTGATAGAGCCAAGTTGGCATCGGTTTTGGCGACCATGTTGGCAACTTAGCAATTCATTGAACGGTGCAGAATTCTATATGCTGTAGCGCCACCTGGTGGGAAGCTGAAACAAAGAGAATAGCACAAAAACCCCTTCTCCACAAAAAACTACATATACCTGCCAATTTTTATAGTGATCGGTTAAACGATGTTGGAGTAATACGATTTCATTTCCACAAACATCTATTTTTATATAGATAGATATAACATATTTTAAAATCTAAAAACAAAAAAAATATATATCATAGGTTAGCTTAATTTTTTTCTGCTGAAGAGAACAAAGGTGCAATTTATTTATTAATTAAGGCATTTTTTTGCATTTAAAACATGAAGGACAAAAAGAAAGCCTAGCTTTGAATAACATGAAAGTGATTATATAATATAAACATTAAACTCTCCACAATAGCCTAGAAAACTTAAAAAAATGATCATATTCACAAAACACTTTAAGACAAAATTTTTCAGGAGTTAATTTCTCTCTTAGCATCAATAAAAATAATATTTTCACTCTCATGCAGTTCCTATACATCGTAGTTAGGAAGAAACAATTTTTTCAACTCGTATTACTTTCATGTATGATTTCTTACCTTTTTGTCTCGTGTATTAAGACTTATTTCTTAGAGCCACCTCAGATTCTATTTTCTTGAAAAAATATTTTTTCTTTCTTTCTACTAATTAGCCGTTAGATATTTTCTTGCTAAATTTATTTAGAAAATATGTTTGTGTGTGGGTAATAATCTCATCACTATAATCTTCCAAAAAATTCACCATTAAATATCATTCCCAGTTCATTTCAGTTCTATACATTGATAATACTATAAAAATCTGGATACTTGGTCAACGCCTTATGCTCCGATAGAATTTGAAGTAGTTTCTTAAATTAGGTTGCAACGTACAGCTAGTGATTGCACTAAACATCTGTAGACTTGGTCATCGCTTTGTGCTTCAACAGAAATTGATGAAAATGGAGTATTTAGAATCTATTAGCTGATATCTTAGAATCTATTGGTTGATATTAAAAATTCTTCAACTTTTTGAACTAAGTCTGTTTCTGACTCCAAAATCATGTCATATATATATATTCTAAATATTGTAATAATTACTATCTTGATATCATGCTGAACATTTATTTCCTTGTACTGTGTGGTATCTTTTTGTGATATAAAATTAATTTAAGTGGAATTGGCCCGATTTTATTTAAATTCACCTCATACTCTGAAATAACACAAGGGTTATTGGTGACGGATCTCGTAATTTTGAATCATGATCAAGTGGCAAGGACGGCACCTGAGCTGGCACCCCATTCTCCAAGCATCCACATCACACACACTGAACCCTAATAGATTTAACATGAATCATCCCCTCACGCGGTTATTGTTTAGTGTGTCGCTAGGACTCAAACCCACGACAAGAAAACGATGCTGCAACCATGACCACTCGGCTATGGTGGCCCAATTTATCTCTGGTAATATATATAGATTTAAACTTCTAAACTTTTATTCAAACTTATTAAACTTCACACTTGCTATTGTTTATGCCTACTATACAGGGTGTTGCTGAATTTGACCATCAAATTTAGTGCTTACTTTACTTACTTACACCAGAGAATCGAGCTCACCCAAAGGGTTTAGAGCTGCATCCGACCCTCCGAGAAGATATTTTATTTGCAAATTAAACGAAAGTCATGTACAAAAAGGTCCCGAATGAGGGACCTTCCCCCAAAATTCTTGAGAACCGGGGGAAGAATACAGCTAAAGTACTTTACAGTTACAATGCAATTACAAAAAAAAAAAAAAAAAAAAAAAAAAGAAACCACAAATACGAACACACACAGGTGCTATCTTCTAATGAGAAGAAAAGACCCTGAAACAGACATAGGACACGAGGGGGAACCACTCCCAAAAGGGGTTGCAAAAATAGGGAGGGAAGGAAAGTTAGGTAAGGAGATAGAAGGTCCAAAGATTTTTTTTTTCTAATATATTGTTGGGAAGACTCGCGCGGCAATAGTTCAACTGTCTTACAAATTCAAAAATAATAATAATAAAATTATCCAATACAAATGAACTCAACAGACCAAAAGAAAAAAAAGAGAGAGAAAGAAAGATAGGAAACAAAAAAATAACAAAAAATAAATAAAATATTTTTCGAATCAAATTTCCAGTTGGTGCCAACACTTCCTGTTGATATTTTT
>BMAV01001901.1:243965-254839 GCA_019973955.1 Trichonephila inaurata madagascariensis | reverse complement strand
CCTATTATGCCTGGAATAAAATATATAATGATTTACTATTAGAAGCAAAGGAGATAGCTTAAGTATTGTCTTTCACAGACATCTGCTGATGGCGTATCTGGATAATTTCAAGAAGGATGAATGCTGATTATGCGTCATTTACTTTTCGCGCGCGCGATCCTAGTAATAGAGAGAACAATTCTTAAAATAAATTTATAAAAGAGTAGATATTATTGAGGAAATTTTTGGTAAGTATGGAATTGCAGCAATGTATTTGTAAGGAAAATATTGTTCACTATAAAACAAAAAGTGTGAGTATACAGAGAAATCTAGTTTCATCAGGAAAATGTAATAAATTGAAGGTCAAATAATTAATTGACGGTAGATGAGCCTATCAAAAAGCATAAAAAATCAAACTGATGTCATCTAGAGGAATATATATTTTAAGAAAAATAATTTAGATTTTTTAAATTTATTTAGAGAAAAAATCTTATATATATATATATATATATATTTATTTATAGTATTAAATTTTATGTGCCGAGAAACACTAATTTAAATCATATATGAAAATTAATCACTTTTTTTCATTTACTCATGAAAAGATGATTAAGTGTTTAAAAGAAAATTATTTGAATAAACCACACTATTATCTTGAACACTTGATTTTTTTTAAATTTGCGATGTAGGATGTATAACTATATAGAATGAAAAAAGAATTCAAACACTTTACTTTTTTAAAAAAGTATGTTTATTAACTTAATTTTTGATGATGACGAATGAGAGAGAGAATTGATTTGCGCAATTTAAAATTCTTTGCTACATTTTACTTTTCAAGCATATTCAATCAAAAACACAATAAATGCTTACTATAATGTGTTTTCGTGTGATATAAAAGTCCATTTATCAGATTAAAGTTTTATTTCTCACAGCATTCTCTTCATATAACTCTTTGCTTTCCCTTTCTTGGAAAATAAATCCTATCACAATACCTGTTGAAATAGTTGTTTTATGTTCAAATACTACGTTTTATGACAATTTTGCCAAGTAAAAAAGGAAGCATAAATTTCCTAAGTTAATACAATCAATGAACAGATTGATGAAACAAATTAGGAAATAATGGTTTCATTTATTTATCCCTTTTAAATTCATCAATTGTTTTCTTCGATATTTCTGTCATATACAATTGGGTTTCACCTTCAGAAAAACTTTTATTTCCATCTCCAAAATCACTCTCTTTTTTCAGCCCTACTATTAGTTCCCACTCTCCTTATATATATATATATTTATATATATACTAGCTGCATGGCCCGGCGTTGTCCTCGGGCTTTCTCTACTTTTAAAAATTTTCCCTTTCCTTCACAAAATCAGTACTTCTAATACTCTTTTTCAAAATGACTTCCACCCCACCCCCTTCCTCCGCTTAGCCCGGCGTTGCTCGGGCTTTTACCGAGTGTATAACTTAAAATTCCCTTTTTCGAAATTTTTTCGCTTCTTTTCTATCACACACACAGGTTTATTTCCCCCGGCGTTGTATGAACATTTTTAAATGCATAACACTTTGTCTTGGAACTTCCCCTTCCCCTCTCGCTATGATATCTCTCGAGTAAGTGAACAGTGGGACTTTAATATTCACTCACTCACTTTGCAACTTTTTAGGCCCCGTAAACGAAAATGTACCTTTTTAAAAATAGTTGTATGTTGAGAAAAGTAGAAATTTTTATAATTATAAAATTTCACAACTGTATTAAATGTTGAATTAAAATTGTGAGCATTTTTTGAAATGTTCGATACACGGGAAAAAAGTTTACTGCTATTATTTTTATAAATGATGAAGTTATAAACTTTGAATTTTTGATAAGTAGTTATTATATAAATATTTAAAATTTGAGTATATCTTAACTGATGCAACATATTTTTAGAAAATAAAATACTATACAGAATTAAAATTTATTTAAGTAATTTCCAGTTGAATAAAAATGTTACTTTGTGTCTTCTATTTTATAAAAATATTAAAACTACCTTTTTTATACTAATTATTATAATACTTATTATTACACTTTCTTGGAAAGGCTTAGAATTATGCATTGAGAGACTTGTAAGACCTTCGATATACATCCAGTATCAATTTTACTGCAGTTTTGTTATAGGTTTATAATATTCCTAACTATCCACCATTCTTCAAGTTTAGGGAAATGGGTGTCCAACACTTGGCCTTTTTCAACTAAATTTGTTTTGTATTTCGATATTATCTTTTAAACTGTAAATTTGTTTCAATATTTTTTGAGCCACTATATAAATAGTATTTAAATTTTAAAAATTATCGCCTTGCTTAGTGGAAACTATTATTACAACTTTGCATTCAAATGGGAGAATCGATCTTACGTTGAATTTAAAAGACATTTATTGAGTGATTGATTGATTGAATATTAACGTCGCACTGTTCAGCTACACGAGGGCTTTTGGCGACGGACCACGTAATTTTGAACCATGGTCAAGTGACGTGGACGACACCTGAGCTGGCATCCCCTCTCCTAACTAATTTATTGAGTGTGAGGACCTGTTAATATTTAACTCACAAAATAATTTCACTAACGTCATTCAAACTATTCAAATATCATTTTTTCTCACCTTGTGTAAATCGAAAAGTACATCGAATCTTCGAATTCTATGTAAGCGAACCTTAAATTGCCATAACTGAAAACTATATAGCACGATTTAAAAAACAGTGAAAACCTTTTTCTGAAAAATGGCGTAAATCTATCTTGGTTCAAAATGCATTCTTTTTCAGGTCTACTGATTCGAGACGTATTCGTTTTTGCAAGGGTTTTTATAGAATAATCGTCTGTGTTTTGTCTTTAGAATTTCAGCGAATTTTTACTTTAATTAATATTGCGCAGTCCGTAAATATTAAGATTTAAAATTTGCCGAACGTAACATACTCGAACTTTTCTAAAATCATAAGAAAATAAACAATGTTCTTTTTTCGATTAAAATAGTATAAATAATTTATATCTGGAAGTGTAATACATTAATATTACATTTTGTTGTATTTATTTTATGTTAAAATTGTAATCAGCTTCACACTCCGCCTGTTCAAGCCTTTGCAGTTCCTGGCGCCACAGGCGTAGATAAAACAAATGCAAAGATTTGCTTCACACATAAAAGATAGATATTTGCTGTCGCGGGCTTTTTTGCAGATGGCAGAATTTTTTCCTACTTACTTGACAGTTATCGCTATATTTTGGACACTTCACACAATATCTTTATAAATTATAGCCTATGTGTTATTCTGATGTATAAGCTATAATATTGTAAAGTTTCATTAAAATCCATTCAGTTGTTTTTGCGTGAAAGAGACTACCTAACATCCTCACAAACTTTCACGTTTATAATATATATCCTGATGTATGTAAGGATAATTAAATCATATTTAAAATTAAATTCCCTATATAGCACTTAACTTTTATTTTTCATTACATCTTCAAGTATTAAATTAATCACCCACAATTATTTCTCCGAAACATGTGACCTAACCACTAAACATTTCTGATTCCAGATTATTATATTTAATAGCCCTATATGTCAGCATTAACTTTCAAGTACATATCATAAAATACGAGATACTTCACACAGCTGCCGTCAGTGGTAAAACACTTAGATTTAGATTTAGATTTCACTGTGGCGTTCTTTTTTTCTCTCTGCCTCTTAGCGTCATATGATGTCGTTCGAGAATTCATTGAGTAAAGTTCCTTTTCAAAATTAAGTCTGATTCTGGCTCGAAACATGTCATACATATATATATATATATATATATATATATAATCTTGTTCAAATTTCATTCGCTAATAAAATACTTTTTATTCATACACTCAAGTCGATGTACAATTTTTTAAACTTGCAATGTATGACACTTGATGTTAATACAGTTTTCTTCAAATATAAATTCATTAATTAAATTTAATTAATGAATAAATAGTAACAAACAAAAATAATAGACCAACTCTATAAACATGAATATCGCTGGTTGTGTCCCTGTAGCCCGATGGATAGCGTGTTGGGATTCTAATCCAAAGGTCGTGGGTTCGAATCCCATCTGGGATGGCCTAATTTCTGAGAATGTAATTTACTCTTTTACTATACTGTTTTATTGGAATAATTAAATTTAATTAATGAATAAATAGTAACAAACAAAAATAATAGTCCAACACCATATATAGAAAAGAAAATGGAAAATTACGTTCTATTTTGCCACTTAATATTGTGATTCTATCATATGTATATACATATTTAAATCAGTTGTAATTATTTAATAAAAAGCAACTAAAATAATATTTCTCTTTGTTGACCTAAGCAGGAATTGACTTAATTTTTTTTTTATATATATATTACTTGTTATTAGTGTGTTTTAAGGCCTTTCTCTTCAAAACAACTGGCAAAGCATGATTTATAGGAGTTAAAAACTTATTGTTGAATTACATTTCCCACTTAACCTTCATATTCATTTCGCATATGGCTCCCTTGAATAAAACAAAAGCTTACAGTAATGATCCTTGCTTAAAATCTCCTCAGAACACGTAATTTCCTAAATGCAAATTATGGTGAAATTAGTGGCTGAGTGAAAGTTCGTTGTGATAAAGCAAGACATTCGTAGAGCTTCCCAGTTAAAAGCAATAAAAAAACATTTTCAAAATGTTAATTTATTATTTCTGAAATAAAATGGAGTTCGTTTTGTTTTTGTCATTATTTTAATATTGCAAATGAAAACGATTTAATAATTTCATTCATTTTTCTTTAAAAATATGTGCGAAGATATTATTCTTTAGTCGTAGAAATTCTATGCTACTCATCTATGTAAGAGGCTCTACAAGTAGCCTTTTACCAGTAATGTAAGAATAATAAATGAATTTTACTATAGAACCATAATTGAGCGCCATTATTTTAAATTGATAACCCTTTTAAAAGGTTTACCTTTTACCCTGTTTACCTGTTTTATACATCAAATAAAATGAAATTAAATATTAAATTTCATCAATACTGAATTGAATGAATCAGCACTTAAAGTTAAAAGATTCCTTTTTTGTTGAAATTCGTGATGAGTCTATCAATAATAGGGACAAGTACAAAAAATAAAAAATAAATTACTATTTTTCTACAGAGCACAGCTAAAACTGAGAAAAAGTTTCTAATGCTTCTAAGAATCAGTTGATACATTTAAAATAGCTCCCAATTTTAAAAAAGACAAATTTGATAACGTTAGTTAGAAACGTCCCTGTCCTAACTTTTTGTTCCCAATTAAGAAAACCATGAAAATTAACCTGTTTACCTTTTACTCTGTGTGTTCCCAGTTATGTACATCAAATAAAAAGAAATTAAAAATTAAATTTCATCAACACTGAATTGAATGAATCAGCACATAAAGTTAAAAGATTCATTTTTTGTTGAAATTCGTGACGTTTCTATCATTAATAGGGACATGTACAAAAAATCAAAAAGTTACTATTTTTCTACAGAGCACAGCTAAAACTGAGAAAAAGTTTCCAATGCTTCTAAGAACCAGTTGATATATTTAAAATAGCTCCCAATTTTAAAAAGGACAAATTTGATAACGTTAGTTAGAAACGTCCCTGCCCTAACTTTTTGTTCCCAACTAAGAAAACCATGAAAATTAAGTATAAAGCTTTTTCTCTGTTTAAATGAAAAACAGTTTAATTAAACATATTAAAAGTCGAAATATGAAAAAAATTATTTAACCCCTTCCACACTCGTTTTATTTTGAGATTATGGATCAAAAAATGTCAATTTTTTTATGCTTACCTTGAAAAGTAAGCAAAAGTATTAAAAACCATAAAATGCACATGTAAAATAGTTCGGGGATGACCCCGAGGGGAAAGGGTTAAAGTACAACTGAATCTGAATTCAGCCTGTAAAATGCTAAAAAAAAAATGCCATTATTGCGTCTTATATACTTAGCTCTTGAGTAATTTAAAAATAGAGAGAACAGACTCGAAATTTTTTCTTATTTCATCAGTCTCTGCTACTTGCTTCTAAAATGTTAAAGCTTAGGTCGTACTTTTTTTTTAAACAAGGAAAGACACACACATAGAATTTTCCTATCACTAACACTAAAAAGCACACTTCAAAATTTTTCTAAGCGTTTCCCAATAATTCTCAAAATAGATTTTGACTTTTAATAAAATAATTTTTTAAAATAACAAAATACTTGCAAAACATTTAAAAACCTTATTAATTATAAAGACAACTAAAATAATAAAATAATGACACATAATGTGCACGCTAACAGAGGAACATTCATTTACATGTAGTTTTCTGAATCCTTTAACCTCAGTGCTGCATCATCTCATCGTTGTAGCATTATTTAAGACATAAATGAGGAAAAGATATGCATTTTAGGAAAAACAATCAATTATCTGTTGTTTTTTTCATCATTTTTTTTACCTAAAAATATTAAAATGTTATAAAACCATTGATTATTTATTGGTTTAAAGGTTTTAGTAAAATAAAACACCATGATTTTAAAGTATACGTAACCGACCTTTATAACAAAACAAAAAAGTATAAAAAAAATAGCACTTATTATACTTACTTTCTATCTATCTTAATTCTATTATATAAAATACATAACCGACCTTTAAGGTATCCAGCTACGTTCGGAACCGTGGTTTTGCAAAAGCGCATAAATGGATAACACATTAATGATATTTAGTGTCACTTAAATTAGAAAATGTACATAGAATTGTTTTAAGAATAGTATTACAATAAAAAATTATTTAAGTACAATATTTTGATAAAAAAATGAACATAGAATGACCAATTTTCAAAATATTCTTCTTTTGCGAAAATTGCTTCGATTATAATAATATTTCGCCTGTATATAGCTTAGATCTATGTATAGAGGCTGAACTAGAATTTTTGAAATATATAACTTAGAAGTGAGTTTATCCATATTTTACTACAACAGAGGGTAGACATTTCAAGAAAAAAAACGCCGATAATTATTTCGATTGGTTGTAACTCTGAAACTAATGTGAATTTTTCAAAAATCGTTGCTGAGCCTCTGTACAAATGTCTGAGCTATATACAGGCAAAATATTATTATAAAAGAAGCATTTTTCACAAAAGGAGAACATTTTGAAGAAAGTTTATTATAAATTAATTTTTTGCCAAAATAATGTATTAAAATAATTTTTTTTTGTCAAAATGTCCTTAAAATAATTTTATACATATATTCTAGTCTAAGTGACACTTAATACACGAAAATTATACATTTATGTGCTTTTTTAAAATCACTGTTCCCCCCCGAACATAGTCGGATTCCTTAACTTAACAAAAAATATATAAAAGAGGGCAATTATTATTCTCACTTTTATCTATCTTAATTCTATTATATAAAATACTTGCTCATGTTTATACCATTTGAAACATTAAACTTTCGTTTTATATATTATCACTTTTTATCTATTAGAAAAAATATTTTACATATATTCTACATATATATGCATATGTTACAAATTGAAGCGTTTATACAGATTTTTTTACAATGATAAGAACAACCCATGGTAGAAGATTTAAGAATCAGTAGAATCAAAACGTTATTTTTTAATATAACATTAATCAAAAACTTTTAATACCTAATGAATAGTATAAGCTATTTATACATATATATTATGTGATCAGCAACAGAAAAAACCTAAATCCTATAATGTTTTTAAGGATTTTGCAGTTTGAATTATATTTTAGCAAAAGAATTATCTATTTGTGAGCTGTGAATCATTTGAATGTAGTTATATCAATTCAATTTATCACTAAATTCAGAAAACCTCGGTATGGAAACAATGCATATTTGTAATTAGAAACTCTCAAATTAAAAAATATCACAAAAACAAAAGATAAGACTTTTTTATTTGAACAAAATTATTTTCTCAAAAATTTCAATCATTTCACTAAGACTTGTTTGAGGCAGCATATGTGACCGTGGTATTTTAAAGTATCCGACTACGTTCGGAACCGCTATTTTAAGAAAGCGCATAAATGGATATAATTTTCATGATATTTAGTGACACTTAGATTAGAATACATGTATAAAATTGTTTTAAGGATATATTTTGACAAAAAACAAATTATTTAAATACAATATTTCGGCAAAATTTAACTTAGAATAACCTTTTTTCAAAATGTTCTCCTTTTATAAAAAATGCTTCTAAAATAATAATATTTTGCTTATATAAAGTAAAGACTTCTCCAGAGAGTCTGCATTAGGATTTTTGAAAAATTCACATTATTTTCAGAGTTACTACCCATTGAAATAATTATCGGCGTTTTTTCTTAAAATTTCTGTCCTCTGTTGTAGTAAAATATGGATAAATCCACTTCTAAGTTGTGTATAACAAAAATTCTAATTCAGCCTCTGTACAGAGGTCTGAGCTATTTACAGGCAAAATATTATAATAATAGAAGCTTTTTTTATAAAAGGAGAATATTTTGAAAATGGGTTATTCTATGTTCATTTTTTGTCAAACTATTATACTTAAATAATTTTTTAATGTAATAATATTCTTAAAACAATTCTGTATACGTTTTCTAATCTAGGTGGCACTAAATATCATTAATATTATCCATTTATATGCTTTTGCAAAATCACGGTTCCGAACGTAGTCGGATACCTTAATGGTAATGGTTACGAACTCGTGGTTCGCGTGTCATGTGTTTGAGTCCTGGTGCCACTGAAAACCCGCCGTGTAGAGGGGGTTGATGCAGGTTAAATCTGTCAAAATTACGAGATCCTTTGCCAACTGCCCTGGTGTTGCTTTATAGTGTGGCGTTAATATAGCTCTCTCTCTCTCTCTCTCTCACTTGAAGAACCAAATTAATTACCAGTGTTAAGCTCTTTTTAGTTTTTTTTTGATAAATATGTAGTTCATGTTTTATTTTTTATTAAATATATGATCAATTAAGTAAAACAAACATTTTTATTTTATTTTGAAATAGGTGAGGTTTTTGTATGATGAAATGCAGACTATTGAACTGCAATATCCCTTTTCCATTGGTAGAAACCCTATAATGTGAACAGACCATCACATCTTCCAAACTTTATGCATACAATTAACTCCTAGTCGATAATATAATGCAATGCGTCTGAAACATTTCAGAGCTGTATAATTACTAAAAATTCATGATTTGCGTTAAATTATAAATTCCAGATTTTGAAATGTTGCTTAAAGTATTTTAGAATAATAAATTGTGATATATATAATGCTTTTGTAAATGAGAAGTAAAGTATTTAATTTTTTTTTTCTTTCGTGGAGGAAGAGGATGCCTTATTCCATTTTATTTTATTATTTCTATTAAAAATGAGCTCCTTTGAAAAGGAAATTTTATTTTTATTTTTAGTTCGGTCACTGATAAAGTAACAAATAACAAAAAAAATCTGTTGTAAAAAATTCAATAGGAATTCAAATAATTTAATCTGGAAATTAAACTAATTCATAATAAATAATCATTTAATTTGAATTAAAAGATAAATTACAAATTACTGTAAGGAAATATTGGGATAACATGAGTATTGAACTCTTATTTTTAAGGTACACTCTAGAAAAAAGAAAACAAACATGACGTATTTCCAATGTATTCGTTTTAGGGTACTTCAATATACATAAAATTTAAAAACTGCTGGTAAAAATAATTAATGAACTGTTTTCGTACAAAATATATTAACTAACGTATAGAGATAAAATTCTTGATTTAATACAATTACCAAATTATTTTTACTGTGCTTGTACTTCACAGTTAGTAAATTATATTAATCATATCATTGTTGATTTAAAATATGATAAAATCAAAATCCAAGTTATTAAAATAAAAAAATTGATATGTACAATTTAATATGAGATTTATAAATTAATATTGCAATATATATGGTTACACATAATATTCAAGAGATGAAAAATTCAAACTATTAAATAGTTTAATATTAAGAATGATTCCCATAACGGCTAGTGAAATATCTTGAAACTTCAGAAAATTGCAATGCTATTCTCAAAACTTTATGTAACAGTCCTCGGTATTTATATTACTGCAGTATTTAATTTATTGTACTTAAAAAAATTATACTTGATTGAATAAATTCTTAACTTCTTTCAAACGATTGAAACTGAAATATAATGATAGGAAAAATTTTTTATATAATGCACAAATTTACTTAAAAATCTTCATTTACAAATTACATATCATTAGACATCAAAAATAATTATTGAAAAATGAGACATGTTCCAATAATTATGATTAGTGTCAAAACATTTATTCTGACATTACGTCTCAACTAACCCGCATAATATATATTTTCTTTACCTATAAAAAAAATTCAAAAAAATATTATCAATTTATTAAAACTAGATAGTTACAATTTTTCTTTGATTAACATTTTCTCGTGATCTGAGATCCTAATTAAGCAAGTAAAAATCCAAGTAGTTACATCCTGTTCATTTTTATCACCTCATATGGGAATATTTTATCATGTGATAACTGTATTTCAAATGCATTTTTTTCCCTAATAAAGCAGATAGCATAATTTTGTATGGCAAGAAAAAATAAACTAGAGCACAATATTGCAATGGAGATAATAATGTTAATTTTTTTTTTTTTAAAGGAACGAGCCTTGCAGTATTCATATATCATGTGTAACACCTGACATGTTATCTTAGTAAATACGAAATAGTAACTTATATCCTGAAAAAAATGAATTGGGTATGATTGGAAATAATTTCCTGTCGAATAATTATATAATTAAATAAAATTAATTAAATAAAATTTTCATTAAATGAAAATTTTATTTAATTAACACAAGGAGTAATCCAATTTTTTTATCAAAAATAATT
>BMAV01001901.1:193943-205307 GCA_019973955.1 Trichonephila inaurata madagascariensis | reverse complement strand
ATTCACTCCCACACCCCTAGGTCACGAGGATAACTTAGAAGTAAGGCTTCACCCTCGGGCGAATGCCTTACATAGTTTCTATATAAATATTTTCAAAGAAAAGATATAAAAGAATGAATCTGTTTCATTCATAAGCATTTCTACACGAATTTCGCTATTTGATGTAATTCTATTGACCTATATTTTAAAAAAAATTACAGAAATCACAATTAAAAATCTAAAACCTATTTACACTCAATTGTGCTATTGAATTTTCCAAGACACGAATGCTCGCAGTTTATTTTTAAC
This sequence comes from Trichonephila inaurata madagascariensis, assembly GCA_019973955.1. Taxonomy (NCBI): domain Eukaryota; kingdom Metazoa; phylum Arthropoda; class Arachnida; order Araneae; family Nephilidae; genus Trichonephila; species Trichonephila inaurata. Next base: position 205,019 of record BMAV01001901.1, on the reverse strand, counting down.
ATATCTAACACGACTGCGGAAGCAAAGAGTTGGGAATTAATCGAAGCGGGTACTTTCATCTCCACTCCAAAGAGGTCCAACAAATCGAACTAGAAAAGAATCCTCATCCGGATCAGTTAACACATTTTTTTCCCTCAGCTTTGAATCCCTCACTACCCTTTAAAGAAAAAAAGTCTTCAATTGGACCTTCGAACTATAGTAGAAATTCTATAAATCTGGTTAAAACCATTACTTTAATTCATTGGTCTTCAAACGTTTTCAACTTACGGAGCCCCTGGAACTTGAAGGTAATTTTGCGGAACCCTTAGAGAACTAGAAAGCGTTTTCGTGGAGCCCCATTCCATACACATAATCCAAAGAATATATCTCAAAATAATATTTAAAGGAGATCAACACGTAATAAGTACTTTATGTAAAGGCAATTAAAAAAAGTATTGCATTTATATTTTATTAAAAAATTCTATAATATAATTTTCTCATTAATAATATTAATTTGTGATTCAAATGTCATCTACCCATGCATTATATTTAGTAACAGGGATATATGCTATTTTTTTTTACACAAACTGTGGAAATCTATGTCTATTGAGATTAAATGCAATCGCATTACATAATCTTAATTTAATTTTTTTTTTGTTTTTTTTTTATACTTTGTTTTTGTAGCCTCTTATATCGAGAAATACATTTCCTTTAAACAGTTTTCTGAATGGCATTAAAATGTTTATAGCTCTGTGAGAAATCTCGTGTATTTTTCATGAATTTGCAGCCTATAATTTAGAAGCTGTTCTTGCTTAAATTTAGATTTTAACATCAATTCTGTCGATATGTTGTTCCCTTTCCTTCATTATATAGGTGTTGTTTTCCACAAACGTAAAAAGGTGCGTTTTCCACTAGAAGACGACTATTTAGTTTTGCAATACATTGTGCTAACTACTTACTATAAAATCTTCTCAAGGAGTCTGAGATAGTATAAACAGTAGAATATTCACAATGTAGTAGGAAGTATATACATAAGGATAAAACGCACGCTTTAATATTATTTTATTATATTGTAATAAAAGTTTAAAAAGTGTTGTAAAATGAAGGTATTATATATAAATACAATTTTCAGTTTTAATGAATAGTATGAGCTTTAGATATTTGTAGCTATGCAAACTTCATAGAGAACGTGAATCCCTTTTACATACATATTTATTTCTTCTCGTTTTAATTTTTATTGTGACTCGTGGAACACAGTTTGACCTTTACTAATGTACATCCCCTTTAATGTTTGTTGTCGTTGAAACTTGTGTCAATTGACTCCTTATTTCGTATTCTCTAGTCGAGATTGAGTCGTTGATATTTAAATTGACTTGGACAGAAATAAAATTCTTAAGTAGTTCTAGTAGGTGGTATTTATCCTGTAAGTAATACTAATATGAACCCCAGGTTGTCATCTAATTCCTGAAGTCAAGATCAGCAATTCCATGGTGGCAAGAGCTTTATGTAAGGGTTTGTTTAAACTATCTGTGACACGATAGTAAAACTGTTTAAGTAGTATCTAATAGAATTTTTAATTGGATGATACGTTTTGTTCTATTTGTATCAAGAATATCTTTATCAAGAATATAAAGCAATCAAAACACAAAATTCCTGATTCTGGAAACCTAAAAGTAGAAAAAAGAATACAGTTTCAGAGAAAGGGTAAAGTAGTTATTTTTGGAGGGGGAGAGAAAATCTCTCAATTTTTCATTTTAAAGTCATTAAAATGTTTCTTCCGTATTTCTCAGTAAGGCTTTTTTCGCCATATGTACGACAGCGTGAACTTAACGCGGAGCACATTTTCGGACAGAAAAAATGGCTCAATCTTGGTAAAAATATGTGACGTTGCAATTTGTGCAATCGTTTATAATATGGTGTTTTTAAAATTTCAAAATATTTCATAAATAATCAGTTTTTCCCTTTAACATGTAAAGGAATAGCTCGTTTAGCATTATGGTATAAGAGAAAAAATGCGAAACATATTTTGTAAAAGAAAAAAATGTGTCAGCTCGGATAAAAAAAGAGTAGTATGATAAAATAAATTATTCGCTACAGAATAGTGAAGCCAGAATATAATATTAATGCTTGAGTACTTTTATATCTGAAAAAAGTTCCGAATTTGCGTCCTATATTCTTTAACATTAGCCGAAAACAGTCATAAGCGAAAATTAAAATATAATCCTGTAAAAGAATGTGCATCAAATCAGGAACTCTTCTTAAAAATTGTGAAATAAATTAGTCGAACTTCTTTAAGGTATCCGACTACGTTTGGAATCATGATTTTGCAAAAGCGTATAAATGGAGAATATTTATGATATTTAGTGTCACTTAGATTAGAAAATGTACATAAAATTGTTTTAAGAATATTACTACAATAAAATATTATTTAAGTACAATTTTTTGACAAAAAAATGAACATAGAATGACCCATTTTCAAAATAATCTCCTTTTGTGAAAAATGCTTCTGTTATAATAATATTTTGTCTGTCTATAGCTCAGACAGAGCTAGTACAGAGGCTCAACTAGAATTTTTGAAATATATAACTTAGAAGTGGGTTTATCCATGTTTTACGACAACAGACGAGTGAAATTTTAAGAAAAAAACGTCGATAATTATTTCAATTGGTTGTAACTCTGAAAATAATGTGAATTTTTTTAAAAAAAAATAGTTCAGATTCTCTAAGAGAAGTCTTTACTTTATATAAGCAAAATATTGTTATTATAGAAGCATTTTTTATATAAAAGGAGAACATTTTGAAAAAAGGTTAATCAAAGTAATTTTTTGTCAAAATATTGTATTTAAATCAATTTTTTTTTCAAAATGTCCTTAAAACAATTTTATCCATGTATTCTAATCTAAGTGACACTAAATATCATGAAAATTATCCATTTATGCGCTTTTTTAAAATCACGGTTCCGAACGTATTCGGATACCTTAAAAAGAAGTTACCTCTAAGAAGCTTTTAAGAATAAATTATCTTAAAAAGCGTAAAATTATTTTTATGTTTTAACATAATTTTTATATTTTTAGAAACGTCAAATATTATAAAAAATTTGTATTGCATCACCTGGGGAGTTATTTTTATGTATTTTTTTTCCTTTAAATGACATCAAATTTAAGATTATTGACGTATAAAAATAATTTAGAGCAAAATAAAATTTATTTTTACTTTTTTCCGTCGAACAAATGCGTAATAGGAAAAATCAGAAATCAATATTAATTATAAATGAATATATATCAAAATCCAAAAAACGGCGAAAACTTTAATAGTAAATTTCATAAAATCCTTCAAAACGTTTTAAATTTAAAAATTTATTTTCTTTTTTTAGTTTTGTATCAACAAAATCCTTTTAATATTTAAGTTCTAAAAATCTGATTTAAAAGATAAAAGTCAGAAAATATTAAATAATAACTAACCTCGATATTTTTACGCTTTTTGGAAAGACTCAAGTTGGAATTTCGCCTTTGAAGTAGCCTCTATTTTGATCAGAATTTCACAAATGTGGCTTTTTGAAAGGGTCACAGAGTTTTCATTAAGCTCTCTTGTGCTTCTTAGCGGGTGTTTGAAGACTCATGCTAATGCATGGCCAGATTGATTTTCTCTCCCTAATCAAACTGGTCTGACGGATTTAGGTCAGCAGATCAGATGATCTCTCTCTTTTTGACGGTTCACATTGAGACATAGCCATCCTGGGATGACCATGTCTTGCCGGTTCCGCGTAAGCTAGAGGTGTGGGATTATTAAAATGAAGAGACATAATTCTTAATACAACTTTTATTAAGAGTAACTTATAATACTTAAATTCTACTTTGACAAATATAATTAGAGTGAGAGTCAAGCCCCAAATTAAATCACGTATTTAAGTCAGATCACGCAATTAGATCCTCTATCTCAATTATCCTAAATAATCCTGTTATCTAATTACTAATATCTAATATTACCTTTTCCAGTTTTGGTCCCTTGACCTAGAGAATATAATCTATAACTTTATATAAGAAGATTCTTGATCCGCAAGGCAGCTAATTCTTGACTGCTTATTCTTGGTCCGCAAGATTTCACACTAAGCTTTGTCACGCTATTGATCAGAATGATTCCACACTACAACCTCTGAGCCTGCTACGCTTTATTATGCTATCTCTAAGCTTGCCACGATATATCTAAGCTTATCACGATATCCTTTTATAGTATATCTCATTTACATATTCGATCCGTTTCTCTTCTTGGTATTGGGTTGGAAAAATTTTGCCATCAATCGTGGCCGTCAAAGAACATAGGAGTCATGTTAATCAGAAAGACGCGAGAGACGTCACAACATTATTACGAATAATCTTCCGGGATAAAACATCTTCCAGGAAAACGTTTATTATACAGCTATTTTGCTGTTCACGCCTTTCGCCAACATAATCCGTAAATTAACCCTTTATCTACCGACGGTACTTGTAAGTACCACTCACTTTAAAATTACATAGAATAACCATGTTTACAAATATTCTGACAATACTTAGCAGGAATATTCTTTGAAATCCACTCTTCCAAGATATATGACAGCACAGGTTCTATGAAAAGTATATTAGTGGGGAAGACGCGAAGAGTTTTATAGCAGAAATTGCGTTTTCAACTGACGGCGTTTTCAGGGGATTTGGAAGATTACCATTTTTGTCCCGAAAAGATAGTTAATGTCAAAATTTAAGTGTCTTATTTGTTTGATATGTTAATAAAGACCTTAGAAAACGATTTGACTATTTATTTTAAGTGAACAGTGTATATGTGATTAATTTTACGGTTGAATATTTTTAATTAATTAGCTTCAACGGATTAAATTTCCCAAAATTGAGTATTTTGTTTATGTATATCCCTTAATTTCCAATGTAGTGATCCAAAAAAAGTATTGCATGAAAAAATCTGCAGTAAATCATATTGCGGTAGATAAAGGGTTAAATAATCTTGCAATGTTCATTATTTCAAAATTTCTTCAAGAGTACGAGCATTAACGTAGAATCCCGTGAAAATATTTATTTTATTGCGTCCCTGCCTAACAGGTATGACATTTCTTAGGCTTTTCTTTTTTTCAGAAACGAATTTGCATGATCGGCATGCAATATAAAATAGTTTTTTAAACATAGTGAATAAAAAAATATCACAGTGGAATTTTAACCATGACCCTTTTGGAACAAGAACATGCCCAGTACCTCAAAAAAAAAGTAATATAGAAAAAATTAATGTTCACTCCTACTTACGTCAACAAAGAAAATTTTATTTTAGTTAATTAAATTTAATTACTGAATTAATATTTGAAAGAAAACTATTTTTACATCAAGTTTCATCCACTACAAGTTTTAAAAAAATGTATTTGAATTTGAATGGATGAATAAGAAAATAAGTATTAGAATCCAAGAAAAAATTCAACAGAAACACCTACTGGCGTCATCTGTTGCAGCTAGCTCTAACTTCGTCAAAAATAATGCAGAATAAATTTAAAATTAAAAAATAAAAATTAATTAGTGAAACAATAATTCAAAAAAATGTATTAACATCAAGTGTCATCCATTACAAGTTTTAAAAAAATGTATTTGAACTTGAATGGATGAATAAAAAATATTTTATTAACGATTGAAAATTTGAACAAGATATATAAATAAATACATTACTGGCCATTAACGTTGCAACACCAGGAAGAAATGCAGATAACAAATGATATTTATTAGACAAATATATTATGCTGGAAATTATAAGAGATTAAATTTTCAAGCAGTTTGGGTGTATTGGTCCTAAGAAATCCGTATCCAGAAAAACCACCTCTGACAGTAATAACAGCACTTATATAGCTGAGCATTAAGTCAAACAAAGATCGGATGGCACGTAAAGGTAATAATGCTCATGCAGCTTCAACACGATGCCACAGCTCATCAATCGTAGTGGCTGGCGTACGGTGAAGACCCAGTAGTTTGATAACCATAAACGATACGTTTTATATTGGAGAGATCAGGTGAACGTGCAGGCCAGAGCAACAGCAGAACATTTTCCGAATCAAGGAATGTCCGTACACTAATAACAACATGTGGTTGCGCATTATCCTGCTGAAACGTAGGGTTTCACAGGGCTGGAATAACAGGTAGAGCCACGGATCATAACACACAAATAGTGCAACGGGCACTGTTCTAATATCCGTCAATGAGCATAAGGGGTGACTGAGATGTGTATTCAATAGCCCCTCATACCATCACGCCAGGTGATGGGCCAGTATGACGATGACGAATGCAAGTTGCCAATGTGCATTCACTACGATGCCGTTAAACACGGATGCGACCATCTTGATGCAGTAAACAGAACCTGGATTCATCTGAAAAAATGACGTCTTGCTATTCGTAAGCCCAGGTTCATCGTTGATCATACCATTGAAGACGCTCTTGTCTGTGATGCAACCTCAAGTGTAGCCGCAGTCATGGTCTCCGAGCTGAGAGTCCATGCTGCTGCAAACGTCATCGAGCTGCTCGTACAGACACTTGTTGTTTTGCACATTTCTGCTTCTTACACGAGGCATTACAACATTTTTTCACCAGACAGCAACGTTTAAATGCAATTTGTGTAAGAGAAACCGGCTGTAAAATTTCCTTATTTAAATGCATTGTAGGTGTCGCTAACGGCGCCTGCTTTGTCTGAATACTCTGAAAGGCTAATCATTTACATATCACAACACCTTCTTCCTGTCTTTAAATTTCGTGTCTGTAGCATGTTACCTTCTTGGTGTAGAAATTTTAAAGGCCAGTAGTGTATATATAGGAAGAGTGTGAACTTATTGCAGGAATTGAATAAAAGACAGACTACTATTTAGTCGAAAAGATAATTATTTCGCTTTCCCAATGTGATTTCTTATATAACGAATTTGAGAAATCGCAAAGAAACAAATTCCCCTTTTTTTCCCTCTCTTTTCTTATTATTATTATGTACAAGGTATTTATTTTTCGTACTTAATTGAGCACGTTCCACAGCCTTGAATTTAACTTTTTTTTGCATCTTTTACCGTTTTAAGATAGGGACTTAATTTGTTGTTAGATGTCGTATCTCTTAGTAACTCATCCCTCTCAGTAGAGTATAGCCATTTTATTATACCTAAGACAATATATCTATTCACTTCCTTAGGTTAAGATGGTGGGAGTAATAGGAACCCCTGAATGTGTATTCAACATAAAAATAGCAATAATGGTTGCATTTGTTTTGAAGTCAACTATAACGAAATTCAACGCTTAAATGTCACAGAGCTGTGATTTGTGAAGTACTAAATAATGATACAATTGAATTTATCTTGTACCTTTCTATTAGGCTATTTTCATATTTCTTTCATTTGGTATGAAGTTCCAGTCACGTAAATGGGATTAAATTTTATAGATCTTAAATAAAGTTGTTAAAGTTTCGTGAAATTCTAACGATAATCAAAACAAATTAACGTACCACGTTGTAAGCCTTAATGAAAAAACAACTTCATAGAAAACAGTATTCATATGTAAATCTCCAGAGAGATTAATTCCATTAAAAATCAAAAGAAAGAATTGAAATAACTTACCTGGACATTTTCAAATTTCAGAAGCTTAAATTCACCTATAAATGAAAAGAATTTTTCAATAAGTAACGTATCATAACGTATTGCAATTACAATTACTTACAATAATCTTCGTATAGTAAGAAAAAATTAAGGTATCCGATTACGTTCGGAACCGTGATTTTTCAAAAGGGCATAAATGGATAATTTTCATAATATTTAGTGTCACTTAAGTTAGAATACATGTGTACAATTGATTTAAGGATATTTTTTGACAAAAAAAAATTGTTTAAATAGATACAATATTTTGACAAAAAATTACCTTAGAATAATTTTTTTTCAAAATGTTTTCCTTTTGTGAAAAATGCTTCTATTATAATAATATTTTACCTGTATATAGCTCAAACCTTTCTACAAAGGCTCAACTACAATTTTTGAAATATATAACTTAGAAGTGGCTTTATCCATTTTTTTCGACAACAGAGGGGAGCAATTTAAGAAAAAAAAACACCGATCATTATTTCAATGGGTTGTAACTCTGAAAATAGTATGAATTTTTCAAAAATCATAGTTGAGCCTCTGTAAAGAGGTCTGAGCTATATACAGACAAAATATTATTATAATAGAAGCAATTTTCACAAAAAGAGAACATTTTGAAAAAGATTATTCTAAGTTAATTTCTTGCCAAAATATTGTATTTAAATACTTTTTTTTTGTCAAAATGTCCTTAAAACAATTCTATACATGTAGTCTAATCTAAGTGACACTAAATATCATGAAAATTATCCATTTATGCGCTTTTTTAAAATCACGGTTCCGAACGTAGTCGAATACCTTAAGGGTATAAAGGAAACTTCGGAAATAATTACAACTATCGCATTTCACTGTATCCAGATTCATCCCATTTACAACTAAATAAAGTTGTTTCCTTAATTTCTTTGCTACAAAATAAGAATATGTGTACAATTTATATTCAATATTCGAATTTATTTATTGTAATTTGCCAACTCCTAACCATATGAGTATATAAAGTTGTATATGGAAAAAAGTTTTATATTGTTATTCCTTTTAATTTATCTATTGATCATGACACATTTTATTAAAAAAAATGTATTATGATTGTGTCAAACGTATGGCCATACATTTATTTAAAAACAAATACGCTTCTTTTGTATACGTATTTTTATTAGAGAACATATTAGTGAATTAAAATCTCCTTAGAAAATCCCTAAACTTTTTCAAAGATACCAGAATCGGTTCCTACAATTGCTTTACAAATTAAAAACAAGATTTTTATTTTTTAAATAATAAATTTAGCAATTTAATTTTTTTTTTTACCTTATTCAAAATTTGATTTATAAATCATGTCAAAAATCATTTCCTTATAAATGCTTATCTCCTCAAACTATTCTCCCCCATTACTTCAAAAATATTCAGTATTAGTACAACCGCATAAATAGTTCTGTTGAACTATATTTATTATAAATAATCAAGAAAGTTTTCTTCTTTCCATTTCATAAAAAGTAGGTTTTATATAGAAAGATTTTACATTAAGAAATGAATGAAAAACGCTTTATTTTTAATTCAAAATTGCAGCTCTATAATTTATTTTTAAAAGTGGGAAATTAAAAAGAAAAGGCTATTTAAAATCTTTAAAATTTTAATTTGACAATCCAAATACTAGAAAAGAATATTTCTATTGTAATTAAAATTTAGCCCATTAGAAATTTTGTCTTAAAACATACGTATCATATTAATTTTATCATTAGATTGTTTGTAAGAAAACTTAACAGTTTATAACATTAATTTTTAAAAAAATTTAATTTTTGTTTATTATTCTTTCAAACAATTAAAATAATTATATATTTTTTAAAAAATATTGTTATAGTAAAAATGTTTCTAATTTATCATTTTAAAAATGCAACAACATTTATTTTAAATCCATACATTTCATAATTTCAGTTTTTAGAGGTACCCATTAAAAGATTCACATAGCTATGAATTCTCCATATAAAAGTTTAGCCATTTTTTATTCTTTTAGCACAAAATATGGTTAAATTTATTAAACAACAGTTATATACGCTGTTCTAAATACTATAGATGTCATAAAAATAGCTCTCCTATAAATGGATAAAAAAATGAAATGTTTTAACTAATATAAAAGCTATAACATTTGAAAATTTCAAAAAAAAAAATGAATTTAACTTCAAACGCAATGAGTTTTTCCTGTTTTTAAATATTTTCAATACAAAATTCAACAATATAGTTCCATCCAAATCCATACAACTACAAACTTCCCAGAGTGTTTCAATGTACTTGCAAATACACAAAGGCCTCTAATGGAATATCAGCAAAAACAATAGATATGTAGCCAAAGAATGTGATATACAAGAAACTAATGTTAATCTTCCTCTTCCTTGAATTCCAAAAGAAAAAAAGAGAAAATGACTCTTAGAAAAGAGAAAGACTCCACCAGGATTATCGAATCAAGGAATTGCATGGTTCGTCAAAGGAAAAATGCTTTCAGCCAATATTGAATCGAATTGGGTGTCAAAGTTAATATCTATTGAAGAACACAATGCAATCATGGCTACCGTTTCTATCGTACAGCATATCTATAATTCTCGCAAAAGCTTTTTCATAACATACCGTTACAATATTGCGAAAGGTACATTGTATGAGCTAATAGGGAATTCATAAGAACAATGTCACGTTACAGATAAAATTTCATGAAAGATCCCAAATATAATTTCCATATTCTTAAATTTGTTCCAGGCTGTGTGTTCCAAATATTTTATTCTGAATAATTTAAGACTCTTGTGCAATAACTCGTATTTGACGTCTCGTCATTTGATAATAAATGAATATTTTCATACAATGTTTTATTTGAAAGTTATCACTAAAAATTATTTTTTAGAAATCCTAAGAAAATAGTAAATATATAACATTTTATATGCATTTGAGTGAATATTCATAAATATGTATTCACATTACATACTTCATGATAAATATGTGTGAAAGGCTAGCACCTAGATGTGTGGGATGTAGGGAAGAAACACTCGACATGATCCAATTAATCTATTTATTTATCACACAATTTCAACTAATAATAGAAAAAGAATGTCTCAATGCTAACCATGAAAGTGGAACAACGACGGTAAAACACGAACGATTAGGAAACTATCAAACTTGATCCTTACCTTAATAAAGAATCTAACATCATTTGATTTAATCTAATATCAATTCATCTCAGTGAACAATCGTCACTTTAAAGCTCCTTCCTAATGATTTTTTAATCACAATAATTCAAATATGATGCCTTCAGTAACAATCTCACCTGATTCGAATATATCTCCCCTCCTACTCTCTAATCAAGCTAGAAAAAATCGAGTATATATAGTAAGTCAATTTGAATATCACGATTTTCTTCTTCCGAAGAGTTGGTTGTGAATAACGCGAATGGATAGCTCAAAGATTTCCCAAGAGGATTAATTGAAGGAACACGTATAAATTCGT
>BMAV01001901.1:168838-193543 GCA_019973955.1 Trichonephila inaurata madagascariensis | reverse complement strand
ACACGCTTTTATAGTTAATCGAACTGAAAAGTAAAAAATAATTCTCTCTATATGAGAATAAAATGATTAGCGAAGAAAGCAATGTCATTGTGGTAAAAGCGGGAGTGCACGATATCAATTGTTGTAATTTCTTATTGCTTTTATTCCGAACTGCAGTTAGTGTAAAAATGTAGTACTAAGCACCCCATGCTTTTACCACAATGGCATTAATTTTCTCGTTAGTCATTTTATTCTCATATTAAAAATTATTTTTACTTTTTAGTTCAATTCACCATAAACGCGTCTTTTTTTAAAACTACAATTTATTTTAAGATTCTTATTGGAGAAAGTCGTCTTATCGGGTGTGACTTGAGTATCAGCATATCCATAATTTAGTCAATCATCATCTTATAGCAACCCTTTACAGTATCGATAAAATCTAAAGAATATTGAGGAAGTACTTCATCCTCGCGCGCGTGTGGTGGTGCTGACTATTATTACAAGATTTAATGACATAATTAAAAATAATCAAACCCATCTTTTCCATTGATGCTTAAATCTTGCATATGTCGTTGTTAACAAAAGGTGCTGATCTCGGAAGTGAACTCAAATGAAAACGCTTAATAAACAAATTTTAGTTTAAATATAAGTTACCGTAAAATCATATTATATAACGTTTTTTAAAAATTCTTTTACTTAATTAAAATTTTTATACTGTTATATTCAAAGTAAAAATTTAAAGCTGACGTTTATTACTGCAAAACAATGTTATGCTACAAGTAATACACATATCCAAGGCGTGCGTGAACTTTGCTCAATGCTTAAACGGTCGCGCAAAATTTTTGTACAAAAAATATGTTCACCACTTCTAAAAGTTTAAGTATCTTTAATCTGTAAGAGGTTCGCGCCTCTCTCTTGAACACCTAGATGTGTGGGGGAAAGAAGAAACACTCAACATGATCCAATTAATTTATCTATTTCCACACAAAGGACAGACACAATTTCAACTAAAAATCGAAAGAGAATGTCTCAATCTTAACCGTGAAAGTGGAACAACGACGATAAAACGCTAACGATTAGGAGACTATCAAACTCGATTCTTATCTTTATAAAGGATCAAACCTATCATCCGATTTAATCTAATATCAAATCAACCCTAGTGAACAATCGTCACTTTAAAGTTTCCTCCTAATAAGAATTAAATCACTATAATTCTAATATTATACCTTCAGTAGCAATCTTACCTGACTCGAGTATATCTTCTCTCCTTCTCTCTCTCTCTCAAGCTAGAAAACCACAACTATTTTTTAGTGAGTTAATTTAAATATCACGATTCTCTCTTCTTCCGAAGGGTTGGTTGTGAATAACGCGAATTCATAGTCCAAAGATTTCCCAAGAGGATTAGTTGGAAAAACGCGTATAGATCCACACAAATCTAGAGCAATGATGGGGGCCGCAAGCTTAGAGTTCAAGGTCAGGGTCTCTTGGCGGGAGTGTCATAAGTTCGAGCCTAGTACCACCGAATACCAACCGTGTTGAGGGAGGATGCCAGCTCAGGTGTCATTTTCGTCACTTGACCATGGTGGTCCACTTAAATCGAATCTACGAAATCTACGGTAATTTGTGCGGGCATCTGGGTTACAAAGAACCCTTAATCCCGTATTTGGCAAGAGTCTATTTTATGACATGGTTTTTCGTTTAGTTAACATGCTTGAGGTGAGAGACATTGCTATTGGACGAGCGGCGGCGGGGCTTCGAGGCTTGGATCTTGACATCTTGGAATGAGTTTTTGGTAGAGAGGAGTTCAGTGGAGAGCGAGTCTTCCTATTTGCTGCTGAGAAGTGAGGATAATGGCTGCCCATGTGGAGGTGGGGGGTGAGTGTGAGTGGTGTTGTGACGTTATGTCCAGTAGGATCGAAAAATTTTTACAAAGTCGAAAAAGGTAACCGGGTGGTTTGCGAGGTGGTCTCCCTCCTTCGCATTGACCGCTCTCGGCGCTGCTTCAGTTTAATCTTAAGCATGGCGAATGCTTAGTGCACTCGGCCATGAGGAGAGACACAAAAAGAGGGAATTAAATAAAGACACAATAACGGCAAACATATTTAAAAGTATTAATTACAATGTTATGAGAAATAATTTAAGTGCTAGAGAGGCTTATACGAATCCAGGAGTATACTCCTGGGTCGCTTCCTCTTAGTACGAGCAGTATAGTTTTCTAAATTTTGCATATTAATATTATCAGAATTATTGAGAGAATTAAAGAAATTTTTTAGCTAAATTTTGGATGTGAGTTTTAAAATAAGGTATTTTCAATGCATTACGAATTTCGTCGTTTCTCATGTACCTACAAGCACCGACGATCATTCTGATTAAGGTATTTTGTAGAACATCCAAAATATTAATATTACTTAGATCGAAGCTAGGAACTTTACTTTTAAGGCGTATGGGCGGGGGGTGGGTGGGGATAAACTATCGCGTTTCAGAGTGGCGGAGGGAAACGTCCTTTCCATTTTAGAGGTGTGTATGTCCGACTGAAGCCGAAAAAAGTGGAATGAGCGTTACATTCCCGAGCGTTACGTTCATTCAAGTTCACTCTCCAGCAAATCGCGCCAATAGAAGTTATCATTTCAAAAATTATTTAAGTACAATATTTTGACAAAAAATGAACATAGAATGACCCATTTTCAAAGCATTCTCCTTTTATGAAAAATGCTTCTATTACAATAATATTTTGCCTGTATATAGCTCAGACCTTTGTACAAAGGCTGAACTAAGATTTTTGAAAAATATAACTTAGAAGTGGATTTATTCATATTTTATTACTACTGAGGAGAGAAATTTTAAGAAAAAAACGCCGATAATTATTTCAATGGGTGGTAACTCTGAAAATAATGTGAATTTTTCAAAAATCCTGATTCAGACTTTCTAGAAAAGTCTTTACTATATAGAAGCAAATTATTATTATTATAGAAACATTCTTTATAAAAGGAGAACGCTTTGAAAAAACGTTATTCTAAGTTCATTTTTTGCCAAAGTATCGTTTTTAAATAATTTTTTTTGTCATAATGTCCTAAAACAATTTTATACATGTATTCTAAACTAAGTGACACTAAATATCATGAAAATTATCCATTTATGCGCTTTTTTAAAATCACGTTCCCGAACGTAGTCGGATATCTTAATTGAGGTTCTAAATCACGAGGTCTGTCTTCAAGATTCCTCGTGTAGCTTCTGAGTGCAACGCTATTAAGAAATCAAATCAAATTGATTCTTTAATATCCAATTAAGTTCCTATTGGGATTTGAATATTCACCTTTTTCAACGGAGATATTTTTGGGTTTATGCATATTTTGAACGTTTCTTCAATTTTATAAAAAATCTTTGATACGTGCTTAGAAATTAATTTAAGGTATCTGACTACTAGCAACAACTTTTTAAAAAAGATATAGAGATATGGGGATTTTGGGGGGGGGGGATTTTAGATTTATTTAGTGAATTTTAAGAAAAATATGCAAAAATTAAGAAGAGGAAAAGAAATTATTATTACTAAAATGGGAAGAAATGGGTAAAAATTTACAAAAAATTGCATAAACGGGGCCGTACAAAAAGTTTATGAAGAAATTTTCAATTTTGATGTGTTGTGTTACTATTCATTTTTGAAATGACTTTTAGGATAAGATATATTTTAAATTATACAGAGCAGTTTTCCTTATAGTTATTATATGAAATTTCTTAAAAAAACAGTGCTTATATTCACATAAGGGACTGTAAGTTTTGTAATAAAAAGGTGATTGATAAATCTGAAGGCTAAAACACTTCTACTATTATACAGAACGTACACAAAAAATTTCAATTAATTATTTTCAAAACTATTTGAGCAATCGCTATCCCCGTTTGAACATTTTCAAAAAAAAAAAAAAAAAATCGAGTAAAAGGCATTTTAAAGTATGACATCTTGCATAAAGTATTGGCATCTGCTTTAACTAAAACACTTGTAGTTTTTGTTCTACTGAATGGAAAATAATAAAACGTGGTATATTTATAAAGCTAATAAGATGGCCTATAAATAAAATTATAAATTTTTTTCCTATTTTTGGCAAAATTTGTGCTTTAGGGTAGTCGAATACCTTAATCTTATTACGATGATTGAAAACATATTTCGAGAATAATGAATGATTTGTTCAACCTAATTTTTTATTTCGCTATTTTGTATAATCAAAGTTATAAAATATTTGTATTTGTTTTTTGAAGTACTGATCTCTACTGCATATTCAAAATAAATTAACAAACAAAATATAAATCATAACATGCTTGAACAAGCGTATTGATTTATAAAAAGGAGTAATCCATCTCCAGTTTTACTATTGTTTTGACATCACAGTTTGGTTATAGTAGCTGAAATCAATACCAGCATATATTCTTGCGATTCTGCCCGGATAAAAAACACATCTTGCACTGCACTTTTTTATTCAAAATAAAAAAAAGAAAGCTATTTCGGTACATTTACCTTTATCTTTCAGTACCATTTTGGATGTGGAATTTCCATGCCATTGCAGTTCCTCTGCTCCTTTCATTTTTTCTTACCCTTATAAATGTTATGATGGAACCTGCATTTTTCTTTCGATATCGGATTATAGATGGATAGAGTGATGCAATAATAATGACCCTCTATCCTTCCTTTTTAAGAAATAGCTCCACTATCGAGAAAAATATCACGACAAGTGCGAGTCTTGAACCTGGCATTGCCATTTGAGAATCTGGCGCTGCTTTTGGGGCTTGAAACACCCTTCCCCTTCAAAAAGAAAAGGAAACTGGTGCAGAGCACATTCAAACATAAAAAGCAAATATTTTGTTCCTTCTTCAACCCTTGATATACCTTTTCTTTTGTTATGAATTTAGATTTATATCAATTTTTTTTAAAGTAAAGGTCGAAAGTGAAATATATAATTTTTTTAAAATATATTATTTCGACTTGTTGCCAGATGAAAAATTTTAAGACTTACCGGATAACCTTTCCAAAACTCGAGACTCTATTTATTTTATACAATTTCTTTGTTTCAACATAACATGCGGGTTGAAAAAAAGAATTTTTAGAATTTGTTTTTCGAAGTCTGAAAGAAAGAAATAGGGTTTCCCGCATTTGTAGAGTTAAGGAAATGCTAAATATTTTTCTTCACTTCGCGTTGAAAAATAAGGATAATATATATATATATATATATATATATGTGTGTGTGTGTGTGTGTATATAACGTATATATGTAGTAATTCACGTTAATTTCATCCCAAAAACTATTTAATTTATATTGGTCCTGACCCTCCAGGATTCCCGCGTAAATAATTAACAGCTTACCCACCTAATGAAATGTAACCGTAACTTTAACCCTGCAAAATTGTGCACTCAGCGTTTTTTAAATTATTTCGTACGTAATAATCTCGTTCGATATCTTTCCATCAATCATTGAGATCCGTCCACGGAAGTCATGTGAAATTCAGAACTTCTGGTCTGTGTTAAATATAAAAAACCAATATTCGCAGGAGAATTCACGCCGCTTTTTGTATTTCTCAACATGTATTCTTAATGTATGTTGCTGTTTATATTCGCTTTTGTGTTTTTTGTTGTGCTATCTCCTAAGTGGAATAAAAATGAAGTATCATCTACCAGAATATACCTCACCGTTATACATCTAGTACACCCAACTCTCTAAATAATAAAATTTAACAGTAAACAAGGCCTTACCATCTCACCGTTCACTATATATATATATCTACGAGGGTGAATCGGAAAGTAAGTTTTTCCTATCGACTGTGGTCAGAGTTATGTATGAAAGTCAATACATAAACTGTTGTTAGTAAGAAATGCAACACCCTGAAGGAATCTTCTGAATTAAATGAAATTTAATGCACAAAAGACTTGTATTAGTACAAATAAATGACGAATTTTGTTAAAGCAAAAAAACAATATTAAATGTCCGAAATCAGTATTTTGTGTAGCCACCACGCGCGGTTATACGACGTGGCATGGATTCAAAAAGATTTGAATGTCTGCTTGTGGAAGAGAATTTCATATTGCTTGTATGCACAGGAAAAGTTCGCCTTTTAAAGCTGCAGGAAGTGGATCACGAGCGAGATGCAAACCAACCAAATCCCATTCCTGCTCAAAAGGTGAAATATCCGGCGAATAAGCAGGCTAAGAAAGAAGTTGCATGTGTTGGACTGAACAGAAGTCAACAGTCTTTGCAACATGTGAGCGTTCATTATCCTGCTGAAAGATAGCTCCAGGGATGCCTTGAAGGAAAGGAACGACTTTGGGCTGTAGAACTTCATTGACGTACCTGTTGCCAACGAGATTACCCTCAATTCGTAGCAAATTGGATCGTCCATGATACGAAATCGCACCCCAAATGATAACTCTGGGTGTTAGACCACTATGTTGTTCGATAACGCACTCTGAAAGGCAGCGTTCACCGGCATAGCGCCTAACACGAATGTGGCCATAATGGCCACACAAATTAAAGCGTGATTCATCTGAAAAGACAACTTGGTGCCAATAAGCTTGCCAGGCTCTGTGCTCATGAGACCATTGCAGACGCAGCCGTCGATGGTTTGCCTTGAGGGGGGATCCTGTATAAAGGCACCCTTGCACGCAATCCGCGGTGCAGCAGACGTTGACGAATTGAGGAAGCCGACATCAGTACACATGTAGCAGTAGACCAACGTGCTTCCAACTACCTGGAGGAAGCTGTATGATCATTCACCGCCATGCGGAGCAGGTGTCAATCGTCGCACGCTGATGTCACCTTCCGTCGTCGACTACCAGTTTTTCGAGTTGTTCGGTGCTCGTCGGTCTTTTGCTTCCTAACTCGCATCACTATGAAACTGTTCCGTTGTATATGAGCTCCTGTTTCGCGATAGGAAAATCCTCCCCTGTTCAAACACCGTAAGTTGTTGGAATTTCTCCTTATTGCGTCGTGGAGGCATACTTAGGTCTCACTAAACCTTTACCACTACCAAATAATCATTAACTATTTTCAACATCTCGCTACAGCCCTCTATTTTTTTCGCTTTCAGCATAAGTTCAGAGGGCTCTGCGCCCACCACATATGCGCGGTGGCTCTGAAACTTTACTTTTTTATGTAACATTTTGTACTTGATATTTTCTGCAAATTTCATTTAATTCTGATGATTCCTGCATGGTGTTGCATTTTCTTACAAACAGCAGTGTAGAATGAGACATTAAAGATAAGACATAACTCTTTATTTTTCCTCATAAGTACCAAGTACATAGAGACAATTGTCATACCACTAGAAAAGCTTCAATAAGCCCCGCAGGAAAAACTTAGGGCTTTTCATACGGAATAAGCGTTTAACGGCTTGTTTGACTTTAGCATTGCTTCCAAAGTGACTTCCGGTGAAATGATGGACCCACGATTTATTCCTCGTCACAATCCGAAACAGAAAGTCATTGCCATCCTCATGGTAACGCACAAGATGTTCCAGGCAGATCGCCATGCGTTGTTCCATGTGTAGGGGCAACTATCGTCCTGGCATTTTCCTGTATCCAAGAATGTCCTTGATAATCTTATGAGGAAGGTGGATGACGAGATTAAAGCAAATCGGCGTATCCCCATCAATGGAGTAGTGGAAGAACTTGGAATCGGACATGATTAAGCTCAAAAGATGAAAAGCCCTGAATTTGTTCTGGAGGGCTTTTTGAAGCTTATCAAGCGGTACGACAAATGACTTAGTGTACTTGGTACTTATGTGGAAAAATAAAGTTATACCTTATCTTTAATATATCACTCTATGTTTTGACTTTCATACACAACTCTGAGCCCAGTCGACAGGGGGAACTTATTTTCCGACTCACCCTCGTATATATATATATAATGAACGGTGAGATGGTAATGTCTTGTTTACTTTTACATTTTATTACTTGGAGTTGGGTGTACTAGATGTATAACGATGAGGCATATTCTGGTAGATGATACTCCATTTTTATTCCACTTAGGAGATGGCACAACAAAAAACACAAAAAGTGGCGTGAATTTTCCTGCGAATATTGGCTTTTTGTATGAAACACAAACCAGAAGTTCTAAATTTCATATGACTTCCGTGGATGGATCTCGTGAGTTATGGAAAAATATCGTACGAGATGATTACGTAAGGAAGAGGGACAAGGGTTTGACAGGGGAAACTTACTTTCCGACTCACCCTCATATATATACAGCGGTGGCCAAAATTGCGGACATTTTTGAAAATTGTTATGTCTTTTAAGTTTGTATGCTTATAGGAAATGCAAAGTATTTTATATCATTTTAAAGAGAATTTAATGCTGAATTCAATACAAAATACAAAATTTAAATATTTGCAATGGTTATGATACAAAAACTTTCACCGCTATTTATATATCAGTGCTTTATTTTTTTATCACTACTTCATATATCTGTTTCATTCAGTTGAAAATAGTTTGTTTCCCTTCATTATTACATGATACACGAAAACAATTATAGTCTGAATTAGTTCTCTTTCATATTATGAATACTTCATTCGGACAAGGATTTTTAAAGGGTGCCCCAAGTTTTTATCAGGATTGAGGGGGGTATCTATTTAAATTCTTAACTCTCATGCAACCCAACGATTTTCCCAAGCGTCACAGCTTTCACTTTTATTGGTGAACTTGTCAGTACACGTCTACCTGCCGCCGGGATTTGTGCTCAAATAGCCTCGGAATGTCAGTCTACTGCTACTCTCTCTTTTTCGGCGCACTGCGCATGCGTTATTCCTCCTACGCTGACGCTACTTCCGTCGCTTAGCCATCAAAGAATATAGTTTCTTGTGGTGATGGTTTATTTCCCACACACCTGGTGTACTCTCTTATCTATAAAACCAATGACGAAATTTACTTTAGGAACGTCCTTCCTAAATCTGCAAGACAATTACTCCTATTATGTGAATACATATGTGACGAATTTATACGTGTTCCTTCAATTAATCCTCTTGGGAAATCTTTGGGCTATCCATTCGCATTATTCACAACCAACTCTTCTGAAGAAGAAAATCGTGATATTCAAATTGACTTACTATATATACTCAGTTTTTTCTAGCTTGATTAGAGAGTAGGAGGGGAGATATATTCGAATCAGGTGAGATTGTTACTGAAGGCATCATATTTGAATTATTGTGATTAAGAAATCATTAGGAAGGAGCTTTAAAGTGACGATTGTTCACTGAGATTGAATTGATATTAGATTAAATCAAATGATAAGTTAGATTCTTTATTAAGGTAAGGATCAAGTTTGACAGTCTCCTAATCGTTCGTGTTTTACCGTCGTTGTTCCACTTTCATGGTTAGCATTGAGACATTCTTTTTCTATTATTAGTTAAAATTGTGTCTTTTTATTGTGTGATAAATAAATAGATTAATTGGATCATGTTGAGTGTTTCTTCCCTACATCCCACACATCTAGGTGCTAGCCTTTCACACATATTTATCATGAAGTATATAATGTGAATACATATTTATGAATATTCACTCAAATGCATATAAAATGTTATTTAATATTTTCTTAGGATTTCTAAAAAATAATTTTTAGTGATAACTTTCAAATAAAACATAGTATGAAAATATTCATTTATTATTAAATGACGAGACGTCAAATACGAGTTATTGCACAGGAGTCTTAAATTATTCTGAATAAAATATTTGGAACACATAGCCTGTAACAAATTTAAGAATATGGAAACTATATTTGGGATCTTTCATGAAATTTTAACTGTAACGTGACATTGTTCTTATGAATTCCCTATTAGCTCAAACAATGTACCTTTCGCAATATTGTAACGGTATGTTATGAAAAAGCTTTTGCGAGAATTATAGATATGCTGTACGATAGAAACGGTAGCCATGATTGCATTGTGTTCTTCAATAGATATTAACTTTGACACCCAATTCGATTCAATATTGGCTGAAAGCATTTTTCCTTTGACGAAGCATGCAATTCCTTGATTCGATAATCCTGGTGGAGTCTTTCTCTTTTCTAAGAGTCATTTTCTCTTTTTTTCTTTTGGAATTCAAGGAAGAGGAAGATTAACATTAGTTTCTTGTATATCACATTCTTTGGCTACATATCTATTGTTTTTGCTGATATTCTATTAGAGGCCTTTGTGTATTGGCAAGTATATTGAAACACTCTGGAAAGTTTGTAGTTGTATGGATTTGGATGGAACTATATTGTTGAATTTTTTATTGAAAATACTTAAAAACAGAGGAAAAACTCATTGCGTTTGAAGTTAAATTCTTTTTTTTTGTTGAAATTTTCAAATGTTATAGCTTTTATATTAGTTAAAACATTTCATTTTTTTATCCATTTATAGGAGAGCTATTTTTATAACATCTATAGTATTTAGAACAGCGTATGTAACTGTTGTTTAATAACTTAACCATATTTTGTGCTAAAAGAATAAAAAATGGCTAAACTTTTATATGGAGAATTCATAGCTTTGTGAATCTTTTACTGGGTACCTCTACAAACTGAAATTATGAAATGTATGGATTTGAAATAAATGTTGTTGCATTTTTAAAATGATAAATTAGAAACATTTTTACTATAACAATATTTTTTAAAAAACACATAATTATTTTAATTGTTTGAAAGGATAATAAACAAAAATTAAATTTTTTTAAAAATTAATGTTATAAACTGTTGTTTTCTTACAAACAATCTAATGATAAAGTTAATATGATACGTATGTTTTAAGATAAAATTTCTAGTGGACTAAATTTTAATTACAATAGAAATATTCTTTTCTAGTATTTGGATTGTCAAATTAAAATTTTAAAGATTTTAAACAGCCTTTCCTTTTTAATTTTCCACTTTTAAAAATAAATTATAGAGCTGTAATTTTGAATTAAAAATAAAGCGTTTTTCATTCATTTCTTAAAGTAAAATCTTTCTAAAACCTACTTTTTATGAAATGGAAAGAAGAAAACTTTCTTGATTATTTATAATAAATATAGTTCAACAGAACTATTTATGCGGTTGTACTAATACTGAATATTTTTGAAGTAATGGGGGAGAATAGCTTGATGAGAAGCATTTTTAAGGAAATGATTTTTGACATGATTTGTAAATCAAATTTTGAATAAGGTAAAAAAAAATTAAATTGCTAAATTTATTATTTAAAAAATAAAAATCTTGTTTTTAATTTGTGAAGCAATTGGAGGAACCGATTCTGGTATCTTTGAAACAGTTTAGGGATTTTCTAAGGAGATTTTAATTCACTAATATGTTCTGTAATAAAAATACGTATACAAAAGAAGTGTTTTGTTTTTAAATAAATGTATGGCCATACATTTGACACAATCATAATGCATTTTTTTTTTATAAAATGTGTCATGATCAATAGATAAATTAAAAGGAATAACAATATAAAACTTTTTTCCATATACAACTTTATATACTCATTCCATTGGCTAGGAGTTAACAAATTTCAATAAATAAATTCGAATATTGAATATAAATTGTACCCATATTCTTATTTTGTAGCAAAAAAAATTAAGGAAACAACTTTATTTAGTTGTAAATGGGATTAATCTAGATACAGTGAAATGCGATAGTTGTAATTATTTCTGAAGTTTCCTTTATACCCTTAAGGTATCCGACTACGTTCGGAACCGTGATTTTAAAAAAAGTGCATAAATGGATAATTTTCATGATATTTAGTGTCACTTAGATTAGACTACATGTATAAAATTGTTTTAAGGACATTTTGACAAAAAAAAAGTATTTAAATACAACATTTGGGCAAGAAATTAACTTAGAATAATCTTTTTTCAAAATGTTCTCTTTTTGTGAAAAATGCTTCTATTATAATAATATTTTGTCTGTATGTAGCTCAGACCTCTATACAGAGGCTCAATTATGTTTTTTGAACAATTCACATTATTTTCAGTTACAACCCATTGAAATAATTATAGGCGTTTTTTTTCTTAAATTGCTCCCCTCTGTTGTCGAAAAAAATGGATAAACCCACTTCTAAGTTATATATTTCAAAAATTCTAGTTGAGCCTTTGTAGAAAGGTGTGAGCTATATACAGGCAAAATATTATTATAAATAGAAGCATTTTTCACAAAAGGAAAACATTTTGAAAAAAAATTATTCTAAGGTAATTTTTTGTCAAAATATTGTATCTATTTAAATAATTTTTTTTGTCAAAATATCCTTAAATCAATTGTATACATGTATTCTAATTTAAGTGACACTAAATATTATGAAAATTATCCATTTATGCGCTTTTAAAAAATCACGGTTCCGAACGTAATCGGATACCTTAATTTTTTGTTTTACTATACGAAGATTATTGTAAGTAATTGTAATTGCAATACGTTATGATACGTTACTTATTGAAAAATTCTTTTCATTTATAGGTGAATTTAAGCTTCTGAAATTTGAAAATGTCCAGGTAAGTTATTTCAATTCTTTCTTTTGATTTTTAATGTAATTAATCTCCCTGGAGATTTACATATGAATACTGTTTTCTGTGAAGTTGTTTTTTTATTAAGGCTTACAACGTGGTACGTTAATTTGTTTTGATTACCGTTAGAATTTCACGAAACTTTAACAACTTTATTTAAAATCTATAAAATTTAATCCCATTTACGTGACTGGAACTTCATACCAAATGAATGAAATATGAAAATAGCCTAATAGAAAGGTACAAGATAAATTCAATTGTATCATTATTTAGTACTTCACAAATCACAGCTCTGTGACATTTAAGAGTTGAATTTCGTTATAGTTGACTTCAAAACAAATGCAACCATTATTGCTATTTTTATGTTGAATACACATGCAGGGGTTCCTATACACCCCACCATCTTAACCTAAGGAAGTGAATAGATATTGCCTTACGTATAATAAAATGGCTATACTCTACTGAGAGGGATGAGTTACTAAGAGATACGACATCTAACAACAAATTAAGTCCCTATCTTAAAACGGTAAAAGATGCAAAAAAAAGTTAAATTCAAGGCTGTGGAACGTGCTTAATTACGAAAAATAAATATGATAAGAGCATGTTGTAATAATAAGAGCTTGGGCATAATAATGATAAGAGAAGAGAGGATAGTGAATTTGTTTCTTTCCGATTTCTCAAATTCGTTATATAAGAAATCACATTGGGAAAGCGAAATGATTATCTTTTCAACTAAATAGTAGTCTGTTTTTTATTCAATTCGTACTATAAGTTCACATTCATCCTATATATACACTACTGGCCTTTAAAATTTCTACACCAAGAGGGAAACATGCTACAGACGACAGGAAGAAGGTGTTGTGATATGTGTAAATGATTAGCTTTTCATAGCATTCAGACAAAGCAGGCGCCGTTAGCGACACCTGCAATGCATTTAAATAAGGAAATTTTACAGCCGGTTTCTCTTACACAAACTGCATTTAAACGTTGTTGTCTGGTGAAAAAATGTTGTGATGCCTCGTGTAAGAAGCAGAAATGTGCCAAACAACAAGTGTCTGTACGAGCAGCTCGATGACGTTTGCAGCAGCATGGACTCTCAGCTCGGAAACCATGACTGCGGCTACCCTTGAGGTTGCATCACAGACAAGAGCGTCTTCAATGGTGTGATCAACGATGAACCTGGGCGTACGAATAGCAAGACGTCATTTTTTCTGATGAATCCAGGTTCTGTTTACTGCATCAAGATGGTTGCATCCGTGTTTAACGGTATCGTAGTGAATGCACATTGGCAACTTGCATTCGTCATTATCATACTGGCCCATCACCTGGCGTGATGGTATGAGAGGCTATTGAATACACATCTCAGTCACCCCTTATGCTCATTGACGGCACTTAGAACAGTGCACGTTGCATTATTTGTGTGTTATGATCCGTGGCTCTACCTGTTATTCCAGCCCTGTGAAACTCTAAGTTTCAGCAGGATAATGCGCAACCACATGTTGCTATTAGTGTACGGACCTTCCTTGATATGGAAAATGTTCTGCTGTTGCTCTGGCCTGCACGTTCACCTGATCTCTCGCCAATATAAAACGTATTGTTTAAGGTTGTCGAGCTACTGGCTCGTCACCGTACGCCAGTCACTACGGTTCATGAACTGTGGCATCGTGTTGAAGCTGCATGGGCGTTTGTACCTGTACGTGCCATCCGATCTTTGTTTGACTTAATGCCCTGCTATATAAGTGCTGTCATTACTGTCAGAGGTGGTTTTTCTGGATACGGATTTCTTAGGACCAATACACCCAAACTTCTTGAAAGTTTTATCTCTTATTATTTCCAGCATAATATATTTGTCTGATAAATATCATTTGTTATCTGCATTTCTTCCTGGTGGTGCAACGTTAATGGCCAGTAATGTATTTATTTATATATCTTGTTCAAATTTTCAATCGTTAATAAAATATTTTTTATTCTTCCATTCAAGTTCAAATACATTTTTTTAAAACTTGTAGTGGATGACACTTGATGTTAATACACTTTTTTGAATTATTGTTTCACTAATTAATTTTTATTTTTTAATTTTAAATTTATTCTGCATTATTTTTGACGAAGTTAGAGCTAGCTGCAACAGATGACGCCAGCAGGTTTTTCTATTGAATTTTTTCTTGGATTCTAATTCTTATTTTCTTTTTCATCCATTCACATTCAAATACATTTTTTTAAACTTGTAGTGGATGACACTTGATGTAAAAATAGTTTTCTTTCAAATATTATAATTCAGTAATTAAATTTAATTAACTAAAATAAAATTTTCTTTGTTGACGTAAATAGGAATTAACATTATTTTTTCTATATTACTTTTTTTTGAGGTACTGGGCATGTTCTTGTTCCAAAAGGGTCATGGTTAAAATTCCATTGTCATTTTTTTTATTCACTATGTTTAAAAAACTATATTATATTGCATGCCGATCGTGCAAATTCGTTTCTGAAAAAAAGAAAAGTCCAAGAAATGTCATACCTGTTAGGCAGAGACGCAATAAAATAAATATTTTCACGGGATTCTACGTTAATGCTCGTACTCATGGAAAATTTTTGAAATAATGAACATTGCAAGATTATTTAACCCTTTATCTACCGCAATAGGATTTACTGCAGTTTTTTTCATGCAATACTTTTTTTTGGATCGCTACATTGGAAATTAAGGGATATACATAAACAAAATACTCAATTTTGGGAAATTTAATCCGTTAAAGCTAATTAATTAAAAATATTCAACCATAAAATTAATCACATATACAATGTTCACTTAAAATAAATTGTCAAATCGTTTTCTAAGGTCTTTATTAACATATCAAACAAATAAGACACTTAAATTTTGACATTAACTATCTTTTTGGGACAAAAATGATAATCTTCCAAATCCCCTGAAAACGCCGTCAGTTGAAAACACAATTTCTGCTATAAATCTCTTCGTCTTCCCCACTAATATACTTTTCATAGAACCTTTGCTGCCATATATCTTGGAAGAGTGGATTTCAAAGAATATTCCTGCTAAGTATCGTCAGAATATTTGTAAACATGGTTATTCTATGTAATTTTAAAGTGAGTGGTACTTATGAGTACCGTCGGTAGATAAAGGGTTAATTTACGGATTATGATGGCGAAAGGCACGAACAGCAAAATAGCAGTATCATAAACGTTTTCCTGGAAGATGTTTTTATCCCGGAAGATTATTCGTAATAATGTGAACCGTCAGAAAGAGAGGGATCATCTGATCTGCTGACCTCAATCCGTCAGACCAGTTTGATTAGGGAGACAAAATAAATCTGGCCATGCATTAGCATGAGTCTTCAAACACCTGCTAAGAAGCACTAGAGAGCTTAATGAAAACTCTGTGACCCTTTCAAAAAGCCACATTTGGAAAATTCTGATCAAAATAGAGGCTCCTTCGAAGGCGAAATTCCAACTTGAGTCTTTCAAAAAGCGTAAAAATATCGAGGTTAGTTATTATTTAATATTTTCTGACTTTTATCTTTTAAATCAGATTTTTTGAACTTAAATATTAAAAGGATTTTGTTGATACAAAACTAAAAAAAGAAAATAAATTTTTAAATTTAAAACTTTTTGAAGGATTTTATGAAATTTACTATTAAAGTTTTCGCCGTTTTTTGGACTTTGATATATATATTCATTTATAATTAATATTGATTTCTGATTTTTCCTATTACGCATTTGTTCGACGGAAAAAAGTAAAAATAAATTTTATTTTTCTCTAAATTATTTTTATACGTCATAATCTTAAAGGAAAAAAAATACATAAAAATAACTCCCCAGGTGATGAAATACAAAAATTTTATAATATTTGACGTTTCTAAGAGTATAAAAATTATTTTAAAACATAAAAATAATATTACGTTTTTTAAGATAATTCATTCTTAAAAATTTCTTAGGTAACTTCTTTTTAAGGTATCCGACTACGTTCGGAATCGTGATTTTAAAAAAAGCGCATAAATGGATAATTTTCATGATATTTAGTGTCACCTAGATTAGAATATATGTAGAAAATTGTTTTAAGGACATTTTGACAAAAAAAAATTTATTTAAATACAATATTCTGTCAAAAAATTAACTTAGATTAACCTTTGTTCAAAATGTTCTCCTTTTGTGAAAAATGCTTCTATTATAATAATATTTTGCCTGTATATAGCTCAAATCTCTGTACAGAGGCTCAAATATGATTTTCGAAAAACTCACATCATTTTTAGAGTTACAACCATTTGAAATAATTATTGACGTTTTTTTCTTAAAATTTCTCCCGTCTGTTGTCGTAAAACATGGATAAACCCACTTCCAAGTTATATATTTCAAAAATTCTAGTTGAGCCTCTGTACAGAGGTCTGAGCTATATACAGAAAAAATATTATTATAACAGAAGCATTTTTTACAAAAGAACATTTTGAAAATGGGTCATTCTATGTTCATTTTTTTGTCAAAAAATTGTACTTAAATAATATTTTATTGTAATAATATTCTTAAAACAATTTGATATACATTTTCTAATCTATAAGTGATACTAAATATCATAAATATTCTCCATTTATACGCTTTTGCAAAATCGTGGTTCCGAACGTAGTCGGATACCTTAAAGAAGTTCGACTAATTTATTTCACAATTTCTAAGAAGAGTTCCTGATTTGATGTACATTCTTTTAGAGGATTATATTTTAATTTTCGCTTATGACTGTTTTCGGCTAATGTTAAAGAATAGGACGCAAATTCGGAATATTTTTCAGATATAAAAGTACTCGAGCATTAATATTATATTCTGGCTTCACTATTCTGTAGCGAATAATTTATTTTATCATACTATTTTTTTATCCGAGCTGACACATTTTTTTTTTATAAAAAGTCTTTCGCGTTTTTTCTCTTATACCATAATGCTAAATGAGCTATTCCTTTACATGTTAAAGGGAAAAACTGATACTTATGAAATATTTTGAAATTTTAAAAACACCATATTATAAACAAATGCACGAATTACAATGTCACATATTTTTACCAAAATGGAGTCCTTTTTTCTGTCCGAAAATGTGTTCCGCGTTAAGTTCGCGCTGTCGTACATATGGCGAAAAAAGCCTTATTGAGAAATACGGAAGAAACATTTTAATGACTTTAAAATGAAAAATTGAGAGATTTTCTCTTCCCCCCTAAAAATATCTACTTTACCCTTTCTCTGAAACTGTATTCTTTTTTCTACTTTTTGGTTTCCAGAATCAGGAAATTTGTGTTTTGATTGCTTCATATTCTTGATAAAATGATTCTTGATATAAATAGAAGAAAACGTATCATCCAATTAAAAATTCTATTAGATACTACTTAAAGAGTTTTACTATCGTGTCACACATAGTTTAAACAAATCCTTACATAAAGCTCTTGCCACCATGGAATTGGCGATCATGACTTCAGGAATTAGATGACAACCTAGTTCATATTAGTATTACTTACAGGATAAATACCACCTACTAGAACTACTCAAGAGTTTTATTTCTCCCCAAGTCAATTTAAATATCAACGACTCAATCTCGACTAGAGAATACGAAATAAGGAATCAATTGACGCAAGTTTCAATGACAACAAACATTAAAGGGGATGTATATCACTAAAGGTCAAACTGTGTTCCACGAGTCACAATAAAAAAAGCCGAGAAGAAATAAATATGTATGCAAAATGGATTCACGTTCTCTATGAAGTTTGCACATAGCTACAAATATCTAAAGCTCATACTATTCATTAAAACTGAAAATTGTATTTATATATAATATCTTCATTTTACAACACTTTTTAAACTTTTATTACAATATAATAAAATAATATTAAAACGCGCGTTTTATCCTTATGTAAATACTTCCTACTACATTGTGAATATTCTACTGTTTACTATCTCAGATTTCATGAGATGATTTTATACTCGGTAGTTAGCACAATATATTGCAAAACTAAATAGTCGTCTTCTCGTGGAAAATGCACCTTTTTACATTTGTGGAAAACAACACCTATAATGAAGGAAAGGGAACAACATATCAACTGAATTGATGTTAAAATCTAAATTTAAGCAAGAACAGCTTCTAAATTATAGGTTGCAAATTCATGAAAAATACACGAGATTTCTCACACAGCTATAAACATTTTAATGCCATTCAGAAAACTGTTTAAGGAAAATGTATTTCTCAATATAAGAGGCTACAAAAACAAAGTATAAAAACAACAACAAATTAAATTAAGATTATGTAATGCGATTGCGTTTAATCTCAATAGACCTAGATTTCTACAGTTTGTGTAAAAAAATAGCATATATCCCTGTTACTAAATATAATGCATGGGTAGATTACACATTTGTGTGTGTGTGAATCACATATTAATATCATTAATGAGTAAATTATATTAAAAACTTACTTATATTATAGAATTTTTTAATAAAAAATAAATGCAATACTTTTTTAAATTGCTTTTACATAAAGTACTTATAACGTGTTGATCTCCTTTAAATATTATTTTGAGATATATATTCTTTGAATTATGTGTATGGAATGGGGTTCCACGAAAACGCTTTCTAGTTCTCTAGGGGTTCCGCGAAATTACCTTCAAGTTCCAGGGGTTCCGTGAGTTGAAAACGTTTGAAGTTTAGGCAATGTTTCAACGTTACCATTACAACGTTACGTTTCAACCATTACCTGAATTAAGGTAATGGTTTTAACAAACTTTATATAGAATTTCTACTATAGTTCGAATGTCCAACTAAAGACTTTTTTTCGCTAAAGGGTAGTGAGGGATTCAAAGCTGAGGGGAAAAAATGTGTTAACTGATCCGGACGAGGATTCTTTTCTAGTTCGGTTTGTTGGACCTCTTTGGAGTGCAGATGAAAGTACCCACTTCGATTAACTCCCAACTCTTTGCTTCTACAGTCGTGTTAGATATGTTGAAAATAAACTGCGAGCATTCGGGTCTTGGAAAATTCAATAGCACGATTGAGTGTAAATAGGTTTTAGATTTTTAATTGTGATTTCTGTAATTTTTTTTTAAATAGGTCAATAGGATTACTTCAAATAGTGAAATTCGTGAAGAAATGCTTATGATTGGAACAGATTCATTCTTATATATCTTTTCTTTGAAAATATTCATATAGAAACGATGTAAGGCATTCGCCCGAAGGTGACGCCTTACTTCTAAGTTATACTCGTGACCTAGGGGTGTGGGAGGGAATGAAGAACCAGGCGTCGCCATAATCATTATATCTCTTTTTCAGATCTTAACTTAAACACTATACAATGATAATATTTATATTTTAACTTAGAGGATCTGAGGTGAAGAAACACACAATACGTATTACCAAATAAGAGGGATCCTGACTGATATAAATTTACCGCTTACTTCTAAACTCTGTTTATACACAGTTCCTAGTATTTAGTAGAACGGTCCTACCTCTATATCCTAGGTAGCAACAACACACTCGAATCCTTAATGTCGTTCCTAGGTAGCAACAACACACTCGAATCCTCAATGTCGTTTCCTTATCTCGCGTGGAACGGTATCCACCTTGACTTGAACGCACTCTCAAGAATAGCTGAACACTGGAATATCGGCTTACTTCAGCTTACACGCTTAAACTCAAGCATAATCACTTCCCAAAAGGCCACCCCGATAACGCTAAACTTCTGCTATTTAAAAGGTTCTTACTTTGCATAATCAAGCTTCGTTTCTGGATTTGGTTGGAAAGAATTTGCTTTTTTCGGCCTCAAAGAACCCAAGAGAATAATTAATAGAAAGCGCGTTGAGAACGTCACAACGAAAGGTAAAAAAGATTAAAAAATTTTTCATGGTGCTATGTAATAAAATTTTCCACCTCGTTTCATATCTGTATACAAATAAACATATTGAAGAAAAAATATGTAATTCTATTTGTCTAATTTTTTAGTAACTGTAAAATGTTTTTAAAATTTAGATAAATTTTTAAAAGGAAAGAATTACCTACGATGCTTAGCAAATGATAGGAATAACGTAAGCATAGATAGAAAAAAAGAGTGAAAGTATAAATTATGAGAAAATAATACTATTAAAAGCAAAATAATTCTTATTCTTACTTCCTTGATATAAACATAGCTTTGGTTCGATTGGTAAAAATATTCTGTATTACAAACCTGATGCACAAGATAAAATTTAAGACTATTAATATACAGAAGCTGCGCATTAATTGAATATATTGTTACGAATTTTCTGTGATAAATGTTTAAAAAATAGTGTAAATAATTTATCTTTAAATAATGGACGTTTAATAAATTAATACTACTTTCTGTTGTATTTATTTTATGATAAAAATTGTAATATTTGCAAGCAACGCTGCCTTTTACATTATAATGGCACTTCAATCGAAACTTGGTGGAATATTGGCGATACAGCCAAGTTGGCCTAATTTTTGACGACCAAATTTGGTGACATGGCTACCATTTTTGGTGAATTTAATATCATATGGATGCTTCTGGAAATTCCTGGAGAAATCTATCAACACCGCGATCTACAAGGAAGTGGAACTTTCGCTGGACCTATAAATAGGAGCAGAGCTCGCTTGAAGTATTGTTTTGACCGCAGAAGAGTTGACAAGTGATTAGTTGCTACTATCGAGCGACTGCTTGCGAATAATCTTAATTATTACGTGTTTATACTTTTCGACTCATATAGTTGTGTCTGTGCGCTGTAAAAGGTGTGAAGGCCTTCTGGGATTTATTTTGCGAATTTTGATACTGTATCCTGTATTTCTAAGAATTGTTTTTTGACATTAAATTTTCATCGCTCCTGTGGAACTCTTTTGCTCTTTGAGACAGAAAGCATAAAATCAATAAACGATAACAATTTATAGCATTCAGTTGTTTTTGTTTTATATTCGTTTGTTTATTACATACTTATTTTTTACTTTTTATTTTCTCTCGAAGACGATTAACTATTAAAATATTACTGAGGTATTAAAATAAACATAATTTGTATGTGTGTGTTCAGGTGTATTATCAGCAAATATGGCCATTTTTTTGTTCTTTTTTTTACTAATTTTCTAATAATTTTTTCAATATTACAATTCAGCGATGAGAAAATTTTTAATTTAGCTCTACATAGAATTCAATATTAACAAGTTTTTTTTTCCATTTTATTAATTTTTTCCATAGTTATTAATTTTTTCTAAAATAGGCTGACTTAAATCTTTTTTGCATGAAATGGTGTATACAGGTAAAGATTAAACACAAAATTTCCTCCTTCTTTAAGGTAAGCTAAACATGTTTTTCTTTCATTTCTTCATTGTGTTAATATTTGTGAAAACTCATTTAAAAACACTGATATGCCAAAAAAAAAAAAAAAAAAAACTAATATTTATTTCCGTTTTTTTTATAAATAAGAAAATATTTTTATACGATAAACCAATAATAAGAAGGTACAGCGGAAGTAATTTCTTGAAAATTGTTGTAGGAACTCTTAGAATTGCTGATAAAACTTGGGAAACAATATTTGCTCCTGACGACCGTGATAAATGAGTATGCAATTTTCTTTTTCTGTATTTCGTTTTACCACAGGTGAATATGCAAACTATGTAGGGAACATTGGTAGAATGACATGGTTGAATAAATTGTCCATATTTTTCTTATGAAAATGATATCCTAAAATGACGGAAATAGGGGGCACATAAATCTTACTAAGACTTTCTGTTACAACGGAATAAAATATATTTTTTTCGTTGTAATATATCTGAGGAATAGAAATGAGAACTTTCTTTCAAGACAAGGAAAAATGGGGGGTTGGTTCCGAAAATTACATCTTTTGCACTTTTTCTTTTTATTCATGATTGAAAGCATTAACACGTGTTGTTTGTTGAGTAGTTTGAGATATTAGAACGTACATTTATATCTTCAAGTAGAACAAGTCTATATTTTATTAACTTTCAGAGTATAGAAGAAAATAAGATATGTGGATGAAATAAATAGTTCGACTATTGTTTGATAGTTCCTTGTAAAATATTTCAAAGAATTCTTTTGGATAACGAACGTATAAATCTAAAAATACGAAATTATATTTTAGAAAGGATAAAAATGTTCCATTTTGATCAGCTGAGAATTCTAAAAAATATTAATATTCCAAAATATCCAGTTTTTTCGAATATTCCTCTGGTTTGTCAATTTTGTTAAGGAAAATATTCTTATGACTTTTTCTTTTTATACAACAAGCAATAGATTTTTTCAATACCTAATATTAGTTCACACACTCTCCTTATATATATTTATAAATATATATATCTTGTTCAAATTTTCAATCGTTAATAAAATACTTTTTATTCATCTCCTCAAGTTCAAACACACTTCTTTTAAACTAGTAGTGAGTGACACTTGATGTTAATACAGTATATCAAATATTAATTCATTAATTAAATTTAATTAATGAGTAAATATTAATAAACAAAAAGAATATTCCTACACCCTATATAAAAAGGAAAATAGCTCGTTTTGTCCCCGTAGAGCAATGGATAGCGCGTTGGACTTCTAATCCAAAGATTGTGGTTTCGAATCCTGCCTGGGATGGCCTAATTTTTGAGATTGTGATTTATATGATTGAATGAATAGAAACAAACAAAATAATAGTCTAACACCCCATATAAAAAGGAAAATCGCTTTCTATTTTGCCACTTAATAGTGTGATTCTGTCATAAGTATATACATATTTATATTAATTGTAATTATTTAATAAAAGTAACTAAAATAAAATTGTCTTTGTTGACCTAAGTAGGAATTGACTTATTTTTTTTATATTACTTGTTTATATATTGTCCTTGCTTTAAATGCTACTTTGATAGTTTCGTAAGCATTATGAATGAAGGAACTTCTTCTACTAACTAACTACAATGAAATCAATATTACTTTGTAACGAAACTTTATAATGGAATTAAAAATGTTTTGCTTTGTAATCGAATTTCCTAATAATGACTACACTAATATTCCATTGCAATTTATTTCTTTTGTAATTACATTACCAATAAGAATAAATTTTTTTATATTGTCAATATAATAAATGAAATTCAATTTCGTTTAAACTGGATGACTAAGATGAAAAAGGAACATGTGTTTTTAATTTATGACTCACTTGTGTTTCTTACTAAATATTTCGTAAGCAAAATCGTACTGTCACCTGCATGGTGTTCAAAGTTAAGGCTAACGACAGGCGTAAAAATCTAGTCTTTAGCCGCGATGAATTTCGTGGACCTTGATCTGATGTTACTTTCAATCAGGCGGCATAAGTAACAACAACAACATTTTTAAACATTATTCTTCGGTTGCTTAGTTAAAATTATGATTATATGGGAAATATATAGGATAAAATATCTTTATATATTTTTTATATCGTTATTTTTGTGGCAGAGGTAGATGAGTGGTCCTAATCACAACCTCGTGGCTTGCGTTGTCGAGCCGTGGGCTTGAAACCTAGAGACTGAAGAATCACCTAGTAGAGGAGCTGAAAAATGTTGAATATGTTGTGTCTCAAACTCCTCTCGTTGTCTTTGGAAAGCAGGGGAAGGGGTGCCTCCTAAAGTGTCATCCTCGTCACTTGACTGTGGTTCAAAATTAAAAGGACTAATAGTCAATGGCTGTCGTGTTGCTTCAAAGAATGATATAAATTTAGATCAAATCTGTTTGGAAGGAATTCTATCTTTCTATTATTCGAAACATATTTTTGAAGTGATAACTTCTATTGGCGCGATTTGCCGGAGAGTGAACTTGAATGAACGTCACTCTCGGAAATGTAACTATCATTTGGCTTTTTTCGTCTTCGTTCAGATATACACACCCCTAAAAAGGAAAGGAGGGACGTTCCCCCCACTTGCCACTCTGAAAACGGTAGTTTGTCCCCCACCAATAAAAAAAAAGTAAAGTTCCTAGCTTCGATCTAAGTGGGGCTCCTCCCCTCACCTCTTTCTAGAGCGGGGGTGACCAACCCAAATGACCTCGCGGGCCACTTCGGAAAAACTTCACAATCCCGCGGGCCGCATATAAAAATATATATCTTTGTATTAGATTTGGATCCATTACAAACATTTATTGGAGTGAAAATTTAAAACAGACTGATATATTATTGTTTTCATTGTTTTTCATGTATACAAACATAGATAGTATAATAATTATAATGCAATGGTCAAAAAATGTTTAATTTATTTAATTAGTGAGATAT
>BMAV01001901.1:153622-165387 GCA_019973955.1 Trichonephila inaurata madagascariensis | reverse complement strand
TTTCTTTGTTGATCTAAGTAGGAATTGACTTAATTTTTTTTATATTACTTGTTTTTTTTCACATATTTAAGAAAAACATCAAACAAGTGTTGACCTATTCTATATTGGTTCGAAAAACGTTTTATCATGTAGTATAAATAGTTATTAACTCACTAAAACCAAATTTTAAATAAGAAAATGATATTAGAATCGATTGATTAATTCATATATGTTATTATTTAATCGAGTAATGATTTAGTGGATTCGTTATCTGGATACGTATTTATAAGTATACAAGTTTATTCGTTATATGGAGTTTCAATTTTAAATTGTTTCTTTTCGTTTTTGGATGTTTTTGAATTGTGGGAAATCACTGAGTTAAATACTTTCATAAAATGCCTTTCTTGCTTTTTTTTTTGGAGTTTACTCCTTAAGAATCAAATTTCATATAATACCCTACGTATGGAAATATTATGAGAAATGCCGTTTCAATAGCTAACTGTAAGAATTTTTTTATTCATTATTTAACAAAAGTGGATATAAATTTAATTTTTTTTAAAAAAATTAAAGTTACATTGCTTTTTATTATTTATTACTAAACTAATTTTTTAATAATAAACTCGTACGTTTTTGTAAATAAAACTAGATTAATTTTGTAAATTATTATTTGAAAATAGAAATTTAGATGAAAGGAAGGATCTTATCCCAGAGAAAAAAGGAGTTTTATACTTGAAAACGCCCGTGCAACGTCGGGCTGAACAGAGGAAAAAGAAACCTGTTTGACAAAGAAAAGAAGTGGAAGGAATTTCGGAATTTAAATGACAAAATAAAAAAATAAATGACATAAATATAGAAATTTTTCACGTTATGCACACACACCCAGAAGTGCTGACGTCTAAGAAAGAAAGAGAAAAAGGGAAAATTTACCTAGGGATAAAGTTATATCCATTGAAAACACCCATTCACACCAGAAAGTGCTGACACTAAGAGGGGAAGGGGAAATTTCCAAGGCAAATAGCTACACACTTGAAGAAACCCGTGCAACGCCGGGGCATGCTACTAGTGAGAAATGAAATTTTCAAAAAAATGTAAATATAATCTGTCAAGAAAGTTGA
Organism: Trichonephila inaurata madagascariensis; assembly: GCA_019973955.1. NCBI lineage: Eukaryota > Metazoa > Arthropoda > Arachnida > Araneae > Nephilidae > Trichonephila > Trichonephila inaurata. The sequence goes on along the minus strand of BMAV01001901.1, from coordinate 164,293 downwards.
TAGCTGGGCAACCTTGTGGCAAACCTTTAATCTGTTGACAATAGTTACTATTATAATATATATTCTCTTTTAGTACAAACCTAAGTAAAGAATCAAATTTATAATGATTAACATTTTAAAATAAATTATCTTTATATAATTTTACAAGTATATTAATCATATCATCAATATTATTAGAATTAAAATGATCTTCAAAATTTAAACTATAGACTGAAGAAATCTTTTTATCTTTAATTTGTTCAATAAGTTCTTTACCATTTTTAAGTATGGCTGTGAATTTAAGATTATTTATTGTATCTTGTAATATTTCATGGAGAATTTTGCCTGATTTACTGTTATATGTATTAAAATCATTAGTAACTGTTCGAAACTTGACTGAGTCTATGAAATTTAGGGGTAAGAAATATATGTGGAAATTTAAATTTATTGTTATTAATTTGTATTCTTAATTGTTTATGAAAAGATAAAATGCGTATAAAAGCTGTATTATTATCGAAATATTTGTTGATCATTAAACTACAATAGTATTTATATATGAAGGCAAAATTTCCTTTCACTTAATCAACATAAGCTATAATAAATTTATTTTGCAATTTTTTAATCTGATTTTGAATATCATTAAAAAAGTTATTATTATGTGCACCAAACTTATATTTATTAAGCTGTTGTGTAATATTCTATTTGAATTCTGTGAATGCCTCTAAAGGCATACTATATTTAATAGCTATTTTGTAAATGAATTGCTCAATATTTTATATAATTGATTTTTTATAATTTTATTATTATTAATCATTAGTCTAAAACCAGTACCTTTATACATTATATTTTTGAGATTATTGTCTTTTACAATATTGAGAGCACATGCTGGAGGTGTTTAACTATGAATTATTTAAATTCATTACAATTACACTTTAAGTTTTTCTGCTTTATAGGCCCATTATAGTTAAAAATTGATCTACTTATTTTTTTATTGTATTTGAAAGCTTTTTTAATAGTGATATTTTGAATTGGGAAAGTTGACATGTGTTTTTTTAAAAATGCTAGAAAAATTAATATTTTTATACGATTTATTCATATATAATAATGTACAATATTCTGTTTGATATTCTTTATTTACATTGACTGTTATGTTATGTTTATGTTTCAAAAACTTGTGAATGTCTATTATAATATGTAAATCCTGACAATCTTTTATTTTAGCTGAATTTAGTACATCTTCTGTAATACATAATTCTGTCTTAATTATTTCAAACATAAAAAGTTTAATGTGTTTTATGTTAAAATTTTTATCAAAACTTTTACATATATCTAAAGTACTATTTGTAAGTACTGTTTTGTCTGTTTTAGTTCTAGCCCCTCTTGTTATTTTTTTATTAGTTTTTTTAATCTCATTATTGTAATAATAATCTTGAGAATTTTGTTTAATCGTATTTAGAATATTTTTTCCATATATCTATAATGTATTATTTTAACGAATCAATATGAAAAATATAAGTAGAATAAAGAAAATATAATACTTTTTCACATATTCTCTTATAATATTCTCATGTAATAATTTCAGTATTATATGAGATCCATTTATTTACCCTGTTTGCCTAATATATAATCAAAGACAACCGCACTTAAGGAATAAACTCCAGTCGTGTGTTGGAGCTGACACACACAGTTTTTTTTTTATTGAATGAGAAATTATTTGGATTCATTGTACATACAATTCAAACATGGTGAATTTCTTTTGCAAAATGTTTTGAAACAATATTTTTTCTTTGTTTTCATTGAATAATATACTATCAACGCATCAAATCTCATAAAAGTTTCTTCTTTAGGGAATACATTACAATTTATATTTCTATTTATCTATTATTCTGCTTATTTATTTATCTGCTTAAAAAAATATAACATTTTTATGTAAGATTTATGTCTTAGAATTTTGCATTTTTTCCCCAAAGCATTTATTTTACATGCAGTTATTAAATTTTGCTTCATTTCACATCAGTCCGCAATAAGAAAGTAATTTGAATGGTTTTAATACACTAAGGAATTATAAATAAAATTCTACGCATGAATATTTGAATAATGATAGAAAATGTTTAACCACTGATTGTAATTCATTCAAATTAGAATACATTACTAACTTTTCATAGACTTAGAATGAACTTACAAATTTAAAAACAGTATTAATGAGATTTTTTTCTATCAAGAAAAGCGAAAAATTATATACTATTGCTCCATTTTTTCCAGTCATTTTATTGCATTAGTTTCTATCAGTTTCTCATATAAAACACAGTCACATTTAACATTACATGGAACCTTCACTTATCTTAAAAACCGATACCAATGAATAAAAATTGATAATAATTCTGACCTTTAGTAAAAAGCAAGAATATGTAACACGACTTTCCAAATCATACCAATCTTTCGGAATCTAAAGATATATCAGACGAAGAATTACTGTCTTTCTTTAAACGAGTTTTTGTAACGATAGTCATTAAATATCTATCGATTTTGCAAGTACATGATCTAAAGAGGAATCGAAATAACATTGTAACGTATTCCAAGTAGCTTTATTTATAATACTTTCAACTACACAATTTTCTTTTGCAAATTAGAAGTCCCCTAAAAAAGAAAGAAAACATTCCTCGCAAAAAGAAATACCGTAGAGATTTTCGCATGTTTGATCTGCCACAGATATATTTGGGTTGTTTCATAGTTCGTTATACTTAACTTATTATACTTCATTACTGGTGCAATTTGAAGCAATAAGGGCGTTATTGGAGACTTAACCTCATGATTTAGAATCTCGATTAAATGTATAGGGTGACACCTGAGTTGGTATCCCACTCTTCAAACTTCCACTCTACTCCAACGTGAGGACTTTGAGCCTCGAAATCCTCTCTACATGGCAATCGTTAATAGTACGACTTGACAAACCTTAGACTTGACAAATCTTACCACAAACCAAGACAACTTTTTTAATGAGGCTGCAAAATATATTCTGTGATTCTTTGTGGTTGCGGTAGCTTAGTGGTTATGGTAAGGAGTTCACGACTGGTATGTCAACATAGTACAAGTCCTAGTTCCACTGAAAACACGCTACTTAGTGGGAAAAATGCAAGTTAAATCAGTCTTTGCCTTAAGTTTTCCCTTTGGCGTATTGTGGAAGCTGGTAGAGGGATTGACAACTCAGGTGTCGTTCTCATCACTTGACTATGGTTCCAAATTGCGAGATCCGTCGCCAATAGTCTTGTTCTTTTGTAGTGAGACATAAATAAGCCCTCACCCTCGGTCATTGAATAAAAGAAGCAAACTTGGGTGCTAGTTTGATATGACGGGGCATGACGCCAAGCAGCGCTTGTTGTCTTTGGAATGGAATACAACACGGCGGCCTAGCCGTACGAAAGCGTCAGGAAAATAATTTTAAAAAATTGTTTTGAAATACATTGAAATATATTTAAAAAGAAGAATATAGGAAGAGAGATTGAGAATAACCAAGATCAATCATTAAATAATGAATTACTATAATAAAAAGTTGCATGTACTAATATTGTATACATGCAGTATACAATAATAATATAATGATATAATTTAATAGTAATTATATATAATATTCATATAGTATGATTTAATAATAAATATTATATAATAATAGTAATATAATTTAATTGTGATTATGACAAAGAATAAAATAATCATATTGTAATATAAAAATTATTCGTAAGAATACTCATATAACATAATAATTATAAATAAATAACATTACAGTAACTATAAATGAATAACAAAATAATAATTATAAATAAGGAACATAATAATAATTATAAATAAGGAACAAAATAATAATTATAAATAAGTAACATAATATGTAATAACATTTATAAATAAATATAAAAAAAACAATTATTGTAAATAACGAATATTAGGATTATTACATATAATAATAATTGTATTTTTATATTATATTATTAATAAAATAATTAGATAATAAATACTAACATTAATAATGAGAATATCGATTTAAAAGTACTGGAAACTTACATCATACCAAAAATATAAAGGAAACCATATTGTCATGTTATGGTCCATCTTGATGAACATAAACAAAAACTTGGTGCGTGCTCCGTGATATCAAACTAGTTTCCAAATTTGTTAAACTCAACCGCAAATAGTTTAGTGTTGTAAATATCTAGGTTAATTCCTTTTTACGATAATCGTTTTATCAAATCTTAAATTAAGAGACTCATTTGCATATTAATAACACGCTATTTAATTAAAATTTGAAGTGGTGTCCCGTAAGTGCCAGGAAGTTCTTTAGATGATAATATTCTCGTCACCTGAATAGGAATAGCTCCAGAGGAACAATAAAACGCAAACGTACCTAAAGTGCTAAATAGATAATCGAATGTAAATTTGGAGGTTTCTGAGTAAAGAATGTTTAATTAAAATGCCTTTTTAATGTGATTGAACCATTTAGAATTCTGTTGATGATCTTCTTAATCATCACTGATTAAATGCAGTATAAAATTCTTCTACCTAAGCTTGAGTATGCCATGCTTCATTATTATTCTCTTGGATAATTTTCTCCCCTTATAAAAACTTTAAATCTGTAATTAGAATTCCATCTTCTAAAAAAATTTCCGATGAAATTTGTAATCAAACTTCTACAACGAAATATATTTATAAGGGATTTTTTCATTAAACGTATTTGCTTATTTTTTTCTCTTATAAAATGAATATGAATAATTCTCCTATTGACTCAATTATTTTCTTTACGAACTCCCAGTGAATTTTTTATTTGAAATTTATTTCATAGCTAATATTTTTCTCATATAAAAATATATTATTATGAATTCATTTGACACTGTTTGCTGAATTCTGATGAATTTGGCAGACAATGTGAAGTTGAGTTTCCCTGATTTGTAATGTTGGGTGTGATAGTTAATGAACATGTATTTGAGGCCATCTTCTTCAAAGGTTTTGTAAAGAATAAGGAATTCTGCTGTTTCCTGAAAATCAAACTACCTTCAAAATTATTCAGTTGTTTATTATAGAATTTTTACACCTAATAGAGTGGTTTACCTGGATTAGTTGCATTCTCATAATCTGACTAGGGTTTAAATTTGAGCTTTGTCACGATTAGATCATTATGTAGTTTTATATTTAAGTAAACAAAGCTTAATAAGGAAGCATTTAAATACAAATTAAATAATATATGTTATAAGATACTTGTTTAAAAATTATCCAACATTTGGCCAGGAAAAATGTATTACTTGAAACAATCTGATTGGTACCCTAATTCCACGTAGAAGTAGGCACCTTGCGTTCCCACACATATAGTGTGCCGGTGCCTAAATCACTTCTGGAAGGACTTTTTTCGAATGGTGTTCATCTCCACCACGATGGTTTGTATTAATTCTATTTACTCTTTTTAATATCTTTTCTGTCTTCGGAAACAACCAGAAATCGCAAGGAGTCATGTCTGGAAAGTAAAACGTTTTGTTTTTTATTCTGAACATGCTTTTATTGATCATATTTATTTTGATTAATAAACGAAATTTTTAAGTTAAATATTATTTAAGAGTAACCTTAGAGTGTTTAATATAGCAACATTAGTTATATACGTAGGTATGCTCTCTTTTACTAGTATTAAACTATGTAAAAATTTTTACTTCGTTTATTTTCATTTAAACCTCAATTTATCTTGAGAATAAATTATGAACGAGAAACAATTGTTTTTAAATTATATTTGTGTCAGCCTTATCTTTTTCTCTGGGAAATTTTCTCACTGTCTGTAAAATAAAACATGGACGTTATCCTTTCGTATCATATGCTAAGTTAATCTGTTAAAAAAACCCCGTGACAATAATAAATCTTAGTACTTGAAAATGTGTTTTTATGTTTTAGAGATCCATTTCTTGGTATTTTATTTCGTCTAAAACAAATTTATGTGACTTAAAAACTGTCATGGGGAATTTTTTCTGTCATCAAACATTATCTTACAATCGATTATTCCAACAATCAATAAAAACAGCGGACACGAACCTCGAATCAAGATAAAGAAATCTGTCCTTTTTCTGAAACTTGGATAATATTTACTTTTATCCAAGAACATTTCTATTTGTTCGGAAATAATATTTACACCCGATGAATCTTGTTTGAAACCATGATAAATCATTCTAGAATATGAAGTTTTCTTTTCCATGTACAATTTACATATTTTTTAACTATAAAAACATTGCCGATTTGATTGAATACATCGTTCAAACTTTTTGTACGTAAGTAGCATCTTCAAATGGTGTAAGTAGGCGTGCATTAATCATCTCGTAAACTGTTTTAGAATGGAATAAAATATACATTTTCACGATGAGTAGATAGTGCAACATTCTTTAGGAATAGGAAATAAATCGTTTTTAAATAAAAGTTTCTGGATTACGAGAAATATATGCCTCTCATTCCCCCCTTCTCATAAATAAAATGATTAACATATGTTTTCTATCTGTTTGAGATATCTAAACAAGCACTATTTTATAGAGAAAAACAATCACGATTTTGCTATTTAACTTTTAAATAAGAGAAAAAGAAAATGTGGAATGGAACATTTCGGCAAACGCGCGCGCGCGTTTGTCAATTCTTTAAAAAATATTCTCAAAGAATAATCCTCCGAGTTACCCAATTTAGAAATTGGAAAATAAAATATTTTCGCTTTTTCGATGAATACGTAAGACATTCTAACAAGCTAAGAGTTTGATGTGTATTATCTTTCCGAAGATCCAATTTATGGAAATTCTCCAGAGCTTATTGCCGTCTTTCCTTACTTTAAGAATAAACAAATGACGATTTGTCTTCTTTGTTTTGAATGTCTAACAATCGAATTATTTTGTGTTTCCTTTATCATTTATTATCTTAGCAATTGTGTACGTAATAAAAATTAATGAATCTATTTGAAATCGTTGTGAAACTAATATTTTATTCTTAATAGTAAATAGCTGTAGGGATACACGCTGTATACTGATTTTATCCAGTACTCTATGTATTGCATTGAAATAATCTCTGTCTCTTGTTATCATTTTTTAACGTAAATTGAAGTATCATAATTAAAAAATAGTATGCGTAAGGTATGCACTTCATAATACTCATATACAGCTTATTGAAAGAAATTCAAAAATCAGGATCCGAGTCTCGCTTTTACTAGTTGATTGCTGACATCGCAAGATAAGAAAATATTCTAATAATATTTATTTGATTGAGTCAATTTTAAACTCTTCCACATATATAGTTTATTTTAATAATTATTAGTTAAAGCTTCAACAAAGGAGTTAAATGTTGGAAGTATGACGTCATAAAAAGTACTCAACGGTATTAAGAGCTTTTTTAAAAAAAATTCAACAGTCTTTTGTATTAAAATAAATATTAATTATATAACCTATATACCATTGTTTCTTAACTTTCAACATTTGCGACCCAGTATTCAATCATAATTTTCATCACCTCCCCCCTCCATAAAATAACAATGTATTGAATTCAATATAATATTATACTTGACGCTAAGGCTACAATATGACTTTAACCTTTTAAGTATGTAAAATCTTACTCAAGCATGTATACGTCTTCTTGAAGAACGATCTATTCTGTGCACTGCTATCCATATAATTATTCTGAAGGTTTTTGAATGAAATAAAAGGACCTTGACAGATTGTTTGTGAAGGATTTACTTATTTCAGAGAAGCTATTTTACTTATTTATTCCTCTTCATCCCCCCCCCCTCCAATACATCACATACGTGCCCCTACATGGAAAATGGTGGCATTAGGGTTCGAATCACGTAACTTTGAATCAGCCTTTAAGAGATTAATTATAAACCTTACAAATTATGAAGCTAAGTTTTAATTTTTGTAAAAAATTTTTATACGACAAGGCCATGGGGGTCAAGGGTAATTATTAAACTTGTTCTTAACTTAGTATTTTTTTTTTGTTAAATTAATTATGAAATATATTGGGCACTATTGATACATTTAGAAGTGTATATCAGTGCAAATGGGTATTTTGTTTTATTATGTCAGAATGTATTTTGTTTGTTTACTTTCAGTAAATTACCGTAAATTCCGGCGTATAACGCGCTCTTTCTTTTTTACGAAGGAATCGGGAATGTACTTATGTTAATGATCTTATGTTTTGAAGTCATTTATTTGATTTATTATTTAAAGCTTTAGAAAATATAGTATACTTCTAGAACTACACCCTTTAAGTTCATAAGGATTGTCATTTATTTTAAATAGAGAGTATTTCGATATAAGTAGAAGCCTAGTTTTTTTCTTCGACCATCTTTTTATTTTTATTTTTAAAGCTCTCATTTTTATATCCGGCGTATAACGCGCACCCGTAAATTTCGATCTCATTTTTTGTGTTAAAAGTGCGCGTTATACACCGGATTTTACGGTAATAATTTTTTTAAATGATCATTTGTTTTCGACTTTTCAATATGTTCGTGCCTCCTTCGTAGAGTTATCACCCCTCTCCCAGGGGGGCACGCCCCACAGTTTGAGAGAAACGCTGACCTCTATACAAGTAATTTTATATAACTAGCACTATAATAACGTATTAACTACATGTTGTTCTATATAAAATATATTAGTTCTCATTATACTTTGATAATTATTTATACCAATTAAAATGTTTTATTTATACTTTTTATATATTCAAATAATTTTTATTTTTTGTATTCAAACAATTATGTAGATGTAATACAGCAAATCTGTGCTTCTTTTCTAAAGAAATAAAACATTTAACCTGCCTTCGCGACCAAGGGAAACATTTCCCTCCATTTTAACACTGGCGATTGTCCTATTTAATTATAACCGTAACTGCATTTTTTATACAGAATGTCAAAATAGAACGTATGCCGAACACAATTACGTAAACGGAAACGTTCAGAAAAGAAAAAATAACTCTGTTAAATCAATGGCGCCAATGATAAAACATTCGTGAGCTCTATTCTTATTCTAATTACTTAGTTCAGGTTATTGTGTCGTATAATAATAAATTACAGTGTTTTCTTTAATGCCTTACGTTGTTCGATGAGTACAATTTTGAGCAATAGTAAGGTATATTTGAACAAATGAAAACAAATGTCTCATAAAACTACACACTGATCCTAAACAATTACACATCGTTATTATTTTTCTTATATTTATTTATTTTACGTATGAAAAACTAAAATAAACAGTTACGTACTAATATTAACTCTTAGCAACCTTTATGGGCCCGTAAAAGTTGATAAACAAATTTTTAGCATCCTAGTCAGGTATAACTGAGGAATAGTGGAGAAAATTCTACCAATGAATAAAATTTTCTGTCAAGGAAACTTCATACTAATTGAGGAAGAAAGAATATTTTTTAAATGAGAAATTATATTTTCCGACCTGTCCATTTCACGCACGCGCTCACACGTACGCACGCGCTCACACGTACGCACGCGCTCACACGTACGCACGCGCTATATGAATAAAATAAACGGTACAAAATAAACCCTACTAAGATTGGATAATAATAGAATTTACAAGAATCAGAGGTAGTGAGCTATCAAAATTGTAAAGACGGAAAGAGTCATTGAAGAACTAAAAAAGGAGAACTGTTATGATTTCTAAAGCTGTCAGTGATTTAGGACAGTGAAATAGGGTTAAGCATTGCTTTATGAATCCAACCTTCCCGTCAACAGAAAATTTCCACATAACAGGAAAAAAAGAACCCTACTGAAAATTAGGCCTATTCATAAGAAATAGAATTTTGTTCACAAATGACATTTTTCAGCAAAAATAAATTATTTAATTAGTAAAAGAAAAGAAAAAAAGGAGAGGAAACATTATTACACATGTTGAAAACTATAAAAAAATGTTTAACGTTCCGTTGCAGCTTTCTAGTCACTGCTAAACCCAATCAGAGTCAATGCAAGCGCACTGTGTGACTCTGAAATTCTAATGCTTTGAATAGAACACTCTAGTTTGCATTTTCTATCTGTTTCAGCTCACTCGAATGATTCCTTCGAAGTATTTCAATATTTGAAAATGGGAGTATATATAACGTACCATGGAGGAATCGGCAGGAATATAATATATAGACATTGGTAGCTTGAGTGATTTAACAAATGCCTAGTTCTCGAATTCGCGAAGACTTTTTTTACGGAAATACTATACATAATAAAAATAAACATTCATCTCAGAATTTTCATATGACGCGATGTAGAGATTTGGAGAATGAGACACTAATTCATTGATGTTGAACCCATTGTCTCGTATTCAGCAAAAATATTCAGTTGGTTATCCTCCTGCATCATTGGAAATATCATTATATATTGTTTTTAAAAATTATTGATACTTAAATTCTAACATTAAGCTTTCGATTGATTTCAAAAACAATTGTAATAGCTCTCTCATTTTAATTTAAAATGGAGAGGACTTGAATTTCTACAGCTGTGAAGAATATTTATCTTTTACGCTCCCATAATTATTCAGTAATTAAAATTATTCTGAGGAGAAACTGGGCGCCAAAATTACATTGTGTTAATTGGTATCCACCTGTATGGTGCTACACTAAAAAGAAATACTAACTACCGAATAATGTACTAGGTTTGCATTGGTAATTATCAATCTGCAGCCTCATTTGAAAGGTCAGTGAACC
>BMAV01001901.1:140732-153612 GCA_019973955.1 Trichonephila inaurata madagascariensis | reverse complement strand
TTGCAATGTTATATTGTACGACTCACCAATTAGTAACCAAAAATTCTGATTATTTATGTTAATTCTAAAATAAATTAAGCAAAATTAATTGTTTTTCCATTTTTTTAAAAAAAATTAACCCTTTTTGTCGCAATATTAAACTTTGAAAGCTTTTTTTAAATTATTTTTCTCCTAACCTCCATACCATAGAAAATCTTTTTTGCATACTTGGTTTTGGATTGATCATAACTTTTTTTTTCTCAATAAAATCGTGATCCACCCTACTGTATATGCTTAGAAACTTGTCAAGAGAGATATATTGTAAAGAATATATTTCAAAATAAGTTTAAGTCCGAATAAATATACTTTTAGCTATTAATTGTTAAAAAAAACCATTATAAAAATAATCTTATATATTTTTTTCACATCAGTGATTGACCGGAAAATGATCAAAAAGACTGACACCCAACAAAGTAAAGTTAATTTTTTTTTTAATTTTCTGAATGATAATTATCTGTCTCTGTTATTTCTTTAATTGCATTTAGCTCAATCATTTTAATTCAATACTCTCTTTTCTAATAAAAAACATTTCAACTCACTGATTTATTTAAAAGAAAATATTAGAGGGAAGGGGGGTTCATTGTCACTTAACGGTGGACCAGCCCCCGTTGTTCAAACTGCACAACTGTTCATACTCAGTGCTCAAATTGTAAGACTGTAATTTTCATGTGTTATGTAGTTCTAAAGTTGGCATCATTTTTGGTGACCAAATTTGGCAACCATATGGATGCTTTTGAAAATTACTAGAGAAATCTATAACATCACGATCTATGACGTAAGCGGATTTTTCAAGAAAGCGCTGGAAGTTAGGAAGGATGACTCCCTAAGCAAGTCGCTCTTGGCGCTCCTCTTCAGTTAAAAATTCACCTTTTGACGACCCATTTTTACAAACTATACCTTATGCATAAATAAATTTATTACAGAATCATGAACTTTTTTAGAGAGATATTTATCAGTTTCCATAGAAACAAGAACAACGAATTCGAGTATGTTACTCTAATATCGGAGTACTTTCATCAATTTATATTTTCTAAATTTCTTTATTTGAAATGAAGACTAATTTTGTGAGAGGCTTGCGCCTAGATATGTGGGAGGTAGGGAAGAAACACTCGACCTGATCCAATTAATTTACCACACAAAGAACAGGCACAATTTCAACTAATAATAGTAAGAGAATGTTTCAGTGATAACCAGGAAAGTGGAACAACGACGGTAAAATACGAATGATTAGGAGACTACCAAACTTGATCCTTACCTTAATAAAGGATTTAACCTATCATCCGATTTAATCTAATATCAATTCAATCTTAGTGAACAATCGTCACTTTAAAACTTCCTCTTAATGAGTCTCAAATCCCAATAATTCTAATATTATACCTTCAAGAGTAATCTCACCTGACTCGAGTATATCTTCTCTTCTACTCTGTCTTGAAGGTAGGAAACCTCAAATATATATAGTAAGTTAATTTAAATATCACGATTCTCTTCTTCCGAAGTGTGGGTTGTGAATAACGCGAATGGATAGCCCAAAGATTTCCCAAGAGGATTAATTGAAGAAATGCGTATATATCCGTCAAAATTTCACTTATAACATTAAACAAAATATTCAGTTTCACTGAAAATATTTTAGTAATTCAAATCATTGGCAAAAAATGAAAGAATCAGGCAATGTACTCAAAAATGTATCTATCTTTTAAAGTTTTAAAATTCTTAAATTATGTAACTGATATTTATTTTGCTTAATAAGTTTTCCTCAGCGGTATTTATCAAGGATCCCTTGAACTTGGAAGTATGCGATAGGAAAACAAAGGAAAAGTCTCATTTCTGAGATGCCTTATAGTTTTCCAAATTCTTTTCTTTTTCCGTCTTTATTGAAGTTACACTTTTTAAAAATAAATGCAAATCAGATTTCTTTCAACTACAAATAAAAATATTTGAATGAAAGTAAAGCATAGAGAGAGAGCCAGCACTTTTATTTGTCACAGATTAATTGGTGGTCCTTTTTGAATCCTTAATTAAGCAGATCGCAAAACAAGTTTGTTTTATTGAAGAATTAAATGTTTGGCGTTCTTTATCTCCTGGGAGATTTATTTCCATTAATTGATTTTTGAAATCTTTAATCAAAGAGTCATTTGCATGCAATTAGTGTTTCTTTAATTGAAATCTCAAGTGGTCCAAAAGATGGTTTAAAAGTGGATGGATATAAGTTGCGACAATACACATTTAGTTGTCTGTTACTACTTTTTTGGAAGTGTCAAATATTTATATTAAGTTATTTTGTTTCGAGAATTTTAGTTTCATTGTGTTCAAGTGTGAAACGTCGAATATTTTTCATATTTTTTTTTGTCTCAGTTTTGGATGATTTGGTAAGTGACAGAATATAAAAATGATTGTAATAAATAATGTGTCCAAGGTAATTTCAAGCTTTAAATTCGGCTTACATTGTAACAAAGGATATAAATATTTTCAGATGTACTTGTGCTTTCGGAAACCTTTTAATTTTTTTCCATGAGTGATAGGGGAAGTTTCGGAACTTTTTTCTTGTTTTCTTTCTTTTTTTTTTACCAAGATCTAATCCATAAAATAACATCAAAAACTCCATTACTATATGTATATATTGGTTGAAAACTTCGTGACTGGGAGTGATGTGCATTGGTTGACTCATATATCCCCGAATCTTGATTTTTTGTAAACATATTGTTTCGAATAATGACGGGAATTGAGCTAGAAAAGTTTTAAAATGGATTCAACAAGACTTTGAAGTTTTTATTTGCTGTGTTGAGAACTTTTGAAGAAATTGATTCCAATTTGTGGATACTGTCACCATCATTAAAATTACGAATTCAATAGCAAACATAAAGTTAATGTAAAACAACTACAAAAAATATACATTACATATGTAATGTATTAATCCAGAGATAGGTTAATTTTTTTTATATTTCATCTGTAATTGTAAATAGAATTTACATCTTTCAGTTGATATTGGGGGTTTAGGTTGCCAATAGCTGGACATCGCAAACATAAAGTTAATGTAAAACAACTACAAAAAATATACATTACATATGTAATGTATTAATCCAGAAATTTTTTTTCTACATTTCATTTGTAATTGTAAATGGAATTTACATCTTTCAGTTGATATTAGGGGGATTAGGCTGCCAATAGTTGGACATCAATATTAATTTAACTCAATGGGGCGATAGCCCATGAGGGCCAAAGCCTACTGTGCCCAACTCAGTATACGCGCCCTTGGGCCCTGAGATGCATGAGCAGATGTTCTGGTCAGGTGGTCAGTCTGATGTGAAACCCCCAGTGTCCAGTTCACAAGCAAGCTTGGTACTCATTTATCGACCCACTGAAGGGTGTATGTGTATTTTATTTTTTATTATGTCAGAATGTATTTTCTATGTTTACTTTCAGTAAATTAATAATTCTTTTGAATAATCATGTGCTTTCGACTTTTCAATGGGCTCGCACCCCACAGTTTGAGGAACGCTGCTGTAATATGTTAAATAAATTGCATTAAATGCGTACTATTAATAACTTCTCTCCCTTGATAGTGTTCTTCTGGACTTGATAAAATACGATTTATTAAAACTAAATCGAACTCTTATTTATGGGCCGATACGTAGCTTTGGACGTAGATTTAGTTTCCCACTCGGTAGATAAATCGTTTTGTCAGAGGATAGTCATGCTATTTTATATTCTTTTGGTCAAAGAACTGTCGAGTCTATAGTATGCGCATTCCATTTCAATTCCATAATCTTTTGATCAACTAAACAATTAATTCAACAATCAAACTCTAACGGTATTCCCTGGCTTTAATAATTACCTCGAAATATTGTGCAGTAGTATTGAATTATACGTAGTTTTTGTGGGATAAGTGTTGCACTATTGGTTATAACAGACAGTAAAAATCAAGAACATTCAAATTTGAGTTTGAAAAAATATATTTGCCAGTAAATGCATCTGTGTTGAGGAAAAATTTATTTTACTTGTATATATTTTGGATTGAATCTCGACACATTTTTGAATATCTTCTTTCCTGCGAAATGCTTTTTAATCATATTTTAAGCATGAAACATACTTTCTATGTAGATTGAAGAAAGTTTGATGCGATAGTGAATTGGATTTTGAAGTTATTAAAGTGGTAAGAACCGTATGGGATTGAGAAAAAGAATATTTCTAGGCGTTATACATATTCTTGGTGTATAAAATGCATTATAAAAATTGCAACTTAAAATATTTTAAGAATGCTATTTGAGCATCCACGTAGTTTATTATTTTTGAAATAACTATCTAGGACGCTTTTTTTGAAGATATGCTTTTATCTGTTGCATTATTTATTCATATTTGTAAATTATATGTTAAATCGCAGAGGATTTTGATGGTGGAGTTTGAAATGGAATATTTTATAGCAGTAATATGTATTCAAAATATGTTTTCCACATATTACGATAGATTCGATTTCTATTTTCAAAAATTCAATTTCTAATATATTTTGTTTTAATTTTTTTATTGTGCGTACAGTATTATGCCTTAAATCTATTTCATATATTTTCGGCCAGTTTGCTATAATGTAATTACTGAGTCGTTGCTGATTGTCTAGAGGTTACCTGATTGCGACAGAAATAGAAATAAGAATAGCTATGCAATAAATAAAAATCTCAAATCTTCTTGAGATATACGCAGGTGAATTGCAATTGAGATATTGGTTTCTTTATTTAAGTAAAATTCAGATAATGAAGACATTGTTAAAAAGTTTTAGGACTATCATCAACACCTATTCTAGTAGTGACAAATTTTCTTCCAAAATAGAACTTCATTCCATTTTAAATAAATTTAACGTAAATGCTAAAATTAATTGTAAATTTATGGTTCTACTATTTATTTCATGAATACAGTGAAAATTCCTTAACATGAAACTGAAGGGACTGAAATATTTTTCCGTGTTAAAGAATATTGTGAAAAAAAAAAACTACATATGTTCATAAATGTAAGTTTATTAGAGATTATTATATTTGCATAGATATGTATATATGCATATATTTAATAAAAAAATCAATGAAACAAAAAATAAAAAAAGAACTTAAGGAAATTTAAATCAAAATTTTTGGAAAATAAAACACTTATTGAGTTTTTAGAAAATAATCTGATATTTTTCTTTGCATTATTTCTGTCTAGCACCAAGTTGTAAAACAATTGTTCTATATTTTCTTATTCATTTCATCAGTGGAATATGCTTCTAAATAACTGCGCATACTTTTCATGACGTTCCTCATTTCGGATGATGTTGGAACAGGAGCTCTGCATCATTCATTTCATTTTCATCATCGGAATCTGTATCAATGATATTTTTTAAGGTTTGAAAACATTTCAGACTGGTTTTATCTGCCATAATTTAGGCTGTAAATACACTACAATGAATTCTTTCGATAATGCAATAGGACAGTCCAATCCGGCTCTTGTTTTCCGTATTTTTTTTATTCACAGAAGGGAAATATTTTCGTGTTAATTGATTTTCATTTTCATGTTAAGAGAAAAAAATGCTTGAATGAACATAATAGTTTATCGGAACCATCGTATTATTTCGTGTTAACAGATATTTCTTCTTAAGTGTTTTTGCGTTAAACATATTTCACTAAAAATTCACTATTAAACATATTTTCTATGAGTTGAAAGCATTCTTAGCATGAAATTTTTTGTCTGTGATGTTTTAACTGTATAATTTCTCCTCTTTTGACAGTTTTTAAGTTTTCGCATGCAGATTTACACACAAGTATATTAAGTATATATAGTTCACCGTAGAGTTACAGATCGTTACCAGCTATATCAGCGCATGTGACATTTGATACTTTGTCGATTATTTATGGCAATTTGTGAGTTATTTTTTTTCAAATGAGAATCTTGAAACAATCAATCAAACTTTAAGTAAATTTTATGATAACAAATTCCTGTAATTTTTCAACTGACGTGTTAAGAGCGCATATCAGACTGAAGAGTATTTCAGAAATAAAATTTGCTAAAGGTTAATTTATTGCTTTATTTTTACACTCTATACAATAATAACATAGGTAGCTCCCGGAACACTTTTTGCAGAAAGTTAATAATTCCTTTGAATTCCTCGTCTTCTCTTCAGGACTGGTTAATCATAGAGGTTTGCACTTTTTTGCCAAGTGTACGTGAGTTAGAGCCTTGATAACGTCAAAAATCATCAAATGAAAGATTGGAGGCGTGAGTTTAAACTGAAATTTGACCTAAAATTCTCAGTGACATTGGAATTTTGAAGAATGATGTATCATTAAAAGTGTAGCAAACATCACAAGAATTCAGCTTAAAATAAATAGATCCATCACTTGTCTAAAGTTACGTCTTTCTAGCGCTATCAAAATCTTCTCAAATTTATCGTGCAGGCGTTTTTTAAGATTCTAAACTTCTCCATGTTGTATTTAAATTGGGAAAAAACTATTAATCTAGGAAAAGAATTTCACAATGTGTTTTTTTTTTTAAAAATGTAATATACTATTACATGTTTTGGAAGTGGTTGTGACGGCTCTATCCACGCCCTTCTGACTAACAAGTCCTCTTGGGAAATCTTTGGTCCTTTAAAACTATTTTATTCGCAACGCACCCTCTGAAGAAGAGAACGTGATTATGTAAATTAGGTCTACTATATATAGTCAAAGCTTTCAAGCTAAAAGGAGTGAGATAAATAGGATAAATTGCTTGCGGATTAGAGGTGATTAATCAAATTTATAGTGTAACGCAGATATTTGATAATTGTAATTATTAAAGTGACGACTGGTCATTAGAGATTGTGATATGATCGCTCATTGGTGACGATATCTTTGATTGTCAGCGTGAATGAGAGGTGTAGGATTTTCAAAATGAATAGACATTTTAAAATTCTTAATATGACTTTATTAAGAATATAACTTAAATTTCTAATGATTTAGATAAATTTATATAAGTGAGAATCTAATGAACCCAACTCCCAGCGATAGTTAAACCCTATCACGTAATTTAGACCACTTTATCTAAATAATTATATTATCCACCTACTCTCAATTCTGATAATATTACAAGTCCTAATATCAAATAATCAGTCCTACCTTAATCCAAGATAAGATTCTATCACGGTACGAAACGTCTGGGAGCGCGTGCAATGGTATGCACCTTGTATCAATGGCTGAATGTCTCGGTAACTTTATGATAGGCCGTCAATTCACACTCGTATCTCTTCCATAACTTTCCCTAAATTGCCATACTGCTTACTGAAACTTCTGTTCTTTTAAAAGTTATCTTATTTGCATTTTACAATTGCATTTCACTTCTTGTATTTGGGCTGGAAAAGATTTGCCATTAATCTTGGCCGTCAAAGAACCCAGAGGTTATGTTACAGAAAAGAGAGACGCGTGAGCCCGTCACAAGATTCAATAGAGATTAGATAGCTAGGAAGATAGTGTATTCGAACCTGAAGTACGTGTGCTGGTATTTAAAGTCTTCGCGTACCACATTATTTATCTACGCATTGCTTCAATTGGGTGCATCTCTTAGTTTTGATTGATTAAACTTGTGTTGTTGATTGTGTTACAAATAAATTGAGTAATTTTAGACATGGCTACTCTTCTTTCCCTTTCTCCCACATCTCTAAGCGTTGATCGAAGATCTTAACATGGTTATGTAGCAATTTTTTGACAAATAGTAGATTCAGCAATCCTTTCAGATTTTATCAAGCGTCAATGCCGTTTAAAGATCATTCAGCATTCCCTTTCAAAAAGTAGCTTGATGTTTTCTTTTGAAAACCGAAGGCGTTTACCTTTATTGCCTGGTTATAAGCTATAAAAATATTTAGGGAGTCAAAAAAATAAATTACATAGGTGCAATAAAGCCTAGAAAAGAAAAAAAAAAGCAAATAATGCTTTAAAAAATGAATGAAGATAAAAAGTGAAATTAAAAATGTAATGTTAGAAAAATCAGAATTGATCAAAGAGAAACTTGAATAGGCTATAGTATTGAAAGAAAATTATGATGAAAGACCACAATATTTTGTTTTATATCTATAAAAAGTATTTTCTTCAGGACTTTGTCTATATTTCAAAGAATGGTAAAAAAGTGCGATTTCTTAAAGTTATTTTGGTGGTTTGTATTACGTATTTATCAATGATAGCAATTTTTTAAAAAGAAACTATACTTTTGTCTTTTAATGAGAGAATAATTTTCCTTTAAATTTAAATAAGGGAGATAATTGGAAATTAAGAGAAAAACCCGAAATAATTTCATATTTATTAATAAATTTTTAGAAGTATCATGAAAAAAAGAAAAGTGAAGAGATTTAATTTTCTAGATAACTTTTAATTTTTTAATAAATATAGCGACAAAACGGAAACTATCACGCATATTTTTAAATTTAAAATTCATTAACAGTGGTTTAAAAGTGCAGATTATTTTTTCTATTTTATTCAAATTCACAGGTGTATCTTTTATCATTTATTTCAATTCCTGATGCATAAAATAGCTCTTATGTTTATTATTTAAATTTATTCTCTCGTCTTAACAATACTCTTTTCCCCTCATTTTTGCAAAATATAATTCTTCGTTATTCTTATTCCATTATTCTTTTAATTCTATATTTCTTCTTTTTTAATCATCTCCAAAGAAAAAGAAATTCTGAAAGGAATTCAGTTCTTATTACATTTGATTTATGAATTTAGTGAATACACGAACACAAAAAAAGTTTTTTTGTAATTAGTATAGACTTATAAATACTTTTTATTTCGAGATTAATGGCATTTCTATATAACAATAACTGCTAAATTTTTATTCGAAGCCCAAAATACGCTTTGAATAAAATCATTTGTGAGTATTCTAATCAATAAAGTTCATGTTATTCTAGTGTACAACTCGCATAAAACCTTTGTTATGAATTCGAGGAAATATGGCTCCCTCTTTTTTCTTAGAAGTAATTATTTACTTTCATGTTTGAAAAATAAAGGAAAAAGAAATTGTACCCATTTATTTACATTTTTTCCCAAAGGTATAAGATAGAATAAACATAGGAAAACAATTGTTTGTGGAATTTGAGGCTTCAGTAAGGCAATATATTTCAATTCATCAACGAAATATAAAAAAAATATCCAATGGAATTATTGACTTATTTTTATGACTTAGACTATTGTATATATTAGAATATAATAAAATGTAATATTGTTCGTGAAAATTGCAACACAAATCCAAATTAATCGAAACTTTCAAGAAATGAAAAAAAAAAAAAAAAAAAACGTTCATGATAACCAAATAATAAAATAATCGATAGATCATGCTTGTGATGACCGAGAAATGCATTTTATACTTAAAATGCATAAACCGCACTGTAGGTGCATTGAAATGTATGTATCGTTATTTGGCTGCTGTGTTGTTTGTTTGTTGTTACTATTCTCTAGTATGGTCAGACGAAGTCAGATCAGATCAGGGAAACCATTGACTGTAATGAAGTCCAATACTAGAAGTGGGCAATCATAAATATCTTTCCAATCCAGTCCAATTGATTGATTAGAAGTTAATATGTGCCTCGCCTAAACGCAAAGTGCCTTACGAGCAATTCGTGAAGTTCAAACGGGGCCGATTTCGTATCATGGAATAGTTACTTGCTTGGGATGTACTGTCAAAACAGTGACATGTGTGAAAAAGAGAGGGACCATAAATAAAAATCGAAATTCCAGTAGTGAGCTACACAATATGATACTCCGTCATGACAGACATTTAATTCGTATAGTGATAATGGACTACATAGTACCGCATCGTGCATTGGTTGAACTTTCGCTAAGAGTGCCATTATCGGTTTGCTGTATCTGCTATATCTTGAGCTACCTCTGAAGATTCATCTGAGCTAGATTCTTTTGACACTGAACTACCGACGCCTCCGGGTATGATGAGTTCACCAACGATGTCAGTGGTGAGTAGATAGGCAAAAAATAGTCCTACTCTACAATCTGAACTCTAACGATGGAGGTGTATTCGTCAAACATTGCAGAAATGAACGCAATCTCCCAGAGTGTTTTATTTAGTGTCATATAAAATGAAAGTTTGATTTTATAATTTTGTGTGTTTTTGTTATATAATGGTTGATTCAGCTTACTCCAAATTGTGAGGATACTAAAAACGGGTATTACAACCATGAAGTGTTTGAACTGGAATTCCTTTCTCTTTCGTTACGCATTTCCAGGAGTATATTCAGCGAGACAATGCTCGTCCACATGTTGCTCTTAACGTAAAAGCCTTTCTCAGACGAAAACAGATAATGAACACATTCCTGGTACTTAAATATTATAGGAACAATTGCCAACTTAATTAATAACTTGCCAAATTAGCAACCCGGATTTCCTATGTGGCATTCTCGCTGAATTGGCATCCATGTGCTTAGTTTCATACAATGTCGCCAATAAGTTGCGATAATATGCAAATACCGCATTGCTTTATATCAAAAGAGACTGTACGATCCGTCATCTTGTAAATGAAGTGTGACGTTGTATTGTTTGACCCATTGGAAGGATTTTAATTATTTGTTCTGTATTCTACGGTCCACTTCTTACTCACCTCATCAATGCTATGGCAATGCCTCGTGGGAGTACCAATTTCCCGATACGTAAGTTCACCTTCAAGAACGTCAGTCATATGTCCCTGTTCAATCATTTATGATAATGAAATGACGATATACTGATTTTAACACATCTTGAGAGTGGTTTTAAAACATGGTTTGCTTGGAAGCTTAGAAAGTACCATCTGGTACACTCGTTCTTCGTACGGGTGAATTGAAATATTAAACAATAAATATTGAAGAATGAATTTTTTAATGAGTTAATTTTACGTAAGTTGCAAGTTAAACAACAACAAAAAAAAAATACTTTTTACATATATCTCAGCTGAACAACAACAACAACAACAAAAAATAAACAAAAAAAAAAAAAATTCATATTTGTTCAATTTTAAGCCTGTACCTCTAATAGCTGAATGTTTTTTTATTTATAACTCCCCGTAACTCTCTTGTGGATCGATTTTTGAAAATACCTTCCTAAGCTGATCTCTGCTCAGCAAAAGAAACACATTGTTAAAAATTTTGTGTAATGAACGCTTAAAATAGTGTAAATAATTTATATCTGGATGTGTAATACGTTAATATTACTTTCTGTTGTATATATTTTATGTTAAAATAGTAAGATTCGCTGGAGCGCCGTTCCTTATATTATAATGAAACATAGTGAAATGTTAGAGATTGAGCCCAGTTGGCATCACACACACATTTTTGGCGACCCTATTATCAACTTGGCGATTGATTGAACGGTGCTGAAATTGATATGCCTTAGCGCCACCTGGTGGGGAGCTGCAACAAAGAGGAATGCACAAAAACCTTCTCCACAAAATATACATATACATACCAATTTTTATAGTGATCAGTTGAACGGTGTTGTGTAGTGGTGCGATTTCATATATACAAACATCTTTTTTTATATACATAGAAGATATACGAATAAATTACATGAAATGGCGATGCAATGGAAACATAGCGAAATGTTGGCATCATTTTTGTCGACCCTGTTGGCAACTTGGCGCTTGATTGAACGGTACAGCAGTTGATATGCTGTAGCGCTATCTGGTGGGGAGCTGCAACAAAGAGGATAGGACAAAATCCTTTTCACAAAAAAATGCATATACATGCCATATTTCATAGTGATCGGTTGAACGATGTTGGAGTGATGCGAATTAATATATACAAACATCCATTTTTATATATATATAGATTTTTTGACCCACATATGCGTGATGTAACTCTTTTATAGTTTTAATTATTTGAAAATCTTAATCTGTTTCTCAATTAATGAGAATTTCGTATTTTATATATGTTTTTCATAGTGTTGAAACTATCACAAACAGTACTTTCATTCAAACAAATAAAAAATAAAGAACTTTTTGTCTATTTTATTCTGTTTTTAATGTAATTTACTCTCACGAATTCAATCTGACTGATAGATACCTTTAATGCAGTTGATAATCTTTTGTTCATTATTACATTTGTTAAGTATGACAGAGAGCAAAAAGATGACAAATGAAAAGGATATCTGTAAGCTCTATAATTTATTTTAAATGATAAAGGCTTAAATATTACTTTAATACTGAACAAAGTATGTTTTTAAAAATCTTAAACTAATACAAACGTTTTTTCAGGTCAAAAGAACCAAAATAAATATGCATTATAGAAATAATAAATATTGTATGTATATATATATGCAGAATAATAAATAATAATTTCTTCTTCAAATAAAAAAGGACATACTTTGATATTAACTGTATAGTAAAACTTTTTCTTTAACATTAAATTTCGAAAATTTCAACTTATAATTAAAGTTCATTAGAATCTTCAAGCTCCATTATCCAAACCAGTGCTTTTATAATCTAATTAAATTAAATTTCATGGATGTGTCAATCATTAAAAGATTTTGTTCTACTTCTTTCCATTTTGTGAAACGATATTAATATCCGCTCAAGGATTAAACAATTTATCCGTTTATTCCAAGCCTTGCTTTATCCTTGTATATAACTTTCTATCCTTGCATTATAACTTAATTATTGGCAGATGAAGCCGATTTCATGTCAGAAATGACGTTAAGTCTGTGAATTTATTGTCTCGAATTTTCTGAGCCAAAAATTCATTAGGTGTAATTTGAGTTGTTTTAATCCGATTATAATGAATGATCTTTAACAACTTTGACGTAGCTTTAAATATCAGTTGCAAAGTGCTTTGTTATGATGGGTCATCGTTAGCTTTCAAAATTTGAGGCTATTT
>BMAV01001901.1:74924-135732 GCA_019973955.1 Trichonephila inaurata madagascariensis | reverse complement strand
AGAAAAAAAGTTCCATTCATATTTAAGAGGCAGAACTATTCATTTTGCCTCTTTTATTTGTTCGATAAAAAGTTTAAAAAACCCATATCTCAAAATTGAGGACTGTCAAAATATTTCGAAGCTCACTGGAACTGTATAAAGAGTAGCATTTAGTTTAGAAAAGGGGGGGGGGGGGGGTAAAAAACAAAGGGGAAAAAAAGAGAAAAACCGTTGAAATATTTCGCTCTCGTATTGTAGACATTTATTCACCACAATGACCTGAAAGTCTTAGAAAAGAAACAGTCTTTAAATTATACTGAGATCCATAAAAATGCTTCGCTTAAGCTTTTGAATATATTTTACATCTGGGTTTCTGCTCATAAAACAGTTAATTTAAAGTGTGTTTTACTGCAGTAAAACATGTTATAAATAAACATAGGTCTTGCATTTCTTCTTTTCAAAGGAAGTTTGTAAAGGGAAATAATTTATTTAATCTTTTTTTACTAGAATGCATGTATAATTTGAGTTGTTTACGTGAGTTTAAATAGCGTTTAAATTTTGTAACAGTTTTGAATCTGTTGTAATTGTCTAAGTTTCATTTTTATGGAACTAATTTTAGTGTTCTTCAAATAAAAGATAGAAAAACATTTTAATGTATGTTATTCTCAAGTATCTTGTGAAAAGGAAAAATTAGAACTGATTTTGGTCCCCAGAAAAAGATAATAAATAAATAAATAAGAAATTAAGTTGAGAAATTTGGCTTTTCCCGTGCTTGTAATTCATATAATTATTGTTCGCTGTATTAAGTTAATTAAACCTGAAGGAATTTAATTTGGTTACGATAACATGGCATTGTTTTTAAACTAAAAATATTTTATCTATAGGGAAACAATTTTTTTTCAATTCCTACTATTAGTTCACTCTCTCCCTATATATATTTGTATACATATATTTTGTTCAAATTTTCAGTCTTTAATAAAATACTTTCTATTCACCCATTCAAGTTCAATTACATTTTTCAAACTTGTTGGGGATGACGCTTGATGTGAATACAGTTTTTTAAAATATTAATTCATTAATAAAATTTTACTTTTAATTTTGAATTTTTTCTGCGTTATTTTTGATGAAGTCACAATCATCTGCAACAGATGGCGTCACCAAAGTAGGAATTGGCTTAACATTTTTTTATATACCGTAAAATCCAGCGTATAACGCTCACTTTTAACTCAAAAAATAAGATCGAAATTTAGGGGCGCGCATTATACGCCGGGTATAAAAATGAAAGCTATAAAAGTTTTTAAAAAGTTGACCATAGAAGAAAATTAGACTTCAACATATATCGAAATACAGTTTATTTAAAAGAAATGACACTCCTTGTGAACTTAAAGGGTTGTAGTACTAGAAGTATATACTATTTTTTTAAAAGCTTGGAATAATAACTTGAATATATTGCTGCAAAACATAAGAACATTGTGCACATACATTGTAGGTTTTTTCCTAAAAAAGGGGGTGCGCGTTATACGGCGAATATACCTAAAAATTGAAAATTTCACCTTGAAAGTATGGGTGCGCGTTATACGGCGGTGCGCGTTATACGCTGGATTTTATGGTACTTATTTCTGTTACATTTGTGTACCATGAAAAGAAGTATCGAAGAAAAAGTGCATTTATCCAATGGAAATTGTATACATAGAAAAGAATAGAACTCGGAAAGAGAAACTAAATACAGTAAAAAAATCCTCTGATTCTAAAATTTAATATATTCTGATAGCGGTATAATTTTGAGAAGAAAATTGAATCTTGTAAGATAGGAAAAAAAATGTTCATTCCAAGGGAAAATTTTTTTTTAAAGTCAACTTTTGGACACATAAGTAATGGAATCTTACAAAATTCAGTTTATAGATGCAAGTGGAAATCTTACAAACATTCAATACTCTTAACTTTTAAATAAATAAAAAATAGACTCTTTGTACTTTCAATGAAGTACAGTAATACCCCGATTTTACGCGATAGGTTAGGACTGAGTAACAACCGCGTAAGCCGTATCACGCTTACATCTTTGGTGCAACTTTTTGGACTAACTTTTCGTCCTATTTGAGGGTGGCGTAAGCAAAACGCCATGATCTGACGTCAGCCGCGCTCTATGAAAAATTACTCGCCGGTTTTTCTGCTTCGGCAAACGAACAATCAAAGTTGTTTCTTTTATTTCGATCGCGTCATTGTATTTAAAATATTATACACCATTAACATATTACACGCCATATCCGATGTGTTTGACGAAATCGAAGCCGCCATCTTGTTTACGACGTAGAGCGCTGAAGAACCCCATTGGCTGGAATTTCAAGCAACTTTTATTTGGAACAACTTTTTGAGCTAACTAGCAAAAAAATGATCGAAAGCCGTTGCTATGGCAACTGAGTAAAAATTGCACGAATTGGACGAAAAATTGCTCATAACGTGTACGTGTTTTAGGGCCTTAAGTCGAATTCACGTAAGTCAGGGTATTGTTTCGAGTACATATAAATTATTTCGAATTGGGACCGGAGATGAAAGAAAATAATAATGATATATATCTCTTTCTCTCTCTCTATATATATTTAGAAAAAGAAATGCCTGAAAAAATCTTAGATACATAAACACAAAATCGCAAACCGAAGTTTATCTTGAAGTGGAAGGTTTTATAAAATCTAACAAAGTTGTTTGCCAGCTCAATGATTCTGTTTTTCTTTTGCAAAATTTTCTCGTAGAATTCTAATAATAATTTCATTCCTTGTTTTTTTGAAAACACACACTCATCATTGGAGGTTGTATGTTTTAAAATTTATATATATATATATATAATTATTTTTCAATTAAACCGACGCCTTCTGTCCAATTCCCAACACACTTTCATTCGATCTTCTGATTGAATTGAGTCTAAGGAATCCAGTTCTTCCATGTCTTGCTCATGCATTTCTATGAGCTCATTCATTGTCAGCTCTTGATTGTGGAAATCAAGTAGTTTTTGTATGTCATCACCGTCAGCTTCCAAATTTATTTGCCTGGCAAGATAGACACCATCTTCAATCATATTACCAATTTCATCAGGTAATCAGGTTGTGTAGCTCTCTAACAAAAAACGGATTAACGAGATTTGAATATGGTGTAACTCCGGGTTCGCGTAATTAAGGGTAGCGTAAATCGAGTTATTACAATACCAAAGATTTTTTTCCAGCAAAATTATCGAAATCAGTAATATTCTTATGGATGGATCTGAGTCAAAAATCGATAATCCAAGAAACAAGCAAACGAAAAAAAAATGAGAAGAAAAATCCATTCAAAATACAGAAATCCGATAGAAACAGAAGAGAATATTATTCAGTAGAAGTTAAATGTAATATTTTAGTAATAATTTATATTCATACCTGCTTTTCGTTTCCTTTTGTAGTAAAGAACTTTTTGGACACACACACATAATGACAAATATAAGTTTAAAGATTAATAAAAATGCTTTTAACTGAAACTTAAAGGATGATGGATCCTTGTCTAAATTTGTGTCGTTATTTAAGGTATCCGACTACATTTGGAGCCGAGATTTTAAAAAGGCACATAAATGGATAATGTTCATGATGTTTAGTGCCACTTAGATTAGAATACATGTATAAAAATGTTTTAAGGGTATTTTGACAAAAAAAATATTTAAATACAATATTTCGGATAAAAAGTAACTTAGAATAACCTTTGTTCAAAATGTTCTCCTTTTGTGAAAAATGCTCCTATTATAATAATATTTTGTGTGTGTGTGTGTGCTTATATAAAGTAAAGATTTCTCTGGAGAGTCTGAACTATTTTTTTTTTTTTGAAAAATTCACATTATTTTCAGAGTTACAACCATTTGAAATAATTATCGCGTTTTTTTCTTAAAATTTCTCCCCCTAGTTGTTATAAAACATGGATAAAACCACATCTAATATATTTCAGGAATTCTAGTTAAACCTCTATACAGAGGTCTGAGCTATATACAGGCAAAATATTATTATAATAGAAGCATTTTTCACAAAAGGAGAATATTTTGAAAATGCGTCATTCTATGTTCATTTTTTGTCAAAATATTATACTTTAAATAATTTTTTATTGTAATACTATTCTTAAAACAATTTTATATACATTTTCTAATCTAAGTGACACTAAATATAAATATTCTCCATTTATACGCTTTTGCAAAATCACGGTTCCGAACTTAGTCGGATACCTTAAATAGAATGAAACTCATTGGTGTTTAGATAATCTCTTGGAAGTTATGAAATAGAATTTATTTGTACATAAGTTCAAATATTTATTCCTTAAAGCAAGTCTTATAATATGATTGGAGATATATTAAATACCGTAAAATCCGGCGTATAACGCACACTTGTGTATAACACGCACTTATACTTTAAAGCTGCATTTTTAATGTTTAGGTATATTCGCTGTATCACGCGCACCCCCTTTTTACGAAAAAATTTGAAATGTTCTATACAATGCTCTTACGCTTTGAAGTCATTTATTCGAGGTATTATCCCAGACTTTTGAAAATAAATAGTATATTTTTAGAACTATAACTCTTTTAGTTCAGAAGGCATGTCATTTCTTTTAAATAAACAATATTTCGATATGTATAGAAGTAATTTTTTTTTATTCTCATCTCTTTTGTTATTTTTAAAGCTATCGTTTTTATACCTGGCGTATAACACACGCACCCTTAAATTTCGATCTTATTTTTTGCGTTTAAAGTGCGCCTTATACGCCGGATTTTACGGAATATCTGATTCGGTATACAGTTTATTTGCCCGGTGGATGCGGGAACTATTATTCTAGTATCTGTTATCTAAAAATTGGTGGTTCATTCTTTGTTTCTAAGGAACCTAATAATATTGTCTAAAGTCTAATATTATTCTTGTGTCCAAGCGAGACACGCACAACTTCATGTTTGAGTTTTTTAATGAAGCGAAGCAAACACACATTCACATTACATGGATGATTACAGACAGATATCTTGTAGAAGTACTAAAATTCTAAATTAAAATGCATCTGCGCAAGCGCCCTCTGCGGGGCACTTATTCTACCAAAAGTTTCCTTTGGCGTGATCAAGTGGGAACACCCAGTAAACAAATAATTCATTAAAAATTTTTACGATAGTAAAATTATAGTTTCTCCCGTTTTTCACCGACACACATTGCAGAAGAACCAAAAAAAAATACACAATAACTTCTATTTTTTTAAAAATAAATTTAAATCATTTTCAAATATTAGCCACCAAGAGGGTTTTGTATTTAGTCAGTATATAAAGGTGTCACTTAATCACTTTTTAAAAATGAAAGTAGAACAAATACTAATGCGTGTATAAAAGTTTATTTCTTCATGTTGGCGTCATTGTTTTACCACAAACAATGTAACATAACTATTTTTGTCCCATAACATAACCCCTTAAAACTTTAAACAATTCATTACAAGTTTTGCATAGAACATTATTTTATTCTGAAATACAGTTAAAGTGAAATACGTTTAACACGAAAACGCTTAAGATGAAATGTTGGTTAACACGAAATAATAATACGGTCACGGCAAACTACTATGCATTTTTGTGCATTTTTTCTCTTTATACAAAACAAAAATCGCTTAACCCGAAAAGATTTTCCCTGCTGGAAATGAACAAAATACGTAAAACACCAACCGGGATAGAATATCTTATTGTATTAACGGAAAAATTCATTGCAGTAGATAATGATAATGTGCTTGCAGCCCCAATCATCAAACACAAAGACATTTTGGAATTTATTCAAAGCTCAAAAATATCACTATAATGCGGATTCCACCAACGAAAATGAAATGAATAATGCATCTCCTGATCCCCTGTCATCCAAAATAAGGAACATCATGGAAAGTATGCGCAGTTATTTAGATGCACATTACAATGGTAAAATGAATAAAAAAATGAACAATACCGAACAATTGGTTGACAATTTGATGCAAAAAAGACAATGCAATGAAAAATATCGGATTATTTTCCAAAATAAATGTTTTGTTTGAACTTGAAAATTTTGCATTAAATTTCATTAAGTTTTTTTGTAAATGTTTTTGTTTCATTTATTTTTATTAAATTCATGAATACATATCTATGTAAATAAAATGTACTATAATAAACCTAATTTTGTTGAATATATGTTTATTTGAAGTATCTTTTAACACGAAATAATATATCGGTCCCCTCAGTTTCGTGTTAAAGGAATTTTACTATATGGTTATATTACATACACATATATAACATAATACAAAGTTATCGTAGCTTTAAAAATGAATTTATCCTTTCATTCAAGTTAATAACTTAACATACAATCTCCTGCTTATCGCTGCCTCATAACACATTTACAACAATGATAACGCAGAGATATATTTCATCTTAATGTGTTACGTGATGTTGCAACTGATTGCCTACGGAATGGGAGCATTTTTGGAAAGAGACAATTTCGCAAACCAGCATTATGGACTCGGAAAAATGGAATATTATCGATCGTTCTAGATGGAGGGAGTAGATTTCAATTTTTAAAATTTTTTATACATTTAGAATGTTTTCTGTTTCTAAAAACTTCGGGTAAAATGTTGCAGGAATATACAGCGGGGAAAATTGGAAAACGTTGCAGGGAAAATTGGCTTTTTAAGCATTTCATAAGTGTACTGGAAGTATTATTAAAGAAACGTAATTATGATGGTGTAAGTAATTTTTAATAAAAATTTCTAATGGATGATGGGTTGAACTTTGAGTTAAAAGAGTAAACGTTAAAAAGGCTTTTTCCAAATTAATCTCTTGATAACTTCCTAATATTTTAGAAAATTATTTTATTTAAGTTATTGCTTTTTATGATGAAAATTATTAAATTTTAAATAGTTATATTTTGCTTAACTGCCAACTGCGAGATATCTTGTAGTAAGGGTGTGTATCAAAACTATAGCTACGAAATATCTCTTAGTGTGTGTTGCAATTTTAGATTGATTACATATCTCTACTTGAGTTAGGAATAATTAGAAAGGATGAATGAAAAATTTATAGATTGCAAAAACCATAAGCAATGGATCACTTATTACTCTAAAGGTAAATTCAATGGTAAGGTATTTTTGCTAATGCTATTTTGACACCTAAATTACCATTACTTCATATTCATTGCTCAAAAATCTTAAATATTTATTTTTACTTGCGTATAACTTTATGTATTATTTCATCATATCAACTAAAGAATAAATGTAATTTGATTTTTTTTATACAAAAATAATAACATAATTGAATTTTTCAAGCGTCGTTTTCTCAAATTTGAATAAAGTATTCAACGAAAATGATTTTAACACATTAATGTAGAATAAAAATTGTTTTAAATTAATTTTTTACTATTTTTTGATGTTGTGATATCTTGAAAACCTAAGGTGTTTATTTAAATATGAACCTTTTTAAAGTAGTACCTTTTAAAAATATTTTGGTTTTATTCAGGAGAAAAGAAGAATAAAATATTAATATTTTATGTCAAGTAAAAAATAGTTTTCTTTTTTGATCAGAAGTACAAACAGTGGGGCGTAAAAATTAAATATTTTAAAATCGAATTTTAGCCTTAAAATACAAAAGAAATTAAAAAAAAAAAATAAAATTTGAGTAACAGTTTAATGCGATTTTGGCTTCTTATTTATTAAACAGAGAAGAAAATGGAAACTATTACATTGTGAAATTCGTACAAAAAGGGAAATTTATGATTTAATTCTCCTTAATATTTAATTCAGTATCAGATTATGTGGTACAATAAGTTTTCATTCAATAAAAAAACCACCTATCCAGTCTTACTTAATTGAATTTCCATTTTTCCATAATTTGCAAAAAGCTGATACATCCAAAATGAAAAATAATTGAGTTTTTCCGTTAGATTTTCCATTTTTCTTAAATTAATAATTCAATACGGTTCCTAAAAAGATGTATTTCGTTAATTTTAAATTGAAATAAGTTTAAAAGGAGGAGATTTAAATTACAGTAATATGTCAAATTCAAATTGAAAATAATGGTTTTAAATTTTTTTTTTTAATTTAACATTTAAAAATGATTTGAACAAGTGTGTCATTTTACTGTAAAGTGCCTTTTATGTATCCTGTAAAACACCATTGGTTGAAAGATATTTAAAATTAAAACATTTTTAAGTTTAAAAAATAATAATACAGTTTAGTTGTTTTTCTGATATTTGCGAAATTCTCAGACATATAGAGTAGATTTATTGATCAAGCTATTTAAGTTGTGATGAGGCCCACAATGGGCGAGTGGTAGCGGATCGCGCTTCTACACCTCAGGTCCGGGGTTCTGTCCTCGGGCTGGGCAAGGTCGACTCAGCCCTCCATCCCTTCAGTGGGTTGAGCTTGCTTGGGGACTAAAATACTAGGGTGTTTCGCTTTAGACTGACCACCTTATCGGGAAATCTGCTTATGCACCTTAGCGCCCAATGGGCACGTATACTGAGATGGGTACAGTAGGCCTTAGCCCTGATGGGTTGTTGCGCTTCTGAGTTTAAATTGATTGAAGTTAATATTAATAAAGCTTGTCTACTTAATGAAAATAATTAAGTGTACCCTGCTGCAGATTATTTTGACTAATTTCACTGATACTATTAATAGTGATGAATTCATAAAATCTTGTATTACACATGTAAATATATTTTTTTTGGAAAATTTATTTAATTTTAATTGCTTTGTATTCATAATCTTGTATAATCCTTTTTTCTAATCAGATTGTGAAAAGAAATATTTTTTCCCCATTTTGTATATGTGTATATATTTCGTTTAGTATACAAATAATCTTCTCGGAGGGTCAGTTCGCAGCTAGAAACACTTTGAGTGAGCTCGGTTGCCCCGATTAAGTAAGTCATCCCGTGGTTGTGATGTGGATGTTAGGAGAGGGGATGCCAGCTCAGATGCCGTTCTCATCCCTTGATCATGCTTCAAAATTACGAGGTCCGTCGCCAATATCCCTCGTGTAGCTTTATATTCCGACATTAATACAACTCTCACTCATTAGTTAATTTTGCAAAAATTTTTGAATTTCTTTTCCATAAAATAGATATATAGTACATCTAATTAAAAATGATTAAAAATAGTTTATATGTTTTTATAATTGCCGGCTGTGGGACGTGGTTGTTTTGTCGCTGGCCTTCTGAACCTAAGGTTGCGGTTCGACCCCAGCCAACGTCGGTGGATTTTCCTGATGCAGAAAATCGAGAGTGGCTATATCGTATGATTATACGGCTTGTAAAAAATCCCCACAGTGTCTGTTTGGCTTGGTGTGTTCTCGGCAAAATTAAATCCTAGTACAGGTTTGCATCGTCAAAGCTCAGGTGCCTCCTTCTAGGGAGGAAACTGGGCGTCAAAATTACCTGCGGTGATTGGTATTCGCCTATAGGGTGCCGCACTAAAAAGAGATACCAGCTTAAGGGAAATGTACTAGGTCTGCAATAGTAAAGCACCGATCTCAGCTCATTAAAAATTTAAAAATAAAAATGTTTTTATAACTTAATCCCTTTTAACTGCCGGTTAAAAGTTACTCGATTCGCGCCCCAGTGTCACCGTTTTTCTCATAAGCGTGCCTTTACGGTGTATTGGAGAGGAGGGGGGGGGTAAGGAAAGGTACAAATAAGCAAATTTTGCATCGAAATACGTGAATCTTTCACAAACACTATCAAAGTCATTTCTTTGCATCCCAAAGCCTCCTAAATAGTTTCATTGATAGAAGCAGGAAGAAAAGAATAGTATTTCAGATAGCCGTATATATCCGTACGAGGCACTTAAAGCACTAGTTGAACAAGACGGATATACGCCAGTGGCAGTTATGGGGCTTAACATCCCATTATAATGTTATAGCAAAATATGTGTTTTATCAAGATTGATGAATTTTAAAGTTTTTACCAAAAAAGGAGATTTTTAATTTTGAAAATTACATCCACGAACTCTGACTGTTGATGAGTTGCTGTCATTTGGTGTTATTTTTGTAAGTGTGAGTGAAATTTGAACAAAATTATGTTAAGCAATAGAATTTTACCAGGAATTACGTACTTTTCCTTTGTGAATAAAATTTGAGATGTTTGTGTTAAAAAAAATAATAAACGAAATATAAGTAACTTCAATTAATTAAAAAAAGTCCATTTTGTATGAGAAGACTATTTGATATTTTCAAGTATAATTTTTTCTCTAATACACAACTGTGACTTCAATAAGAAAGATTTACTTTGCCATGTTTGGAAATTTGTTTCGTTTTATAAAACTGCTAATTTCATACAAAGATTTACTGGTGTCTTGAAGAGGAGCCTTATTTTATCGGTAGAAATCGATATAGGATAAAGGATATTAAGGAGTTGAAAAGAAACGGAAAGTTTTCCATAGAAATTCCCCGTTTCAAATATATTTTTCGTCTTATATTTCTTTTCTGCGGCATCGTTCTGGAAAAACCAATTTTTCTTTAAAAAAATCTGATGATGTGATCTGTAGTGAAAGAAAAGGCACTTTAATGGAAAAATAGATCTGAAAGGGGTGACTTTTTTTTACTTTAGTGTGTAGTCTACTGTGGGATGTCTACATTTGGAAAATCCAAGTCTTTCATTGTTTCTGATCGTGATTGTCTTTGAGTATGTTAAAATACTTGCGAATTTTGTCCTGTGTCTACTTGGATAAAATAATACGATTAGTTGACGGTAACAGTTGTAGACAGAAAGCTCGATAATTTAATAAATTTGTTATTTTATGTATTATTTAATTTGTTTGATTCTCAAATGGATTGAGGTCTGTTGAAAAACATACATACAGTGATGGCAAAAAGTCATGAACACACTCGTTTTTTTTTACTACTTTTTGAGTTTGATTTAATTTTTCGTTTTGTAACTATAAAACTTTCTTCACTATTTTTTTTATTGATTATAGCGGATTTTTTCATGCTGACGTTATTTCGCCTCAAGCATTCTCCGGTTAAATGTGTTTCAATGTATCTACATGAGAAAAATAGCTTTTACTACATTTTCGTAATTCTTATTTTTCTTTATTTCCTGCAGTGAAAATTAAGAATTTCTAAGAAGTGGTTAACATTTCCCTCAAAATATACCTTTGTTTGTATTTCATAAATAAGTGAAATTTCTTACAATAATTTTGGATCGTTCTCATTCAGAATTTTTAAATCAACATTGCTGTTATTTATCTTAGCAACAAAAAAGAAAGGTTGGTTTTTGCTTTAATACCCTTTTGAAAACTCATGTCACATATGTATGTCACTTTATATTTTCCTCTCGTCAAATAAAATCGCGCATAACTGGAAGGTATGTCAGCCAATCAGGGCTTAAACTTGCATGTTGGGTTCCAAAAACCATAAAAAATGGAGAAGAAAACCAAAAATGATTGAAGTCTTTTTTTTCTATATAGGATATTAAACAATGGAAATATTTTTTTTTATCATGTGTGATACAATACACGATATATTGGTTAAATAAATGATGACAATGTTTTCTGAAATAAAGTTTTTTCATAAAAATGAAAGAAAAATGAAGTATGTGAAGAGTATTAATTTATATAAGAACAATAGTGGTTCATTCAGAAATTGGATTTAACTATTTATCTTTTTAAACTGTGTCGGGTAAATCTAAATTATTTGCATATCTAATACAAATCGTTTTGGTATTTTGTGAAAATTTTACTCAACTGCAATTGAAAATAATAATTGTTACAGATATGAGTAATTTGGAATTCATGTAGTTAGATCTCTTAAGATCATTTTAGTATGTTCAGAACCCATTTTTTGCTGCACATACTCATATATGCACTTATTTTCGTACATAAATTGAGATTATATGTAATAGGTTTATATTTTGAATATTACAGATCTGATTTTCTGTATATTTAATTTCATGAAGTGAATCTTCTGTATGAGGAAAGTATAATGATATATAATTTCTTGTTTTAAGAAAGATATAACCTAAGATTCTTTTTGGTGTTCCTCAGTGAATGATTCTTTTTGAAACTGAAATCTTTACAAAGAACACATCTGACAAGAAGCACGAATCTTACAAGAAAATATTTTTACTATACGGTTTAAAATCTTACATCAGTTAAAATAATTTTTATTTCCATGCATTTTTGTATGTATATATATATACTCATGTCCGTAAATTAAGGATAATGAATAAAGGAAATAAAGGTTCAGAAACGAGAGAAACGGGATTTATTCATTAAGCTCATTTATTAAACAAAAGATAAAGAACAAAAAACATGGCGTACATATGTGATACCATTCATAAAAACAACTTATGGATATGAGTGTACATTTATACACATATATAGTATTCCCATACGGTTTATTATTCATTTTTAAGCAAAAAATGTGCATCGACTTTTGCGTGCAGGTTGCATTTAAAATTAGAAATTTATTCAGTTTTGTAAAACTGATATTTTACCGCGTACCAAATGAAATACAGCAATATTTCATTGATGGAAATGTTTCTATATTTCCAACACTCTATCGTTAATTACTACTATTGCTCTAATTTAAGGGTCTTTAACGCATGGCCCACGGGCCCCGAATTGCCGACTGAAGATATATGCATTGAACCCTAGTTGAAATTTGAGGCAATTTCAAAAAAAGAAGAAAAAAATGCCTTATCTGCTTTTTTATCATGAAAAAAAAATCCTTTTTTCTGTTATTTTTGTTTATATTTAAAACATTTCACTGATGCGTTTGATATCCAATTCAAATAAAAATTTCTGAAAATGATGAACTTTTCAAAAATTTCATTGTATTTGAAATAATTTTAAATATATATATATATATATATATATATATATATATATAACCTGACTATGCATCAAATCTCAGAAATATTCGAAAAAAAGGCGGATTCTTATCTTGAACAATTTTGCAAAGTATTTCAATTAGATTTCCATTTAACTTTTTTGAAACTGACATATATATGTACAAAATTGTAAACACCATCTCTTCTCTTAGAATTAGTTCTAATCTTATAAAACAAACCTCCATTTTTTATATAAATTTCCTGTCCACAGTAATTTTTTGACTGTCGTGTGTCCCACGGATTACTGTGAATTTATGGACGTAGCCTGCAGACCATTGCGAATGTATTAATTTAGCCCTCGAGGATGAAATGTTGAAGACCCCTATTCTAGTTGGGATAATATCTTTTGAAAATATACTTTATCTCTGCCCTCATTTTATGTAAAAACACTTAGTATCCATGTTTTTAATTAAAATAATTCAAAACCGCGAAAATTTTGCTTGTAATTTGCGAGCATGATTTTTCTTTCCAGTCATATTTTTTTTGTATCCATGATAATAAAAATGTTCTTAATTTATGATTTTGAATAAAAAATAAAACTTTGGTGTTGATAAACATAATATCACATATTTTTGTTCCACTTAAACTACCAATCCGTATTCTACAAATGGCGGTGGTAGACAAATAGTCCTTGTCTCGAGCTTGTGGCCACTGTTGTAGAGTCATGGAATGGAAATATAATGCCACTGAAGACCCACCGTGTAGAGGGGTTGACGCACTTTAAATCTGTCGAATTCAAAGGCCTTCTGTTGGCATGGTGTGAAGGCTTGGAAGGAAGGGAAATTACGGTCCATCACCAACATCCCTCGTGTTGCTTCAGAAGGCGATGTAAATTAAAATCAAATGAAACCAAGTTCCTAAATAAAATTATCCTTACATAAGTAAAAATCCAATTAAATGTTCTAAAGAACTCAATGTGAAAAATAAAAAGCATTCCATTTTTTCGAAAGAGTAGCACAAACTTTCAGGTCTATTTCTATCATTTATTTAGTTTTCTTGAGCTTGAAAGCCGCGTGACATTTCGACTTTTATCACCAGATCGGGATGGTATAATTACATCAAGAATGAGGCAATTTCTTAATTAGATTGCGAGCTCTCCAACTCGTATCGAGAGACTTTCTCTCTTCCACACCGAGCGTTGCTAGGACACCAGCAACAGGTGTGGCAGACTTTGTTGACAGCTACTCTCAAGGGAGCTTATTTTTATCCATTACTCTTTGAATTTATTAGAAGGAAAGTATGATAAGATGCATCGGTACAATTTAAGGGTAATTCTAGTTTCAGAGATATCTTAGCATGGATTAGATGATGCATCTATTGTTGGAATAGTGACAGATGTTACATGTATTTGAGAAATTATTGTTGTGAAGTAACACATTGAATCATATCAGTGTTTTATTTTATGTATTAGCCTGAGTTATGTCATTTCAGAGGAGTATAAGATACACACATATAAATTCATTTACTTATTTTAATAACAGTAATCACAAACACACCTCATTTGGGTTATAAAATGATATCACAATTATTTTGAAAATACAAAATAAGCACACAACAATCAAATACACAGTGTATCCGAAAAGTATGAAGACTAATTTTGAAGTACACTTTCAAACATTAATTAAAAATCATCAAAAAATTTTCACTCACGTTTCTTTATGTTCCATAAAGAAAAGATTAAAGTTTGTGTTTAAAGAAATGCCAACTAGATGGCACAACGTCCCCTATTTTCAATATTCTCGTTTCAAAAGGGGTTCACCGCAAGAAAAAAAGTGCAAGTTGTAGCCTGGTTTATAAAATTTAAATCTGCAACATACGTACAGAGTTTAAAGGGCACTATCACACTGGAGTTTGGAAATTAGAAAAAGTTCGACGGGTAGAAAGAAGAAGTCCTATAGCATGGCCGCCCAGATCACTAGACGTAACACCTTTGGGCTTCTTCTTGTAGGATACGTGAAAAATTAGTGACACCGATAAAAATAAGAGTCGAATTACAGTGGTCATTCAGGTAGTTGATCTTGCAATGCTTCATAGGACGTAACTAGGAACCTCGTATAGACTCTATGTGCTGGGCGAAACTAATAGTGTGCACATTGAAAACGTTCAATAAAACAGTGGAAAAAAGTTTTGAGGTTTTCTTCATGGTAAAAAAAAAAAAAAAAAGTGTATACCTTTATTTGTTTTTTTTTGTAATTGAAAGTGTAGTCATACTTTTCGGACACTCTGTAAAATTAATTGTGATTTCAGAAGTCATGGAGAAAAAAGTGCAGCTTCTGTTATCAACAAAGATCGGAACACCAAGAGGTAGAAAGCTGACTCAGCTCCTTCACCTGCAGTTTAAAGTTTCGAATAGTGGAATGGTCTTCACGAGAAGGGGGGCTCTAAAAGGAGAAAAAAATCTCTCGACGTACTTCGCCCATCCCGCCCAGGAACACCCCATCGCCACGTTGAGGCAAACTGCAGTTGAGGGGGCAAAAGATGGCGCAGCTCAACCCACTATAAAACACACACACACGCGCGCGCGCGTGCATTTAATCTTTCAAATGGATCTTTGCTGCTCATTTTCCATGTCATATACATATAAAAAATTTTTAAGAGGTTTATTAATAGTGTAAAATTTTAATTCCTATCGTAATTTCTTTAAATAAGTAGACAAAATATATATAATACTTTACTATGATTATTTAGAAATTTAGTAGTGTAAATTTTAAAAAATATCCATACATCTAAAAAAATCCTGAAAATCGTTTATATTAAATTAATGACATCACACTCTTTTAAAATTACTGAATCTTACTTAATTAGATGATAAAAAAGTATTTTAATGAGCATCTATCCTTTACCTCTTTAAATTGTCGTCAAAAATGTTAAAAATATATGGAAATTAATTTATTCGTCAACTATAAAGTAAAAAAGAAAATTAAAAGTCTCTAAAAAGTTCATTCTCTCTAAAAAATATGTTAATGTTTTTTTCTTCTTCTATCAATATGCCACCAACCATGTTTCCTTTTTTTCAAGTAAATGATAAGAGAATTTCATATACTAAGATTCGTAAAACATTCTTTATTTAATAATTTCGTCATACAGATCATTATATACCGAAATATAAAAGTATATGATTTAAGCAGAGTTTTGAGCTTTGCTTAAGTGACCAGTTTTCTTAGAATAAAAAGGATGATGAAAAGTTTTAAGAAAAATTACAACGTACATACATGAAACTTTTTATTAACTCAAACAAAAATACAATTATACGCTTAGATCCCTTTTAATTATTTACTTAAACTAGTACTTTTCCATTGAATGGATTTTTTTTGTCAATATAGAATGTGTTTTCATTTTTGAAATGGTTAACTATTTCCAGCCATCTTTTATCAATTTCAACTAGTTGATTTTCCTATTGTTCTAATTTATCAAAATTTAAATTTACACACATTGAGTGTTCTAATTTCTTCAAATAGATGCGTAACAGTTCGGACTGGCATCTCTGAATAGGGATTAACAGATTAGTTTTAAAATATTTAAAAATGATTAAAAGTAGGAGGACAGTTTTTGAGGAAGGACAGAACCTACAAAGGAAAGACTGTCCTCCCTAAGGGAGGACGATTGGTCACCTTAGTTTTGAGAACTTGAATTTATGGACACTTGCTAAATTTACATGCAAGAAGATTAATCTAATAAATATATGAACATTATTTTTTTTTTAATTTCTCACTCAGTATTAAGTTATTCTGCTATTTTTTATTTCAACTTTTTTCTCTATATATTGTTTAATATTTTGAATAAAGCTTCACCCACAACAGTAAGTGTCGCATGTAAGCAACGAGATGAAAATTAACATATATCGATATATATACTATATTTATATCTATACATTCTTCAAATTACGTCTCGCATGAAGTAGCGTAAAACTGATTGTTAATAAACTGAATTTTAAGGAAGGAAAACTTAGCTCGTTAATGCATCTTGACTTACGTTTATACAAGGATAATTTGTTTTAACATATTTAGTAAAGTTCCAGAAATTTGAAAACACACTTTTGAAAGACATTTATCACATGCATGAATGAAATTTAATAGCAATTAAATACTCCGTTTTGACGTTAAAAGAGAGTGAATGAGATTTCAATGAAGTGCAGTTAATTTAACGAATCCATAAATTAAATTTAAAACATAAATGAGAGATTATGTTATGTTTTGAAATAATTATGATAATTAGAAGTGGGAGGATATATTGTATTTATTTGAGATACATATATATAACTATGGATTTAAATAATTTTTTTGAATTGTAATTTAACTTGTCAGAAAATTATGTTAAAAATTATGAATTTTCAAATGTTGAATAGATTTTAATACATTTGTTAAGGATAAATGAATGTTAATTGGACATTCAATACTTTTTCTGAAATAATTTCTTCACTTAAATGGTGCTTATACATATTTAAAATCTTCATCATTGTTAGTAGTTTCATTTTAAAAACTAAGAGACAAAAATAGAGAGAACTTATAATATATAATATATATCCCTTGGCACTGGCTAGAAATATATTTCACAGAAAAAAACCTCATATAAAACTACTAAAATAAAAAATATCACATTTTTCACTAGAGTACTCTATACTTACCTTATACATAATAATTTTTGTTAGCATCAATATATTTTTTTGACTTTGAAGTATAATTAATTTTTAATATTACTCAGTGCTCAGCACTCTAACACTCTTGAATTTAAGACATAACATGATTTTACGAAAAACACCTTTAAACAAGAGCCAACAGCTTTGCGTGGAGAACTCTTTAGTAGTGAGAGACAAACAGCAACTTTCGCATTTCACATATTTTTACTACACAAACAATTTTCAAAACAAACATGTTGCCGTCGCACAAAAGATACATATGTGGTGGTGTGATATCGATATAAACCAGTAATAGCCACCACGCGAGATGATCGTTTTGGCGTAATGGCTAAAATACTCGTTTTCGGAACAGAAGATGCTCATATTTAATAATCCTTCAGTAGTGACCCTGGCCGTGCAAAGAGAACCGAACCCTTCACGCGCAGCTGCCGTGGCACCATCTATTCACCGCAAAAAGTAATCAAGCCGTCAGACACGTGATACAACTAAGCCGTCACACAATGGACGCAGCCCACAAAGACGTCTCACACATGACGTAACTCACAAGCTATCACACACAAATGACGCTACCTACAAAGTGGCGCAACTGCTCACACGCTCGCCACGAACATGGTATCGTTCGTTCGCCTATTCTCTGAATCACTGGCATGAGGGTAGTGTGGCGGGGGGATATCGATATAAACCAGTAAGAGCCACCCCTCGACAACGATCTTTTTGGCATGATGGCTATGATACTCGTTTTCGGATCGGAAGATACCCGATATACTCATCTTCCTTCAAATACATACTCCAGGGAGGGTCATTAAATCAATCGTAATCAACCGAGGGACTGCCATGACATTTTGGGGTGATCACCTATCTAAGACCTAAAACGTGCCTACTAAAAGAAACATAGTTATGGAAAACCGACGCCAACTAGACTGGAGAATCAGCTTTTCACAATCGATGCGACTGTGTTTACTTAAGCAAATGATTCGAAAAATGTGTAGACGACATATTTACCTTATTTGGAAGTGAACGGTGATGCTTAACACTTCACTGTCGCTATAGAGAAAAAAAACCTGCTCATGCCCACTGCGATGCAAGCCGAAGAAATTATTTTTTTTCTCACACACCGACTTATGGGGAGAATAAATACTGATGACGATCTCTTCCAGCGATATCACGGGAGTGGCTATTGAGACAGCATCCCACATCCCGTGATTGTAAGGGACTGTGAGGCTGCGGTAGCCCATTGGTCAAGGTTTCAGATCATGGCAGGCATGCCATGAATTCGAGCCCACTACCACTAAAAACCCGACATGTAGGGGAGCGATGCACTTTAAATCTGTCGAGAGCTCAAACGTCATTTCTTTGGTGTGGTAGTTAGGAGAGGTTGGGGCCAGCTTAGGTGTCGTTCTCGTCACTTGACCTTGGTTCAAAATTACGAGGTCTGTCCCAAAAGCCCTCGTGTAGCTGAACAGTGCGACGCTACTATTCACTCACTCACTCACTCCAAGGGATTGTGTTCTCGAGTCGATGTCATGATCCGTGATGGTGCGGGAATCGGAAGCGAGCAAATGTAAGTTTTAGACTCAACGGTTTACGTATGTTCTCTGTTCGCTGTATTGAATATACGTTCACGCTCCATGGTCTAGCAGTCACTCATAGTTGTTCAAGCATTTAACTCGACAATTTTGCGTTATTTGTGATTTTGTAACAAAGATAGTAATCTGTCATATTTTAAAAGAGAGGGGGTATAATGTCAAAAACAAGTGTGAAGAAAAGAAATTATACAATTTTAATACAGAATAGCCACACCGATGCCACTGTGGAGACCGCAGGCCCTTGAAAGCATTAGAAGTAGCCCGTTCCCAGGAAAAGTCCACCCACCCATTAAATACTCGATAGCGTAGTAGTAAATGACATTAAAAAAATTATTTTACACCAAATACATATATCGCGTTACCTCCTGCTCCATGAGTTGGTTGAGATGAATATCTCGTTGATTGTTGAAGTCAGTAAGGGTTAAGAAGGCATTAAATCAAACTCGAAAGTTTCAAAACTTATATTCAGAATAAATCAATTTAATTCATTTAGCGATAAACCTGATTACTCGATATGTTGACAAGAAAAACTGAATTATAAGAAATAATGGATAATCTTTTAAATAAGATGCTACCTCAGAAACTTGCCCGCGAGAAATTTTTCAATAACTTCCAATAGCGACTGTAATTCAGGATTAAGTGACTATATTTCAGGCAGTACTATCGTGACTAAGCTCAAAACTTGTTCAAGCTCAAAATGCCAATTTAAGTGGATGGAGAAAAAAACCGAGTTAGAGGGGCTGGATCACGAGAATATCCCATTATTACTCATATTAAACGAATCAAATAGAAATAAAGTAAAAAAATATGTGACTACACAAACAAAATTTAGTGATAAAAATACAACTTGGTTAAAATAAAAATACTATTTTATCCAAACACTTATCCTGGATTTTTAAAAATAAAATTAAATATTTATTTTTTTATTTTACTTTTAAGTAAAAATTTGTATGCCATTAAGGATGGTTCTAAATCTTCAGATGTATTGTATTTATAAATGAAAATGGATTTTATCTCCAGATGAGAGAACTTAAGTAACGGAATAGAAAAAAAATTCAATGATAACTTCTTACGCATTCCAGAAATATTAATTTTTTAATTAGGGCTCTAGTATTTTGTTGAATAGTTACAATATTTAGAACAATTTAAAATAAAAGAAGAAGAGTAACTCAAGAAGGATTTCCATTTGTTGAATTTTTGCATTTTGCAATGTTATTCATTATCTTTCAATATCCT
Source organism: Trichonephila inaurata madagascariensis (assembly GCA_019973955.1). NCBI lineage: Eukaryota > Metazoa > Arthropoda > Arachnida > Araneae > Nephilidae > Trichonephila > Trichonephila inaurata. The sequence goes on along the minus strand of BMAV01001901.1, from coordinate 115,429 downwards.
TTATATATTCCTACATAAACTCATACTAGATGATTGCTTATAATATTGCAACAATATGTTACAAAAAGCCTATTTGTGGTTATTTCTTTATAGATACACTTTTGGCAGATACGGTAGTCACAAATATATTGACTGCTTAGAGATATGTTACCGTGGGGACTCACACACACACAGTTCGGTTTGTTATTAGCTCAAAGCTTAGATCAAGCACACTAGTCGTTGATTGGATCGTAGTGGAGTCTTTCCTTTCCCCATCACGGGTTCTTTCTTTAAAGGGATGCTGGGAAAGGGAAGATTAATATTAGCTTCTTGATGGAGCTGCATTCTCTTGAATTATCTACAGAATATGTTTTGTAACACAGGGAATATGTTTTCGTTTTCTCATGTTGTTCTTGAGGCTTTTGCGAAATTTTAGATTTGTATCTAAAGGAAACCAATCAAACTTATTAGATGATTATTTTGTAATAAAAAAAACAAGGCTTTATTGTGCCCTCTTTCTTTACCATTTTTTAATGTTAGTTATCTTTTTAATTTTTCTCTACGGTATTTCTAGTGAAATTAAGTTCAGAAATTAGTTTATGTGTTCATTTCACTTGCTCGTTAAAAATATATAAATTTAAGTTTTTTTTCCTTGATTCTTTTTGATTTTAAAAAAGTAAATAAAAATGTAATTATTGTTTACATTAATTTCGAGATTTATTCTGAAAGTAAATATAGTTATTTTATTTTTACATTCAAGAACTTTTTTTATAAAGGTATCCGACTACCCTAAAATCACGAATTTTTAAACAAAATGATAGTTTTTTATGAATTTAATTCATAGGCCATCTTCTTAGCTTTATAAAAATACCAAATGTTTTACTTTCCATTCACTAGAACAAAAACTACAAGTGTTTTAGTAAAAGCAAATGCTATATTTTTACATAAGATGTTAAACTTTAAAATGCGTTTCACTCGAGATGTCTTTTTTCGAAAAGCTCAAACGGAGACAGCGATTTCTCAAAAAGTTTTTAAAATAGTTTGCTTAAATTTTGTGTGTATTTTCTGTATAACAGTAAAAGTGTTTTATATATAAGCTTCAGATTTATTAATCATTGTTTTTGTTACAAAATTTACAGTTCTTTTTGTGAATATAATCACTGTTTTTTAAGCAATTTAATATAATAGCTAGTTATTGTAAAAATTAAAATATCTCTTATCCTGAAGGTCATTTCAAAAAGGAATAGCAAAGTAATACATCAAAATTGAAAAACTGAGATTCTGTTCATTTACTATTCGTACAGATTGGGCACCGTTTATGTAATTTTTTATTAATCTTTACTCATTTTTTCTCATTTAGTAGTAATAATTTATTTTTTTCTTCTTAATTTTAGCCTTTTTTTCTTAAAATGTGCTAAATAAATAAATATAAACATAAAAAAAATGTCTCCATATCTTCAATTTTTTTAAAAGAAAAGTTGTCGCGCAAGTTGTCGGATACCTTAATGACTGCGTTTACATTAATAATGCATGACGCATGATTTCTCTCGAAATAAGAGTGATATTATTGATATTATAAAGTTCGTATATTTTGAATTTATGTTTGTGTTAGTCATAGAGCGGTTCAACAACTAAAATGGGCTGCGGTAGCCCAGTGGTCAAGGTATTGGATCATGGCAGGCATGCCATGCGTTCGAGCCCAGTAACACTAAAGATCGCCATGTACGGCAGCGATGCACGTTAAATCTGTCGAGAGCTGAAACATCCTCCGGTTAGTGAGGTGTGGTAGTTAGGAGAGGGGAGTGCCAGCTCAGGTTTCATCCATGTCACTTGACCATGGTTCAAAATTACGTGGTCCGTTGCCAAAAGCCCTCGTGTAGCTGAACAGTGGAACGTTAATATTCACTCACTCAACAACTATAATATGGAGAAAGTGGCCGCGATATCCTAGTAGTCATGGTGACGGACTCGTGGACAGCGTGTCTTGAGTTCGAGCCCTAATGACCCTGAAGACCCACCTTGTAGGGAATTTATTCACGTTAAATCTGTTGAGGCTCAAAGTCCTTCCGTTGGCGTGGTGTGGAAGTTCGGGTAGGGAGTGCAAGCTCAGGTGGTGTCCTCGTCACTTGATCATAGTTAAAATAACGAGGTCCATGTACTATAGCCCTCGTGTTGCTTTATTGCACGATGTGTTTATGAAAACTTACCTACTTCATAAAAAGAAAAGGTGAATGTGAAATTTCGCTGTTGAATAAAAATAAATACTTATATATATATACGACTATGTTTTTAATTCAGTAAAATTTATGTTTTACGATATTTGAAATATATGGGTGATATAGTTGTGTTGTGCATTTTGATAATTTATATATACTTATTAATTTTTGATTTTGTTTATTTGAGATATTAGATTGAAATTGCTTTAATCTTGGGGCCTTAAGAAGTGATCTGATAATAAAGAAATGAAATTTAAAAAGAAAAGTCGTATTTGGTCTCATAGAGGTTTTTTTTAATATTTAGATGCTACAGAATCTAAAGGTCTGAATTTTATATCATAAAAAGAAATTAGTAAGTTTGTTTAATTAAGAAATGTATATTTTAAAATTAAAAACTTTACTTTAATTATACTGTATTATATATGTGTAAAATATACTATATTATAATACACTATATTAAATATAATGTATTTCATTTAAACATATAATATATTATATTTAAAGTGAAACTTATATGTATATATATAAAATTTCGGCAGCCATACTTGATTTAAAAAATTCACTTACTTCAAATCGAAATTTTCATCTTTTATAAATTATATTTTTGTCATCAGGATCACTCAATAAATTTAAAAGCATTCAATAGTTCACTTTATTATTAACAAAATTTTCAAATAGAAGAAAAAAAAAAGTATCTGAAGAAATTACTACAATTTAAGAATATTTCGAACTTTTTTCGAAACATTAAATTTTCCTCTTTCTTAGATATAAATTACATTGTTCTTAAATGAATGATAAATAATGTTTTTAAATACTTTAATATTTTGTTAGATTAAAAAAGTTCTCGAATTTTGATCTAAACCTGTTTATATATATGTTATCTAATACTTGCAGAACATTTTTATATTTTGCATTCTGTTTTTAATGATGTCGAATGTCGATTTCTTTTTGAGATATTTTTTGTTACCTTTGACATTTGTTTAGAATATACATTCTTTTTTAAGATATTGAGTTTGTTCCGATCAAAAGCTATAAATTTGTGAACTGAAATAGGTGTGGCTTGAAAAGAAGGCTCCTAGAGAATGCAGTTATTCAAATTTAGGTTTTAAGAATATTTAGTGCTTGTGGCAGGTCACGTTCTGTTGGCTTTTGCAATGTTCGATTTCATTGTCGTTTACTTCAGAACAAATTTGTATTTATTTGAGGTTTTTGACTTGAAATAATGTTAATACTTAACGCTTTTAATTTCCATTTTGAGTCTCGATTTTAGATATATAATATTTGAACGTATTTTCCGCAGAAATCTGAATAAAATATTTGATAAACGTGAGGTGAAATGAACCTTCTTAAATAATGAAATTTTCAAATCTGGGAAAGTAGAAACTGTTTTGAATTTGAAATACTTTCGCGTATTGCACAAGCAATTCGATGATTACACAAGTAATAGAAATTTTATTTTATTTTTTAAATATGCATTGTTGAAAAACATTTCAGTCGTATTTTAATATTGCTGCCTGTGGTAATATAACCTGTTCATAAATATTACGAAAGTGATGTTAACGAAAATGATATTGATACATATTTGCAGCTCTATGGTATGTTGGTTCAAAAAAGTAGTTTTTCTGAAAAAAAAAAATGTTTATGATTAAATTTTTATTTTTAGTTGTTTAAATTTGCTTTAATATAAATGAGATTAATCCAATACAAAATTTATCTTCCATTGAAAATATATGAATTTGAATTTAATTTCTTTGTATTGAAAATAAAGCATTACACATGGATGGCAACATATAGTAATTGAAAACAGATAACCTTTTATCTTGCAAGTCAAAAATACAAATAATTTTTTTCCTCGTATATTAAAGTTAGCTTATTTTTGCTCTTTTGTACTTTACTTGAAAATGAAATAGAATACATATTTTGCTCGTTTTATTAGACTAAATTTATTTGTGTATGTATCATATGCCTTTTACAACTCAAAGAATTATTATATTTTGGGAAATCTGCCGTAAAACAAACCTTCATTTTGAAAGCCAGAAAATACTTAATTAAACACTAAACAGTTAATTAAAGAATCAACAATGATTTTTTTAATCACATATATTGCTCTTTATAATGCTCACATAATTTGCATTTTAATAAAAGGAAGAATACTTGGAATATTCCTTTAGAAAAGATTTCAAATTCCATTGAAGTAGTTTTTTTTAATTTGATAAAATTGTACATTTTATTGAAATTTGTGTGATAAGAGAGAGGTCCTTACGACTTCATTGAAATATCTGAATACAAGCTTATTAATCCTTGGGTACTTCTGAAAAATGTAATAAGTGAAGATTATTTGTAGTTCTTTACAACATTTGAAAAACAATATCTTGGGAGCTATTTAAATTTTTTTGGTCTGTAAAATGTTAAAATTTTTTTTATAAAGCTTTCGTTTATAATTGGCAAACACTATTGAAATTCATAAAGTTATTTTAGGGAAAAATTAATGACTGATTAATAATTAGTTGAACATTTCTACACACACGCACGCACGCACTCTTTAATATATTGTAATTACTAATAAGATTATTAGTAATAGAATAGTTTAGAAATAATAGATTATTAGTACTTATTGTAATAGAACAAAATAGAGCAATTTAAGAAAAATTCGTTTTCCATAAACAATATATGTAATTGTGAAAAAAAATCCAGAAAATCCATTAAGGATCTTGTGGCTTAATTAATTTGTTCAGGTTTAAGAGTATAATGTAAAGTTACTCATTTTTAAGCCCCATTTTTCTCCTTTTTTAGTTTAATATTACTGTGCAACCCATGATATAAAGGAATACAGAAATTAAAATTAAAAATGAAGAATAGAACATATAATGTGGAAAGTACTTATAAAAGTAACGACCAGACAAAAGTAAGACATCAGAAGGAAAAAAAATTAGTTTCGAGTCTGCAGATTAAATTTTATTTCAGATTAATTTGTTAAGCCTGAAAAAGAAAAAAAAATCATAATTTAAAAACATACATTAAGTTTTGAAATCGCAGCATTTAAGCATACATAATTTAAAAAAATAAATAAAATGTGACAAAAATATTATATCAGAGTATTACAAGAATATATAAAAAGATATTAATGCTAATTATATTGCAAAAAAAAAGGCATAACCTTTTTTATTGTTGATTTAGAAGCTGTTTTTATTATAATTATTCTTATGATGAATAAGCATATTTTGAAAAAAATATACATGTTCATATATAGGATTACAAGTAATGTATTTTATAAATTTGGGAGATCTTGAAAGCTTTTTGTGTTTTTTCCCTAAAGCCTAAATAAATATTAAGAATGATTTTGTTTTTATGCTACGATATAAATAAAACTTCTTATAGTGTAAAAAGCAAAAAGTTATTTTATTCTTAATATTACCGTAAAATCCGGCTTATAACGCGCACTTTTAACACAAAAATTAAGATCAAAATGTACGGGTGCTCGTTATACGCCGGGTATAAAAATGATAGTTTTAAAAATAAAAGAGATGATAATAGAAAAAAATATTAGACTTCTATATATATCGAAAAATACTGTTTATTTAAAAGAAGCGACATTCCTTGTGAACTTAAAAAGCCGTAAATCTAGAAGTGTACTATTTTTTTCTAAAGCTTGGAGTAATACCTCGAATAAATGACTTCATAACATAAGAACATTGCCTACGTATACATTTCAGGTTTCTTCTTAAAAAAGGGGTGCGCGTTTTACGGCAAATATACCTCAAAATTAAAAATTGTAGCTTGAAAGTATAGGTGCGCGTTATACGCCGGATTTTACGGTACTTTAAGATATCCTTAAACTGCCATTTATCTAAAATTAAAATAAATTCTTATTAAAAAAACAATTTCTGAAATGATTAAATATACGAAATGCTTTAATACTTTAGAAGGCCAAGCTCGAGCTATAGTGCTAAGTACTTCATCCTTTCCCTTAATTTATGGAATTGAACTAATTTATCTTTAAGTTCTTAATATGGATGCTTGACAGATTTTAATCTTCGGACTAGAAAAGATATATCTTTCATCCTTTTTTCAATAACTGTGAGATGCCAGAGGAGCATTTTAATGATTCTGAGATGAAAAGGCTCGCGCGCGTGTGGATCCTTTTCTCTTTCTTCTTTAAATAACAATAAATCATGTATTTTATTGTTTCGTATATTTTTTTTTGTGTTGAATTCTTCTTTCTGTGTCGGAACGTTTTTGTGACTTGGTTTTTGTTATTGATGAGAATGTTTTTTTTTGTATCGAGTGAGTCGTAATTATCGTAGTTCTTTGAAATTTATTCTGTGAGACAATAGTGGTAGAAATAAGAATAAGATTCGTATATGCATGTTCGCTGAGATCAAATATGTTTTATTTAAATATTTTTTTATTCATATTACTACTTTTATATAATTACAAAAGAAGAAACTAAGAAAATGTTTTAAGCCTCTCTTTCGGGAACACATTATTTTTCACCAATTTCTTCTAGAAATATATTGTTATTTTGGTGACCAGTTTTTTTAGAATTAAAAGGAGGACGCATGCGAAAAATTTAAGAAAAAGTTACAACTTGAATATAAGAAACATTTTATTAATTCAAATACAAATATGCTAATTACGCTTGCATTCCTTTTAATTATTTACTTAAACAAGCATTCTCCCATTGAATATTTTCTTGTCAATATATCATTTTATAATACATCGAAAATTTCGAACCAAAAAATATCCTTTATACTGAGCTTTACAGTAAGTGCTACAGCTTAAGTACCAACATTCAATCTGGATTTCTCACTTGTCCAAAAATCATTACCAACTGAAAAAACTCTTTCAATTTCTGCATTAGTTCCAAGTCGGCACAACGTCAATTCCTTAAGAATAACTAAATTATCATATGGAAAGTGTTCGTTTTTGAAATGGTTATGTATTTCTACCCTTTTTAAAGCAATTTCAGCCTGTTGATTTACCAGTTGCTCCAATTTATCAGAATTTAAATATACATTCAGTCTTCTAATTTATACAATTGTCATCAATTATAATATCAGGCATTTCTTTCAGTAAAAACTCAACACAATTTTCTATATCTGCCCAATTTACTTGTGATGAAGTCAAAAAACAACATTGAAAACTGTTATTTCCTGTGATATTTGTTTCAGACCATTCTTCGACATATTGGAAACTTGTTGGGCTCAACTCTGAATAGAGATGTAACAGATCAGTTTCTTAAAATATTGAAAAGGAGAACAAGTAGGAAAACACTTTTCGAGGAAGGACAAAACCTATAAAGGAGGACTGTCCTTGCTAAAAGAGGACGGTTAGTCACCTTATTGTTATCAAAATAAATATCAATAGGTATCCTTTTTTAGAAATCACATGCGATTTGATGTTTTGCTTCACAAAAGTCTTGAAGCTGCAAAAAGGAAAAGAAAACATAAATGTTAATAGATTTTAAAATGAATTTTTTTAAAAAGGAATAGTTTTGTAATGAAAACTTATTTATTTCTATAATGGGGTTTGCTTTCATTTAGTGCAGTGGCTTCCAAACTTACTTTGTCCATGAATCCCTTTTTATACTAACTTTGGTTAACCCTCCAAGCGGTCTGCATGTAAAATTCCGCCATTCCAGAGATGCTTTTTCTGCCTTCAAGCACGATTCCCAAAAGCGGCCGAGCCACATTCTTAAAATTACGGCTCAACCGCTTTTGAGAACCCCAACTGAAAGCAAAAAAATATGTGCGGTGCATTTTTGAAGCATCTCCAGAATGGCAAGACTTTAAGTGCAGACCGCTTAGTGGTTTAATATTTTTCTGTACAAGATACCAATTTTATTTAAAAGTAACTTATGTGGTGGTTTTTATCTTAACATGTGTGAAGAATAGTAATAGTGCTTTCTGATCAAAACTTAGGAAAATGTGTTGCATTTACTTCACATCTCAGGATCCCACACATGCACATGCAAAGGCGGATTTAGGTTCGATGGTGCCCTATGCCCAAGTTAATTTGAAGCCCTTATATATCATAATAATAATACGAATAGTAATAATGGACTCGAATTAAATTAATGTATTGAATTTAGGCATGAATTAAATACATATATATGAAATATTTCTATAATATTTCTGGAGAGTGGTAATGATAACTATAATGTACTGGGGCGAGTGGACGAAAGGACAGGGCGTAGCCGGTGGTGAAGATTACTGTAACGTAGATACATTTTTTCTATGCTGGTTGATGTTGTGTTTTCAATGTTATTGATGAGGCAGTCTTGTGATTAGTAAATCCAGTTTATTCAACATTTAACATATAGCGTTTCAACATCACAAGAAACAAGCAGAATGGCACAAAACACAGAACAAAGAAACTATGACAGAACGCAATGCAGCTGGCTGCATAATTAAAGACACAGACAGAAGAAAGCGGGATTTTCCAGAGTCTCGCTATCAATACCTGTGGAAAATCACATTATTTGGGGGTGGGGGACGGATATAGTTTCAGAAGTCCCCGTAAGGTGGGTGACTAAGTAAAATAATTACACGGTTGTTGTGTCCTGAAGGGCTGGACCAAAGGTAAATCAAATCTATAAAAGATTAAATAATTGGGAATTATTACTCTCTCTCTCTCACACACACACACACATACACACAAGTGACTAAGTGTAACTTGAAAAAAGAGTAGAGTTGTTAACATCTGTTTTGCTGATGTCATCTCACGCATCTCCTATATCCATGTAGCAGTTTTGCCTTAATCTATAACGCCAGCTGAGAGCACTGCGTCATTAAGTGAACACGTGCAACTGCATTCTGCCAGAAAAATGTCGAAAGAACATAAAGTTTTTTGTGAAAGTTAAGAAATCAGCCCCGAAAATATTTCATATATTTACCGAGGCTTATGGAGATGAAACTTTGTTTGGTGCACATGTGTTGGAAAAGCATAAGTGGTTTTCAGTGGGGAAGAGGGACAACGTGGAAGAGGATGAACATGCTGAGCGCCGAAGGTTGAATATGCTGAGCCCCCAAGAATGAACATGCTGAGCAAAACATAGCCAAAATTTGTGATATGAGTATGTTCCCACTGTCATCAGTGATCAGAATATTAATTACTACTACTACATTGAAGTACTAAAGAGACTTCGTTAAAAAATAGAAAAAGAAGACCAGAATTGGTGAGTGATGGATGGCCGTTGTACCAAGACAATGCATCTCTCACACGGCCCTATCTGTTAAGCAGTTTCTGATAATCAAAAATATTATTTTGATGGAGCATCCTCCTTATTCACTTAACCTAGCCTTAAACGACTTTTTTTCATTTCCTACAGTTAACTCTTGCTTAAAGGGAACCCATTTTACCTCAGGGAAGAGGTTAAGGCAAAAACGGAGAATCTCCTGAAAGGCCTTCCAAAAACCTCGTTCCAGAACCGTTACGAGCAATGACAACACAAAATGCAGAAGTGTGTGAATGCTTAAGGGAACTACTTTGAAGCAGATAATGTCACGAAATGATTCTGTACTTACAATGATTTATGGGACCAGTCTCACTTTTTTGTGTCACACCTCGTATTTCTTTTTCTTTCATACATCAAGTCATTTCATTATGGCAAATGAATAATAAGCGAGAAAATTTTTTGAAAAAGTCCGTATGAATTAATTGATAAAACTTCGAAGATACAACACTTACAATTCCGAGCCCTACATAAATGAGGATAAGTATGTAATTTTCTTTCTTTGTATTTCTTTTTTCGACAGGTGAATATGCAAACTATGAAGAGAGCATTGATAAAAGAATGACATGGTCAAATAAATAATCTATATTTTCTTTAAGAAAATGGTATCCTAAAATGACAGAAATATACATACATAAATCATCTGGAAACGTTGTATCAAAATGTATACATAAAGGCTTCTTTTGTTGAAATATTTCTGGGAAAAATGTAAACAAATTCTTTCTAAGTGAAAAATGCACTTTTGTTGTCGCAACTTTATCTCATTTCTTCCTTTTATATCAATAGAGCCATTTGCATATGTTTGTGGAATAATTTAGGATCTCAATAAAAGCAATGTATCCACGAGGGAAAAAATTCAATATTTTGTAATTTAGTCTTTTAAACCAAATAAGATGTAGAATAAAATAATTTGAATGGAAGATTGTTATATAGCTTCTTTTAAATATTCAAAGAAAATCCCTCTGAGATATCCAATTTATAAATTGGATGATAATTTTTTTTTCTATGAATAAATAATCCATTACAAAATAAGAGAGGAATTAGATTAATCTAAGTTTTTGAACCCTCGGAACGTAATGACATTCTTGTAATCTTAAAAATAAATAAATAAATAAATAAATTCTTTATTTGGATGGCGAAAGATCTGATTGTTAGAGATTTTTTATGCGTTAAGTATTACAACTGGGAACTTACTAACTGTAATGCAATAAAATGCTTTCAAATACAGTAGAAGGTCGTTTATCCGAATGTTTATTATCCGGACCAGTTTTCTTTTGTCAACTACATGTACTGTATAAGAATACGTTTTCAAACACTGCAATTGCAATGCTAAACAATTGTTTCGCGTGAGGCCTCAATATGAAGGACGCCTGCTACATGTTAGCCGAAGCGTGGGACTCGCTTGAAATACAGAGCCTGAAAAATGCATGGAATACGCTGTGTGCAGATTTAGAAGGCGAAAAAGAGTTCAATGACGACCACAGGGTTGAGATTACCGACTTTGTCCATTTGATCTCCGGATTCCAAGAGTGCGATGAAAAAGATGTAGAAACCTGGATGGCATGCGATGCGGAAGACTGTGGATTTCAAACGCTAAATAATGACGAGATTGTGACTTCGTGCAAAAAGAATCCGACCCTGTCGACGATGAAACGAATGAAGACGAGAACATCTACAACAACGAAAGTAGCAAGGGTGCATCAAATGCTGAAGCGTTTTCTGTGTTAGAGACAACTATAGAGTGGTACGAACAACAATCAGAGTGCAGTCCTACTCAACTACTGCTGCTCAAGAGAATCGGAGACCTTGCACTGAAAAAACGTAGGTGTACAATGGTACAGTGAAAAATAAGTGATTGCTTTCCCCAATAAAGGTAAAATTGCGACATTTTACTTTTTATTCAAGCCGTTTCCCGCATTTGATGATTTTCAATATTCGTGTAGTGTCCAGTTCCATATACTGCATGGATCCCATTTTATTTTCGGATAACCGAATAATCGCGTATCCGAACGGTGTCCGGTCCCAATTGATTTGGATAAACGACATTCTAGTGTAACTAGTTTTGCAAGTAATTAGAGACGGTATATATTAGAAATTTGCTTTGTATATAATATGCAAAGTTTTTTTTTTAAATAAAACACTGTAGATAGCAATTAGAATAAGAGCTAAACATATTCGTCTTGATATAAGGACTGTTTCGAAAGTAAATTTTGTCATTTTTTTTTAAATATAAGTTAGAACACCAGGTGAAACCAACAATTACCATACTGGTTAAACGACGGAAGGAACATCAGCTTTGGAAGAATGATGCAGATCGCAGAAGAAGTGAGAATAGTAGCAGAAAGACGTGCCCCAAGTGATTTTAGTTCAAATCACGATGGCAGACGGACGTGTGATGACAACGTGATCCCCAAAGGAGGTCCATGTTTTCAATTGGTATGAATGGATACATGGAACAAGTGTGTCTCTCATCCATGAACGCCCGCAGACTATGAATGGCAGGGGTGTCAAACTCACGGCCCTCAGGCTGCATGCGGCCCGGCCAGTATATTGAGACACAATAATAAACAATAAACAAAATTAAACAAAACTCAGTGGGTTACAGCTCATGAGGGTCAAGGCCTACTGTGCCCGTCTCAGTATACGGGACTATCGGGCGCTGAGATGCATGAGCAGATGTCCAGATCAGGTGGTCAGTCTGAAGCTAGACCCCCAGTGTTTAGTCCCCAAGCAAGCTTGGTACTCATTTATCGACCCACTGAAAGGATGGAAGTCTGAGTTGATCTTGCTCAACTCGAGGATAGAACCCCGAACTTGTGGTGCTACCACTCGGCCTTAATATTCAATAAAATATCAAAATTTCTCTCGAAATAGGAAAAATATTAGTATAGAAGAGATGTCAAGTGTGAGGAAGTAAACTTTAAATTTTTCTTGTTTATTTACTTTTGTTTATTATAATGTATTACTCAAAATAAACTTATGTTTCTACGAATATACGTTAACTACGGCCCACCTTAAGTTAAACTTTACTTGTTTGGCTCATGTGTTAGCCTTTGAGTTTGACACCCTTGATGTATAGTCAAGAGATAATGTTTTATCAAATAGCATTTGTCACTGGTGTTGGATGCTCAATAAAGGAAGACAGAATGGGGAGGATAAAGGTAAAAATGAACGTCCTTTCGGATGCACAAATGGAAACAACATTGCTATAGAGCACATACTGTACCTCAATGACTTGGAAGCTTCTAAGTGTACCAGAAAAGAAAAAAAAATCTATGCCACATAGTACTGAGATAAGCAGCAGTTTTTTGTATTGTAGGGCTCTGAGTTTTACCAGAGTGGTTTCTTCAAACATTTTGCACTCACTAATGTCGGTGGTGAAACTATATCGAAAAAAATTGCAAGGTGTATAGTTCCTGACGTAATGATGCAATTTTTTGGAAATAAAAATTCCGTGTGTAAAAAATTGACAAAACATACTTTCTGAATGTCCTTTGTATTAAACTATACTCTTATTTTTGGAATCTTTTGAAGTTCAAATTAATGAAATTAAAATTACCGTAGCACACTTTTTATTTTGAATTGCATGTTATTTTATAGAAAGGCGCAATAAGTCACAATAGTCAGCAAAAAATACGTGATGTAATTTGGACTCATTCCAATTATTAGTGAACTTAAGAAAAAAATTACAAACATTAATGAGTATATAAAGAAAAACGTTTTATTGAGCAGAGGCGTAACGTAGAACATTTAGGCCCTCCCTGCAAAGTCAGGCTTTGGGCCCCCAAAACCCTGCCCCCCTCCCCGCAATGCAAGGGTGTACGTTACGCCACTGGTATTGAGACGATTAAATTCTTATATTTGTGGGTACATTTCATGCCGTAAAACCTCTAAATGTAAACTTTGATACTGTTCTCTGCCATAGTTCAGAAAATATTTATTTAATTTTGTAATAAAGATTAAATACAGGAGTTTTAAGGAGTTACATACAAGAATGTAAATTTTAATAACAAATTCACACTTATTACATGTACTCCTTGTGGTTTTCTTTGAATATCTCAGGAACTAATGATCGGATTTGAATAAATATTAGAATATAAACCGTTTCTACCTCAATATGCAAGCAAATAAGATTTCACGATGAAAATTTATTTGTACAAGTTAATATCTTTATTAAATTAATTAATTATGATCACAAACTTATGTCTACTTTTTAGCGCTATAAATATCTCATTGATAGAACTGCGGAAGTTATTAAAAATGTCTTAGCTTTTGTTTTTGACGATAGTTAATGACCAATTAGTTGACGATTTTCATGTGCAATTAGTTGATAACTGATGACAATTAGCAGAAGATTATTGACTACTACTTTTTGACAACCCATTTTTTTTTTTTTGATAATTTATCTATTATTACAATATATACTATATTATGTTGCATTATATTATAATGTAACAGAAATTATCTTTTTTGGGGTTACTTATTATTTGTGCATTCAATTAATTTAAGAATGGATGGGAAAATATATAGATAAAAGTTTTAAAAACACACGCAATAAAAATACGAATTAAAGGAACACTTCGTTAATTCCAAACTCTAATGCTGAGGAGAGCAGAAATTACTAAAGAGAGTAAATGTTGATTATACAAGAATTAACATTATATAAATCTCTCTATATAAAAATGGATGCTTGTATATATGAAATCGCATCACTCCAACACCGTTTAACCGATTATTATGAAAATTGGTATGTATATGTATTTTTTTATGGAGAAGGTTGTTGTGCTATCCTCTTTGTTGCAGCTCCTCACCAGGTGGCACTACAGCATATCAACTTCAACACCGTTCAGTCAATCGCCAAGTTGCCAACGTGATCACCAAAATTGATGCCAACTTGGTTTTATTGCCAACATTTTGCTACTTTTTCATTGAATTTCCATTATAATGTAAGGAGAAAGGCGTTGCTTACGAATATTACAATTTTAACATAAAATAAATACAACAGAAAATAATATCAATGTATTACACATACAGATATAAATTATTTACACTATTTTAAGCGTTCATTACATGAAAATTTGTAACAATGTGTTACTTTTGCTGAGGAGAAATCCGCTTAAGAAGGTGTTTTCAAAAATCGAACCACAAGAGAGTTACGGAGCCTCATAAATAAAAATAAATATTTTTTTTTATCAGGTATTAGATCTCTAGACTTAAAACTCAACAAATATGGGTTTTTTTCTACATCTGAGATATGCAAAAACCTTTTTTTTAAATTTGCAATTCACTTAAAATTAACTCATTAAAAACTTCTTTATCCTTCAATTTGAATTGTTTAGTTTTTAATTTCACCCGTGCGAAGAACGGGTATGCCAGCTAGTTGATTATATTCTTGAAAATTAAGGTGATTTTTTTAGTTATAATTGAAAATGCATTTAGCTGTTTTATGACTCACTTTCGAAAAAGGAAAGTCAGCTGTAAAGTAATGAGGACGCTTTAGTGAGATTATAAAAATAATAAACATAAAGAAGAAAATTACTAGTAAGATTTGATAAATGAAAAGGACATAAAATATCTGAAAATTTAATTTAAATGTCATTATCTTGGCCTCTCACCAGCAAACCTTTAGCGTGCCAAGAGTTGCCATTCGCTTCCATAAAAAACTTCTAGTGATAAAATGATGCTATCAATGCATTTTAAGCCATATTCTGAGAAAACCATATTTTTCTATCATATTCTTGAGAAAAAAAGGGGTGGGGGGGGGGGAACCCATAGAGATATTTTAGCAGAATTCTTTTTTACGCAGAATATATAATGATATTTGCTGAAAATAAATGCTTTACATTTAATGACATATAATGTAAGGTAATCAATCTAAATTGTTTATTGCATCTTAAGACCATCGAGAAAACCCATACACTATTAGTCTGTAAATATGCTGAAGAGAATTTATCACAGAAAAAAAGTTTTCGTCCATGCTTATCTTATTTAGTATTCGAGTGGAATGATATCGACGGCCATTCCATTTCCTAACAAAACAGTGTTTCCATTTCTGTATTTCACGAAAATGTCATACGAAATCAGAAGTTATTGCTCATAAAAAATACACACTTTAGAATGTATGAAGACAGTAAAAGGGTGAAAATAAAAGACAATAATATAGAATACATTAATATCACTTAGTATATTGTGAGAAAAAATGTGTAGATCATCGAAGACGTCATTGTTGTGAATAATAGAGTACCAGTTAAAGTGTCGATCTCGTTATATTCACTGTTATGAATTAAAATAAACTTAGAATCCAATCAAGATTTATTTATTGTAAAGAAGAAAATAAGTTGTAAACAACAAAGTGGTAATACGTGGAGTTTTGAAAATGTTTTCTTTAAAAAGGCTGTGTTAATCTAAAACTGAGCTTCCGCGTAACCTGGTTGTTTCTCTGTGGATTTTCACAGATAATTTAAAATCTTAATCTTGGCTTTGGTAATACTAGGTGAGCCGTTCTAGGATTTTCTCCCGAATGTTACGATTTTTCTGTAGCATATTTTCAGTCTAATAATTTACTTGGTAATTCAATTTGGTTCAGATTATTGTTTTATTGAAGTTTATAGCATGTTTCAATAAATCCTGGATAATACCAACTTGACTGAATTATATATATATATATATATATATATATATATTGAATGACACCCACGCACAATACCAGTATCTACTACCATTTTACATCAGTCATTATTTAATCCATGTCCAAATTGTCAAATAGCATTATCTTACTTCTGTATTTTGTGGGTGGATGAAAGAGACATTAAAAATTCTGATTATCTCCTAATAGTGTTAGAAAACAAAAATTAGGAACATTATAACAAAATATTGATTCGCTTCTAAAAGATCTAATTCCACATTGTCGTTGAATCCACTCTTTACTCTATAAAATTATTTAAATTTTTTTTACGGGATAGCTTCAGTATGGCAGCATATCTTGGGGTAAATCAATTTCAAAACCTACCTTTGCGGAAAAGATACTCTCTGGTATATAGATATGAAGGGGAAGATTTTAAAAAAGTATTACTGGCACAAGAGAGAGAGAGAAATGAAGATTAGGTATATGAGCATTTTTTGCAGTAAAAAGTCAAAGTAATTTTTACTAAAGGAAAAAGGGTATTTTAATACTTTTTATCATTTATTTCGTTGCGAGGACACTTACAAATACGAGTAGTTACAAGAAAAACAGGTACATTTAATAAATTTTTTAGTATTAGATTTTTTAAAAAAAGGGTACAGTAATTGGACCGCAATTTTTGAAAGAGATTTTAAGTAAATTGTCTATAACAAATCTTCCCAGTTTTAGAATACACAATACATAAACTTATCAGATACTTTCGGCTATAATCATCTTTGTGCTTGACACTTAAAACTAAAGACCGTCTGTCCATTATTATTTAATGTAAGGAAAATTATGTCCTTGATATAAAATGTGCATCTTATCTTAATTGTAAATCATAACATAATATTCTATTTCAAAAAAACATTATTTGGATACTGACTCTAATTTAGACTGCGATTCAAGCACATTTTCTTTATTGGTATATACTGTGTTTCGATGATTTCGCAAAATCAGTTTAAGGGCGCTTCACTTTAAGTAGTTTCATGTGAGCATGAGCATTAGGGTGGATCGGAGTAATATAGAGAAAAAAAAATTATTTGTTGTTGAAACCAACTATGCGAAAAAGTTGTTCTATGGTGTGGAGATTAGGAAAAAAATAATGAAAACAAAAATATAATTTCAAAATTTAATATTGCCCCAATGAAGTTGAGTTTCGAAAAAATTGAAAAATGGCAATAATAGTAAGATGATTTTAAACTAAAATTAAAATTATTTTCCTGCAATATAAATATCCCAAGGCGATAATTATTGATATGAGAGTACTGTGTGTGTGTGATTAGTGACTAGTCTATCTCTCTATATATAAATGGATGTTTGTATATGTGAAATCTCAATGAAAATTGGCATGCATATATGTATATTTTTGTGGAGAAGGTTTTTGTGCTATCCTCTTTGTTGGAGATCCCAACCAGGTGGTGCTACAGTATATCAACTGTTCCACTGTTTAATCAATCGCCAAGCTGTCAACATGGTCGCCAAGAACAGAGAAGTTTCGTTAGGATAGGTTCTCCTTTAATGTTAATGTATATGTATATAAATGGATGTTTGTACAAAATGAAATCGCACCACTCCACACACAACACCATTCAACCGATCACTATGAAAACTGGAATGTATATGTATTTTTTGTGGAGAAGTTTTTTGTGCAATTCTCTTTGTTGCAGATCCCCACCAAGAGGCGCTATAGTATATCAACTTCTACACCGTTCAATCAATCGCCAAGTTGCCAACATGTTCTCCGAAAAGGATACCAACTTGGCTCTCTCGCCAACATTTCGTTATGTTTCTATTGAATCGCCATTATGATGTAAGCAATGGTGTTGCTTGTTAACATTAGAATTTTAACATAAAATAAATACAACAGAAAGTAATATCAACGTATTACACATCCACACAGATACAAATTATTTACACTTTTTTGAGCGTTCATTACACAAAACGTGTAACAGTGTGTTACTTTTGCTGAGCAGAAGGAAGGTGTTTTCAAAATTCGATCCATAAGAGAGTTACGGGGTGTTATAAATATAAAAAAAATCCTTTTTATCCGCTATTAGATCTACAGACTTAAAATTTAACAAATATGGGTTTTTTGCTCAACTGAGAGATATGCACCAATCTTTTTTTTAAATTTGCAATTCACATAAAATTAACTCATTAAAAACTTCTTTATCCTTCAATCTGTATTGTTTAATTTTGCGAACAACGGGTATACCAGCTAGTATTATAATAGCAAAATTTACCTCAACACTCTCCCCCCGCACCGCCGAATGAGTTCGATCCAAACTTATTTCCGTCTTCCGCTTAATTGTTTGCTGCCATTTCAACAGTAGTTTCTTTTTAAAATTTAATATTAAAGAAGCTGTAAAATGTGCCTGATATATATTTATTTCTTATACCTTTTTAATAGGTGCCCTCTCATTGCAATACAAGTAGAAAGTACTATACGACATTTTTGTCTATTGAAAAAATTACTTTGATTTCTTACCATAAAAAACACAAATACATAAACTTCATTCCCCTTGTAGGAGTACGTAACATAAAAATTAATTTTTCAATTTTATTTTTTCCTCTATTTATTAACCAGAGAAAATCTTTTCTGGGTAGGTAGTTTTTGAAATTCTGGGGAAAAAAATTCGATCCACCTTAAAGTATTTCTTCAAAATTTGAAGTAGTCTTCATCGAGACTAACTTGATAGCACTAAATCGTTGTTGTGTGAGTTCGGATTTTCATGGATAATTATATACCAGATGTAGTTCTATACCAGATAGTTCTGTACCAGACCCTATTGTAGCTTTCTATTAAATGTCATCTTGCGACATGGTCGACCTTCGATGACCATATCGTGGGGTTTCAGCATAAGTTAGAGGTGTGGGATTCTCGAAATGATGAGACATTTTAGAATTCTTAATATGACTTTTATTAAGAATTTAACTTAGATTACTTAGATATCGAACAAACTTATATTAAGTGAGAATAAACCAAAACACGTAGTCTTAATTAACACAGATCGCACAATTAGATCACTTATCAATACAATTATATTATATCCGCCTAATCTCAATCTCAATATATTCGCGTTCAGAATATAATCTTCCTACCTTGGTTGAATACGCAACGTCCAATCCACTTCAAATATTTCTCCAATTGGGAGTACAATGGTATGTACCGTGGTTGAATGGCGGGATTGTGTCTTGATTCTAGGTAAGCCGTCTATCAACACTTCTATCTTCTCTGAACGGAACTTTCTCTAAATTGCCATTTCGCTCACTAAAACTTCTTTCCTTTTAAAGGTTATCTTATTTGCATCTATGCTTCGTTTCACTTCTTGGATTTGGGTTGGAAAAGATTTGCCATTAATCGTGGCCGTCAAAGAACACAGAGGTTATGTTAGAGGAAGGACGCGTGAGATGTCACAATCTAATTTATTTATTCATTTTGTTCCTTGTAGTAAAAGTAATTTCATACATTAAAAAATTTGCTGCTTTGAACTGAATAGTTATTTTCCATTATGCGGGTAAACTAGAAATTAATTATCATGCGAAGTATTAGAAAGCTCAAGACCAACATGAATTAAAATCCCTCTAGAGAAAATTTAAGTGAATTATTGTGCATACATATATATACAGGGGTGATTCGCTACCAGATTGACACACTTTCAGGGTGTGTAGGGGGTACAGAGACGTCTCGAAATCACACAGGTAAGCAGGGTCGCCCATGCCGTATTTGCAGATAGGGCAAAGAAGCTAAGAAAAGCAAGGGAAAAGAAGCAGAGAAAAAGAACAGAAACAACAGCGCATTAAATAGCATAACAGCCATGTGTAGGTTTTGGAGAACCCACATCGTACGCAACCACGTGCAGCTCAACAGCTTTTCTCAGTCAATTTTTAGGCCGGCATTCTTGGAGAATACTTCATTGGACTGTACCTTCAGCCCAGTCCTTTAGACGATAGAGCATATCTGATTTTCTTGGAACAAGTCCTGTCAAACTTCTTGACGCACATGCTCCTTCGTCGTTGCGCCACTCCATGTGGTACCAGTATGACGGGACTCCACCACATAACAAAATTCATGTCCGTGAAGAATTCCTCAACGTAACTTTTGGGCAATGATGGATATGTCAAGGGATTCTCTGACTCATTGGCTTGCCAGATCCCCGGTCTTATCATGCATGGACTTCTCCTGGGGTCGTATGAAGAGTTTAGTGTATGAGACGCCATTTCCTTTGTTTGATGACCTTCTCGTTCTAATATCTGGGGCTGCTAAGGGGATACGTGACATTCCAAGAATCTTCCAGAATGTAAGGAATCTCATGCAATCTCTATTTTATACCAGCAAAATGACTTGTCGTAATTTAGAACAACTGCTGTTGGTCAATGAAATGTTTTCTGTCCCATTTAATGTGTTGCTGTTTCTGCTATTTTCCTCTGCTTATTTTTACCATAGCTCGTAACTATGGCATTTGCGACTCTGCATTCCTTTACAATTCCGAATCATCGTCAATATACCTCTTACACACCCTGCAAGTTTGTCGGTCTGGTAGTGAATAATAATTTTTTAACTTTATTCATTGATAAAATATTGCTCTATTACTTATAGTAGGAGACGATTTTATTTCATATGGATTTGAATGCATATACATTTTTTTTCTTCTACAATTAGCCTTAGTATACACTAATTTTTATAGCATTATTTAAATCCAGCCTTTAGAGGCAATTATATAGTTTCTAGAAAAGAGAAATGAACTGAAAAGTCACAAAGAATTGGCCAAAGAAAGCTTTTCAGAATACTTTTTTTATATTTTGTAGAATTTGTTCTGTTTCGAATGGTGGACAGATTAATGTTTCAGAGCAAGGGTTATAAATCAAGATTAATGGATAAAACTTTTCCCATGGGAGTCTTTGTGCGATGAAAGAAAAGAACTCTTTTTTAAAACTTTTTGTATGATTTCCTTTAGAAATAAAAATTATAAAAAGGATGATGATGGAAATAGAAAGTAAAAATGTGGTTTTATCAACTATGAATACGAATACAATAGACTTTGTATCGTAGAAAATTGAGTTCCTCTATACTAAGTTCCACTGTTAGATCATAAACCTTTCTAAGACAATGCTCAATTAATAAAAGAGATTCATTTACACAATAGTGATAATCAGTTGGAAAATTACAGATTTGAAACTATAGTTGAAAATGGCAATCGTTCTTTTGTATGACGCGTGGAAAAATAAATAGTTATAAGAAAAGGAATTTTCATTTTCACATTCTTAACCCCTTAAATTCAATCGACGTATATATACGTTTTACTCAATCAGTGCGTTAAATGCCCAGACGTATATACAGGTTTCACTCAACTGGTGCGTTAAATACCCCGGACGTCTTTCCGAAATGCGATCTTTTTCTTCAGGCTGCTATCAGTAAAACTATTTTGGAAGATATAAATTCAATAAAATGACCTTGATAGAGTGTTTGTGAAGGATTTATTTGTTTCAGAGAATAATTTCTTTATTTATGCCTTTTCTTTTCCCCCTAATGCACCGCATATGCACGCCCATGTGAAAAACGATGGCTCTAGCAGCGAATCGAATATTTTAATCGGTAGTTAACGGGTTAAAGTAATAGAAACTGTCCTACTATGCGCTTGTAATCTTTTTCGTTATAGATTTTAATAAATATATTTTCCCTATTAATTTGTTATAAAGCTTTTTAAACTGAATAAAATAATTTGAATGAACAAAGAGATTTATTTTCACTTAATAAAAGGATAATTTTTTGGGCGTGTGGTATCACTGATGCAGTTAACAGAAATATTAGGTTTATTCGAGGGATGTTTTGAAAAGAAATTTCATTTCTTTTTTTTTTCTACGAACACTTTATTGCCGAAATAAATACAGTATAGTATCGGACCTATGCACCAAACACTATTTTTTGACATAGTTGCTAACGACATTAATACATTTGTCATAGCGTGCAAAACCAGTTGGAAGAAACTCCTCTGTGTTGAAATTCTCTGTCCTGTGATGAAAGAAACTGTACTACAGCTTGCACAACGTCGTTTCATTCATGGAGAAACATCCACTTCAACGTTCATTCTTCACT
Organism: Trichonephila inaurata madagascariensis; assembly: GCA_019973955.1. Classification (NCBI taxonomy): domain Eukaryota; kingdom Metazoa; phylum Arthropoda; class Arachnida; order Araneae; family Nephilidae; genus Trichonephila; species Trichonephila inaurata. Next base: position 93,239 of record BMAV01001901.1, on the reverse strand, counting down.
TTCAGCCTTTCTTCACACAGCATGTAATACCAGTGAACAATTATTTGACGAAACATGACTTCTTCGCTGAACACAGTCTGTCCCTCCAGATCATAACTGATTTGTTTCTAGTCGCCCAGGATTATATCGTTCAATGGTTTCAGGACTGTCCAATTGGCCTTGGAGTAGTTTAGAAGTGAACTTTTGGGTTTTTTTAGTTTCAGAACGGTAACTGGTTTTTCCTTCGTGTTCCTGTTCTCTTCCTACCAAGCCTTCTCATTTTTTTGCTTGTTTGGGTGTCTCCAGGAGGCATCTGATGGCTGAGCAGGAGAGGATTTTCAAACTACTTTTGCGACGAGGTCTTTTGGACCTGGTGTAGGCCTTCCTACACCAAGGGAACAAGCAACAACACACACTCTGTAGGGGATCATGGGCTTGGAACATGTGTCCATTTATACTGAATAACAGCACGCATTTCAACTGACGACCACGTTGACAGCACATTTCTGTTTTACATTGTGATTTATACTTAAATAACATCAGGCATGCTGGTCTTTTGCTACTCTTCCTTCTCCGGTGCATGCGTCATTCCTTTTATGTTAATGATCCTTTTGTCGTTAAAGTAGTAACGGATGCAGTTTCTTATGGCAATTGTTTGATTTTCCTGGTGTACCATCTTCTATATTAAAAAAAAGTGACGAAAATTAGTTTTGAACGTTCCTGGTTCTTCAAAAGGAATATTTTCCTAATTTAAAAGAGTCAATGCATTATTCACTAGGTGTGTTGCTGATTTCATAGTTTTGTTCAATGACTGAGTTGAATGTGAATTAAGAAAAATTTCGATCCTTGTTGTGATTAAAAACGATTTTTTTCCTTTGATTACCATTTAGGTTACTGAGTCATGATTTATCTCCGAAAAGTTTTTCAGTTTTGTGTATTTCCGCTATTTTTGATATACACTCATATCCATAAATTGAGCATAATTCCAAATCCGGCAAATGAAGGTAAAGAAATTAAACAAACGCGTGATGTTTTTATAAAACCCACTTATAAAACCATAGAGAAAGAAAAAAATGGTGTATGTATACTATGATATATTCTCAATTACTTTCTATCCTTCTCCATATAATTAACTACTTTTCAACAGTAAGCACGATTATCGCGTTTCTCACTCCACAGAAACAAACAAATTCCCCCGTGTTAAAACACTCCCAAGAAACTCTATTCTTGGTACAGAAAAACCACACACTATGCGTCGGTTCTTAATCAATTTCACTCGCTTTCCTTAAATCATGGTCAAGCGGTCCACGCTTCCAAAAACACAAGGGATTCTCTCTCTCCTGACCACCTCGAGAGTCAATCACCTTCTGCCTTCGAAACAGTAACCCCTCCTCCGCAGGTGCTGGAACGTCGAAAGCTATTAAAGAATCTATCGCCAAACAGTAGTCAGATACTACATATACCATTAATAAAAAAATATGAATTTTGCTCCCTAGAGGAATTATGAAAAATACTTCCTTTACAAAAATTTAAGGTAACACTTTGAATGTAGGTAACACTTGGTATGTCATCTGTGCGATGAAATGCAGTCTATACTGCGTCGAGGCATGCTTGGTATCAAATTATTGAGCTGATTTTGGGAGGATAATTTTATTTGGGAACTTGGTTTCATTTTAATTTAATTTACGTTGCCCTCTGGAGCAACACAAATGCTGCTGGTAACGGACCTCGTAATTTTGAACCACAATCAAGTGAGCAGGACGACCCTTGATCTATCTAGCATTTCCCTTCCCCCACCTCCTTTCCAAACCTTTATTGCCGAGGTAGCCTAGTGGTCAAGGAAACGGAATTGTAGCTGGCCTGTCATGAGTTTGAACCCTGTGTCACTGAAGACCAGTCTCGTAGAGAGGTTAATGCTGCATTAAACCTGCCGTGGCTCAAAGTTCTCCTGTTAGCGTGGTGTGGTAGTTTAGAAAATTGTTTGGAGAAGTGTCATCTTCTTTTGTGATTGTGGCTCAAACTTACGAGTCACCTCTTGAATAGGCCTTGTGTTTCTTTATAGTACGAAGTTAATGAATACTCACACTTCATGTTATATTAAGTTTTGAATTTAATTGATTGAATCACATTGTTTAATGTTCATAACCCGCGCATCCGGTTCAGTGGTTAGTGACGTCGATTCTTGTTCTGTAAGGCCTGGATTCGAATCTAAGAAAAGACATAGAGGTTTGTTATATAATGTATAGTGTCTGTGATGCGTGGGAGATATTCACAGAGTCCTCTTGAGAAGCAGGTGGAAAAGGAAGAGATGGGTTAGCGCTGAACCCCTCCCCCCAACGGGGTTTTCTCTCTTAAAAGTGGAGAAGAAACCGAGCCAAAAAAATTTTACTGTCACCTGTTTGCTGCTCAGAGCTGCGACTAATGACAGACGTAAAACTATCCACCTCTTTCCGCGATGAATTTTGTAGACCTCAATATGACATCATTGATCAAGTGGCATTAGAAACAACAACAAATTTTAGCATCAACTTTAATTAATATCAAATGATCTATAAGTAATTTTAAATATTGTTCATGCAAGTTTTTACAAAGAAATTTAAAAAAAAATTACTTTTTTTTTCAATTTCCACTATTAGCTTACACTCTCTCTATATTTATTTATTTATTTATCTTCGTGGAATTTTGAATCGTCAATAAAATACATTTTAAAGCCTTCATTTGAGCTGAAATTTTATATACTTGATGATTTTGGATGACAATACAGTAATTTAATTATAATTAATAAAAATTAATTGATTAAGACTAATTATTCAAAAAATTACATATACAACCACGTTGGCATCATTTTTGGCGACTTGTGTCAAAACTTGAAAAGGTTTTTTTCTCGCGTTTTAAAGCATTCAGCTGAACTGAAATTTTATATACATGATTGTTTTGGATGATAATACGGTACTTTAATGATAATGAATAAAAATTAATTACCACTTATAATGTTGTGATTCTGTCCTGTGTATATACATATTTATATTAATTGTATCTATTTTATAAAAATAGCTAAAATAAAATTTTTCTTTGTTGATCTAAGTAGGAATAGACTTATATTTTTTTATATATATTATTTGTTTCTTTTATGGAAATTTGTTCATGGAATTCGTAGATGGAATAGTGATTTGAATTGAAAATAAATGCGAAATTCATCTTGGTGAAGGAGTCGATACGATGAAAACATTTCCAATAAGTTTAGGCATGTGATAATTCATTCTAAATCGTATCTATCTTTTTGAATTTTAAATTAAAAGGAACAATCAATCGAAACATTTACATCTTCATAAAACCCGAGTGAGTGATATTTTTTTTCTAACGATAATCTTTAAGAGTTTATCGATTTTAGAAGAACGTGATACGAAGATAAACTGAAATGCTTGTCTCCAGGTTTCCTTATTATCTCCCAACTTCTTTTTTCTCTCCCCTTATTGAAGTGGCGCTGCATATAGTTGGGCGCAAATCGAGTTCTTTTCAGCAAGAAATTTTTAAGACAAAACAAAAACTCGGCATTACTAGAATGTTTACTCTGTCACGCATGTTACTGGCGATGTTTAGAATCTTAAATTTAAACGAAACTAAAAACAATTAGCTTTACTCAAGTATAAAATGTTTAGTGTTGTTTATCTCTTGGATGATTTCTTTTCGTTGGCTGATTTTTGAAAATCTTTACTCGGGAGAACTGTTCGAATGTAAGTAACACTTTGTTTAATTAAATTCTGAAGTGGAGCAATTAGTGAGCAGATTGTTGATAGAAATCGTTTTGTTTCTTAATGCGCATTTAAGTTTATTGCTGCTTCCTGTAAATGGTGAAGTGAATTGTTTCGCTGTGAAATTGGTTTGTTGCGAATTTCTTTTAAGTAGCTGAAAAGATTTCTTTCTTTTCCTTATACTTTTGTTCTTTAATTTTAAAAGTTCATTAAGGGTTAAGACGTTCAAGGTGTAGCAATTACTGCCTGGGGATGGTTACAGAAAAAATACTCAAACTCTCTCTGAAAACTAAATTAAGCTATTTAGAGTCTTAATTTCGATCTTTAGAATGAATTCGAATTTTGTTGTGATAATTATATCAATTTAGCTAGATTATTTCTGTTACTTTTTATTTAATCGGATGAATAATATTTATGATAGTTAGTCACAAACTATAGTTTATTTTAAAATTTTGCAAATATAAGATATCTTTAGAGATTTTCTATAGCAATTGTTACGAATTTTTTTTAATGAATTTTTAAGATAGTGTAAATAATTTATCCCCGGATGTGTAATACGTTTATATTAATGTATGTTGTATTTATTTTATGTTAAAATTGTAATATTTTTAAGCAACGCCGTTCCTTATATTATGATTGCGATTCAGTGGAAACTTGGTGAAATCTTCGGGATAGAGCCAAGTTGGCATTATTTTTGGCGACCCTATGGATTATTCAGGAAATTGCAGGTGAAATCTACCAATTGCACGATCTACGACGTGGGTAGATTTTTCGAGAAAGATCCGCGAGGTTTATAAATTGAGAGTCACTCACCGAAACTTAGTGAGTCTTGTTTTGACCGTTGAAGAGTAGTATTGATTTGGCCGTGAACAGCCGTCCAGCTATTAGTTATTGTTTCGGCTGTTAAGTAGAACAGACGACTGTTTGTGAATAATCTTTAACATATTTGTATTTTAGACTCTGATAGTTGTGTCTGAGCACCAAGAAGGTGTGAAGGTCTTCTGAGATTTACTCAGTGATTTTGAGTATTGTATCCTGTATTTCAAGGTTGGTTTTCAACAATAAGTTTCCATCACTCCTGAAGAACTGTTTTGTTCCTTGCGACTGATTTGCATAAAACCCTCGAGTACATATCTACGTAACGCATCATTATTAAATGAAATTGGATTGGAAAATTGGACAAATTTTGAAAATGATCTGCACAACAAAAGTATAGTTGGACTATGCAGTTAAAATGTATAGATGACTGAACCATTCTCACCCTGGTGTTTCTAACACAGGTGTCGGCACACTTGTAGCATTGGCTTGTCAAACCGATCTACGAATATTTTTTAGGATACCTTACTGTAGGAAATATGAGAAACAATTCGATTACCGCGATCATGCATGCAATGTTAGGAGACAGAGATAAAAAATATATATTTAGAATTTTATTAGATATTAATTTTGCATCATTTAAAAATAAGCAACATAAAATTTAAGAGTTCCTTCAGCATAAATAAAAAAAATTGATATTGTACTTATGTAATTTCAATGCGAAACGTCGTTGCACCGCTCTACTTCAAATCGCTTAGATGTGTTGAACCAAAAGAAAAGTACATGCAATTTTCTTCATACAATTAAACCTCTTCCGCAATGACATCCAAAAATTTAAAATAGCTTTCGATTTATCGTCAGAGTTATCTTCCAGATTCTTCCGTAATTTCTTAAATTGTGCTTCACATAATTTTGAAGATGTTATTTCAATTAGTTCCACAATTCAAAATTATCGACTTCCATCCACTCAAAAATGGTCAACTTTTTAGTGAAATGCTGAGTGCCACTGAGAATTTTACCATGCCATCACGTGCCATAGGTTGCCGATGCCTGTCCTAACACATTGTTACGTAGATTGGGGTGCGAGAATTTTCAATCAGCAATCAGTCGCAAAAAGCAAAACAGTTCTTCATGAGTGATTTAAATTTACTGTCGGAAAACAATCCTTCAGATATTGGATACAGTATTCAAATTTGCTTAGTAAATCTGAGAAGACCTTCTACGGCGTCCAGACACGACTATCAGTGTTTAAAGTACAAGTATGTAAAATATTATTCACAAACATTCGCTCGTCCTACTCAACAGCCGAAGTAATAACTAAACGCTGGACGACTCTTCACGGTCAACTCAATACTACTCTTCTACGGTCAAAACAAGACTCATTCAGTTTCGGCGAGCGACTCCCTATTTATAGGCCTCACGGATCTTTCGAGAAAAATCCGCTTGCGTTAAAGATCATGATTTTGTAGATTTATCCACTACTTTCCAGAAGAATCCGTAGGGTCACGAACTCGCCATAAATGGTCACCAAGTCCGCAAAATGGTTGCCAAGTTGCCAAATGGTCACCAAAAAGGATGCCAACTTTGTTCTGTCGCCAAGACTTTGCCAAGTTTTCATTTAATGGCCGTTATAATGTAAGAAACGGTGTGGCTTGCGAATATTGCAATTTTAACTCAAATTAAATACAACATAGAGTAATATAAAAGTATTACACATCCAGATATAAATTATTTACACTATTTTAAATACTCATTACACAAAGTTGGTAACAATATTATCTCTGAAATATTTTCCGCTTACCATCTCACGTCCAATGAGTTATCATTACACTTCCCACTGATATTGGGGTCTGTCTGTTGGACGTTTGGGAATTTTGATGGATTGCAAGTTGATTGGATTCTGAGTTTTCGATTTCTGAGGTATCACTGTACTCTCCTAAATAAAGTGCGAAATTTTGCTTAAGAAATTATGTCATTATATAAAATAGCAGATTTGATTTACGATTAATAACAAGTGTAAAATTTAACCCATTAAAATATCTTAAAAAGCTTTATTTCATAAATATTGTAGTGATGTTGAAAATTGATTGAAATGAAGTCTGTTAGAGGTGGAAGGGGGAGGGGTAAAACCTTTTTGGGGTTGGTATATCCCCTCTTTTCTGAGCCAGAAGAATGGAAATTTACTTCTATATTTCTATGAAGTTCTTTGAAAAAAAGGCATGCAATTTTCTTTTTCTTGAAATTTTCTCAAGCTCGTGTTATATTGGTGAAACATTTAGCAAAATAATACATTATGTATCGCAAATATTTTTATAAGTTCTTATTCAGTAGGTGAACCTAACATATTTTCTTATTCTTTCCATTCTTTCGTATATGAAAGTTACTTTAAATATATGATTTTTTGAAAGTTTAATTTGATATCGGTTTTGAAAAAACACATCAACTTTTTCCTAGAAATTTTTTATGCATCATTACTGTTATCTTAAAATATTTATTAAATACCATTTGCAAAATATATTATTCATATGAAAGAGCTTTATTTAACTTTGAAATTATTATCAAATTTTGAGATTTTTCCTACCAATATACGTCTAATGCATTATTTATTTGTTTGAGTTACGGATAGAGATTTTGTGTCGTGTTATATTTTTGAATGCATAAAATAAATTTTCATTTATAAAATAAAGATTTCACTTGCGTGAATAATAAATGAAAGAAACGTGGAAATATGAAAAGTTTACTAAGGAAACTGAAAAATATTTTATATTTTTATCGTATTTTGAATTTAATAAATATCAGCCAGGAAAAGCGTTTACGTATAAAGCAAGATTTCTTATTAATTCATTCTATTTAGGTAATATACTCTGCAGGAGGAAATGATTAAGATAATAAATGCTCTTATCCTATTCCTGGCAATATATTTTATGTATGAAATATGTCTTTGACTTTTTTTTTTTAAAAATATGATTTACTTGCGTTTAGTATTTGAAGTTAAAATATAACAATTTATGGGAATACATGAAAAAAGCATTTCTTCCAAGCAAATTTTTGATGCATTGGGTTTGCATATTAAACTATCAAATGGAGAATACTTGTTGAACTTTTTTCTTGGGATGTAATATAAACATAACTATAACAACAGATAAAATCATAATAATTAATAAAATGCATAAACAGTGAGGAACTGTTTCTAGTTTGAAGACCCTTATACAATTATACCATTATACTGATTCAATAAAGTCTCGTTTAATCATGTATACTATAATTAGGCATTAAAGAATTGTAAATTAAAGGCAAAGTACAGATTATGTTTTAAAATCTAACCATCACTTCAAATATAATGCAATTTTTGTTTAGTTTTTGTCAAATATTCTCATTTACTTTTAATAAAAGCCATTTTGCTGAAAGTCTACCAGAAGTTGAGAGCAATTTTGCCAAATTAAGACATATCTACAGGAAGTGTGCGATTTTGTATGGGTTATAGCTATTTTTTCAGTATTCCTTAAACATGGAGGAATAGGTAATATTCTCTGAAGTTTCCACTTAGAGTTGAACTGCCATTTTCCGTATTTGACATATTTTCAATAATCTGATAAGGAAGTTCGATGCTGTATTATTCGATAGGACATATAATCTGTACGAAATATGCTTTAACAATTCTCCGGGGATTTTTCTCTATTTTTCCTTTATCCACATTAAGCAATATTGCAATATTTTTTTAAGTATTACATTTTCTTGTTGGATACACATTATTGCTTTTAAAAAAAGTAAATGAGAAAGAGGTTCATTACATTTCCTAAATGGTCTGTAAAATTTAGTTTGTGCAACAATCACACACACACACACACACAACATAATAGAATTGTGAGAGGCTCGCACTTCTCTCTCGGGCACCTAGATATGGGAAAGGTAGGGAAGAAACACTCGACATAATCCAATTAATCTATTTATTTATCACACGAAAGACATATACACAATTTAAACTAATAACAGTAAGAGAATGTCACAATGCTGACCACGAAAGTGGAACAACGACGGTAAAGCGTGAATGATTAGGAGACTATCAAACTTGATCCTTACCTTAATAAAGGATCTAACTTATCATCCGATTTAATCTAATATAAATTCAATCTCAGTGAACAATCGTCACCTTAAAACTTCCACCTAATTATTTCTTGATCACAATAATTCAAATATGATAACTTCAGTAGCAATCTCCCCTGATTCCAGTATATCTCCTCTTCTACTCTCCATTCAAGCAAGAAAATTTCGACTATATATAGTAAGTTAATTTGAATATCACGATTCTCTTCTTCCGAAGGGTTGGTTGTGAATAAAGTGAATGGATAGCCCAAAGATTTCCCAAGAGGATCAATTGAAGGAACGCGTATAGATCCGTCACAGAATTATAGAGTGTTTTCAAAGTGTTACTGCAGAAGTGGGAAAATAGTGGTCCTCGTGTCGCATGCAGCCGCCAAAGCACTCCGAAAATCCCCCTTGAGTCGAGATTAACTGCATAACCTTACAGGATGTGATGAGAAATTCCAATAAGCAATCTCACTCCTGATTCCAAAAAATATAGAAAAGTTGATAGGGTACATTTACCTTATTAACCTGATTCCAAAATTTAATGTGCTTGCAGCTTTAAATGTTATGAATTTAGTACAACAAAATAATTGAAAGAAACTGACACTATTTATTTAACTTATAATTATTGATTTTTATGATACAATTAATAATTATCCTGAGAGGCAAAGTTAACTAATAAATGTAATCAATCTAAAAAGGTGTAGTACTGAAGTACCCTCAGCTTCCACAATGTGGGTCGTGCTAAAGCAAGTGCCCGCCCCTATTTTAGTGTTTCTTTCGATTCGGTGATTTTTAATGATTGTCAACCCCTAAGTTGTTTTATGATTCCCTCGTAAAGCCAAAGATGTTGGCTTTTAATGTCTTGTTGTAGACAACGAAGAAAAAAAAAGGGATTTGGAAGAAATTTTAAGGTGTATTGGAAAGCTAAAATTTTATTTTTTTGACAATTTAAAATGTTTTTATTTTCAATTGTATAGATTTTAACCTTTCTAAAAATACCTTACCTCTAAGATAATTAGAAGCTCTTATTTTTAAATAATCGTTGAAACTGGGCCACGCCCATTTGAACGGCGAAAAATGTAAATAAAGTACTTGGTTTTTGCTTAAAAGTTGAACATCTGATATGAGGCTGTTTTCGGCTAATGGTAAAGAATATAGGACCCAAATTTGGAATATTGTTTCATATATAAAAGTTATCAAACATTAATATTATATTCTGGCATCACTATCCTGTAGAAAATCGCTTATTTTATCATATTATTCATTTTTATCCGAATTGACACATTTTTCCCTTTATAAAATGTGTAACGCATTTTTTCACCTATACCATAATGATAAATGAACTACCCCTCTTTCCATGTTAAAAGGAAAAACTAATTATTTATGAAATATTTTGAAATTTTAAATACACTATATTACGAAAAATCAACGATGCAATATCGGAATGTAAAAAAATTGAGAATATTGACAAATAAATTAGTTTCGTTTTCTTTGAGCTACATATTTCCTCTGTGTTTTCAAATACAGCCAAAATAAAATTATTTTCACGTACTCTGTTATTATATTCTTATTTTACTTGTTGGAAATTTCGAGAATTACGTAAATATCGTAAACAAAATAACTAGAAAAGACATAATCTATCTTATTATAGTTGATGGGTGCTTCTGAAAAGTCTTCTATTTGAATTATAATCAATATAAAAATAACCCTGCCAACATAAAGATATTCCTTAGATTGAAACCTTTACCGTAAGTACTTCAAGTGTTTTTGCAAATGATATTCCTTTAATATATTACTGCTGTAAAACTAACACTATAGTTTTACTACGTCACTAAAACACATCTCTATATCCAGATGTTAGAAGCAATCTTTATCGCACGATCTCGTAAAGAAAATTATTGGCCTTTTAGAAACGTTATTTCATTCATATTTATACTTTCACGAAGAAAAGTGTTAGAATAATGGACTATGGGAGAAATAAAAGCAATTGTTGCCTTTACTTAATGTAGTTTACAGATAGTTTTGTTGCATTTAATGCATTCATTATGTTTCTCTTGAATGCTGCGGATTGGAGAGTAAAGCTGTGTCGAAAAGTTTGCTACATTTTGCTTCATTTTTTTAAAGAAATGTTAATCTGTTGTATTTAATATGATTAAAGTTTTATTCTCGTAACCTCCTGTAAGAGATAAAGGTTGTTGGGGTATTAAATTACCGTATTTAATCGAATCTAAATCGCATCTCCAATTCTGTACACGTGTTTGGGAAAAAATAAATAATTATGTAAACGTTTCATCAATATCCTACATTTCAAAAATTTAAAAAAAAGTGAGAAATAATGCGAAATTAATAATTTATTTATTGTACCAGTATTAAAAACGTTCAAATACATACATGTAGTATCCTTCCACACCAGTTGGCGTGGCAGTGACTAATAACTGAAACCACCAGTATTCACTGTAACTGTGATTCCGGCAGACATGGCAAAACTGAGCGTGAAACGATGTGGAGGGAGAATGGACGTTTTTTGCGTATAATTCTCCAGCTGATGTCTAGGCAGTCACCGCCTCCTTTTCATTAATTCTATCTTAGTATTTGTATTGTGCCGTCTTCTTCTTAACTTATTAAATGTTTAAAAAAAAAGTGCTTCTGCGTCTTCATTTCAACCCGAGGTGACGTATGAACCCTCACCTCACGTACATGATGCTGTATTTACTCTAACCGTCAGTATCATGTTTCGAAAATGATTCGTTTCTCCCATTGTCGAAATTGACTTCGGTACTAGTAAGGCCTTCACCATTTTCCCCCACGATGTCGTCTTCCATGCCACCCGATGCATTTGTTGTGCAATACTCTTTTAAAACAAAGTATTATAGATGGATATAAAAGAATTATTCAAAACTCTTAAATACTTGCACATAAAAATTGCATGATTTTGTTTACGCCATCGACGTGTATTTGTTTCATCCGTGTCTGATTTTCATTGGCCACTGCCCTGTATCTTTAATTTTTTCTGCATATCCATAAAGTTGCCTCATTTTTCATACTTGAGTCATAGTGAATTTTTAATGCTATAACAGATATCTTTGATATTTAGGTGATTAAAATAAAGCGTAAACAAGAATATTTTCTAAATACGAGCAAACAACAACGTTCAGGATAGACTGAATACTAGAAATAAACCGCGAAATGGGATAAATCATGGATAGAAGTGGCTGGAATGGGCAGTTACATTTTTCCTTTTGAAAGGGGAGGAAACTCAATTTCCTCTATCTATTTAATGTTTCGCCTTCGATTCTAAACCGCACACGATTTTTAGTAGCATTAACACTGGAATAATAATACGCCTTAGATTCGAGTAAATATGGTATGTAGGGTTTGTGGATCTTTTTTGTTAATTACGCTAAATATGATGGATTCCATCTCCAAAATTACATATAATTTTATATTAACTTTTCGATCATAAGTTGACGAAAGGCCCAATACAACATAGTACAATGAAAACATTCAGCAAAGGTACAGTTAGAAATATTCAAATAGTTTAAAACAGGGAAACATATATTGCGAGTATTTAGTGCAAGCAGCAGGGCTTACTTGGTAAGAAATGTAAATGATTTTTTTTTTGTTTTTTATAAAATAATAAACTTAATAGCATCGAAGAATTTCATTTATTTAAAACTAATTCTATGTAATTCATTAATTAATTTCATTTTTCAAAGTTAGTTTGTAATAATTGATTGCAACTTAGGATTATTTTAGATTATATATGCTTTTTTTTTCAATTTTTTTTATGGAATTTATGCTTGATCTTTACGTGCAGCAAGTGTGGGATTTATCAATTGTCCCACACCAAGTTTAAACAAAACTGTGTGGAAGTGAGTAAATAGAAACCTGCGCATGCGTCTGTTTAGGTGTCGTGTTTCTCTTTTACTTCTGGCTCTCTTCTGTGCTATTAGATAGGATTGAAATTTTTTTCTTCAGAGTTTCAAAATCTATCTTTGCGGAAAAGATCTGGTATATAGATATAGGGAAGAAATAGAATGGAAAATTAATTTCTGCTTTAAGTACTACCACAAGGAGAATGAAGTTCAGATTTTCGAGTATTTTTATGAAAAAATGCAATTTACTTTTTCTTAAAGAGAAACAGCAGTTTAGCATTTTTTTATGTTTTTTGCGGTGAGAGAACACATACTAAACAGTCACTAGAAAAATAATATATTGTACATTTAACAGCTTCTTCAGTATTAATTAAAAATAAATAAAAAAATAAAAAATAACGTCGAAATTAAGGGTATGATAAGGCGCAAGACGGAAAATTTAAGGTGACTGCCTACCTTGAAAATGTCGTTTTTCGACTACACAAGACATTTTTTTTATATTTCAAAATCTTATAGTTTGAACATTTTCCTTTCCAAAACTATTTTTCTTTTTTCTTTATGCGAAATAGAAATAAAGTTATAGTAATTTTAAAAAACATCACTCTATGCAAAGGGGCAGTAAGGTAAAACTTTAAATGAGTTTTTCTCAAAATTATGTTTTCGAAAGAAACTCCTTACCAGACACAAGATTTAAGAACCAAACTAGATAACGTTTTGAAATTTTGCGGGAATGTTTATTATACTATTTTTCATAAAGTGGACCATAAGTTTTGTTGTAGGTTAAATATTTTTTCATTTAGGGTAGTTTTTATGAAGAAAAAACTTTAAAAATCTCAAAATTTTCATATTATTATAATAATAGAATGTATAATTGTCAGTAATTTTTTTGTATTTTAATATTTCTTTTAGATTTTCGTTCATTTTTAAGAGTACCATAATATGTATGTTGTGTATAAAGAAAATTATATGATAATTGTATTAGAAATTTTTGTACTATGTTACCGGTAAAATTTCCTTGAAAACAACCAATTTTTCTAAAAGTACAATATTTATTTAAAACTTTTTATATGCTTACGTATTTTTTTTTTTATTTTTCTTCCTAAAAACATTCAATTTGTTTCAAAAATTTGTTTTTATAAAAAAAAAAATTGGGTCCTAAGGTAGACAGTCACCTTAAATTGGGCTGCTGGAATTGACGTTGCGTGAAGAAAGAGCTCGATGTTGATATATTACAATGTGTACATTGTACTACTTACTTATCAGTAATCATCACCAGGGCCGGCTCTAGTACTTTTGCCGCCCCGGACAAAAATGGAAAATGCCGCCCCTCTCTCTCTCTAAAGCAAAAAGTTATTACTAAAAAAATGAATTGTTCACTTAGATACACACCTATAAAACTAGAATAATTTTTGTGAACAAAAAGGCAACATAACAACTATATATATTATTTTCAGCCTTTAAAGGTTCAAAATAATCCGAAGTTAAGAACAAAATTATCTGTTATTATTTGAAACGCGAGTAAAATGTAACAGAAGCAATCGCCCATTTCAGCAGGTCAATTTCTTCGAAAAAGAGTCTACTGATGGTGGGAATCACAAGCTTTTATTTTAACTATAGTATTAACTACACTCGAGGCAAATATAAAACATTTCATGTTTCTCTCTTTCTACCAAAAATTCTAATTACCCTTGTCCCCGGACTGGCTCCGGACATCGTATGGGTAAAAGGAATGTCCGTTGTGACCTCACTCCGGCCTGGGAAGAAAGTTACTAGTGAAAGATATGTTTACACATCAAATTTCATGATTTAACATATACTCCCGCCTCGAACCCTTCAAGTTTCAACAGTTAAGAAAATTAGCATTAAACATAAGGAGGATAAGATAAGGAAATAAGATATATTAAATAATATACCAAATTGTGACCTAATAATATTTAAGAAAATATATAAAACTTTTTGTAACAAAAAAAATATTTCTCAAATTCGATCGAAATGCCGCCCTTACAGGGACCCCTTACCGGACAGGGGTCCGGTTTGTCCGGCCCTAGAGCCGCTCCTGTCATCACTTTCGGTTATTTTTTTAGCAGGAAAATAGCTTTGAGTCTAAAAACATCTAACTATAATCAAGTTCTTTTCCATTTTTTTTTCTAAACTTCATTCTCCTTGTGGTAACAATTAATTTTGAAATTATTTATTTATTTATTTTTATCCTAATCATGCCATAGAACATCTTTTCCGCATATCCAGATTCTAATCAATAATTTTTTTCTACATATAACCGGCATTACCTACCCTTAATGCGCTATGCCAATAAATTACTTTTTGCATAGATTTATATTTTGTCAGAGAAAATGGCGAGACTATTAGAGATAAAGGTCTTCCTAATTTTTACAATAAACATTTAAATTGTGAATTAGTTTATAGAACATACAACAAAAACAACAAACAAGTCTGCATCCTCTTTCTCGCCTTCTGAGCCTAATATTTCATTTCATCAAATATTTTATCTCGCATCACAGTTGGTGATCCTAAATGTTACTTGAAGAATTCATTTTCCATTTTTTATTCTAAAACCGCAAATTGAATTCTTCAAAAACCAAATCATTGTAACACAATTAAATTTACTTATCATCTTTTAAAACTCTTAGATTAGCCGGGGTAGCCTAGTGTTCCTGGTCACAGACTTATGGTCAGCGTGTTTCCAAGATTTCGAGCCCTAGTATCACTGAAGACCCAACTTGTAAAGGGGCTGATACATGTTAACCTGTCGAGGCTCAAAGTCCTCCCGTTGGCATAATGGAGACATTTGGAGAGAATATGTCAGAGGTCAGGTGGTGACGGATCTATCCGCAATCCTTCAACTAATCCTCTTAGGAAATCTTTGGACTATCAATTCGCGTTATTCACAACCAACCCTTAGGAAGAAGAAAATCGTGATATTCAAAGAAACTAGTCGAAGTTTTCTAGCTAGAATAGGGAGTAGGAGAGGAGATAAACCCGATTCAGGTGAGATCGATACTGGAGGTATCATATTTGAGTTATTGTCATTAAGAACTTATTAAGAGGAAGTTTTATAGTGAAGATTGTTCACTGAGATTAAAATAATATTATATTAAATCGGATGATAGGTTAGATCCTTTATAAAGTAAGGATCGAGTATGATAGTCTAATCGTTCGTGTATTATCGTTGTTGTTTCACTTTCGCGGTTAGCGCCGAGACATTCTTTTACTATTATTAATTGAATTTGCGTTGTTTCATGGTGTGATAAATGATTATGATGGTTCAACATATTATCAGGTTCGTCACCAATAGCTCTCGCTTTATAGTGCGACGTAAATAAACACTCTCTTTCTTTTAAACTCTTAGGCCAAACTTAGAAACAGTATTAGGTTTTACAATTGCTTGACAAATGTACCAAACTTTAAAACAAGTGGGAGAAAAGGAATCTATCGTCTACAGTCCAACATTATACGGTAACGAAGTCAATTTGTGGCGAAAGAGTATTGAAGATTGTCAACACTACGGTGTCTTATATATATAGCAACAGTCTCCCCAAATATTGACGCAGGTATAGACCACACCATCGGGTTCTTTCCGACCTGTCAGGTGGGAAAAATCAAGAGCGTCAGCATCTCTATACCCCCCCCCAGGTAGTTGTCTGCCTACCCCCAACCCTTTTTAGGATTACGATGGTTCAGAAGAGATCTGCTCCGATGTGGGCGGCGCTGTGAAGCAACGTTTCACGGGGAAATCGATAGAAAACGCGGGCGGATGTGAGAAGATGGAGATCGCGACTTCCGTAGAGGAGACGGGAAAACGAAACCATTCCACGCGGTGTGCGTGACGGATAGGGTGCCGCGAGGAGATGCGCTTTGTTGCCGTCGAATTCCTGTTCTTGATGCTTTATGTTGGGTGAATGTTGTTCGACAATGATCACCATTGGGTGGAATTGAGTCAGCTGTAATGTGTCAATAGTTTAACAGAGAATAAATTTGGCTGCTTAAAATTTTGAATTACATATTTAGATATAGTTTTAAAAACTTAACAGTTTTCTTAAAACTTTTTTTTATGTGAAGAGAAAAACTGAACCGAAGTGAGAAGCTTTTTTTGAGTACTTTTGAATGGCATTAATGAAGCGTTTTAAATAACAGAGCCAGACACATTCGAAATGAAATTATTATGTTTTATCTGGAATAAATAACTGTCGTTGAGCAATAAAATTGGTAATTTAATTTTCACGTCGAACATTTTCATATAAAAATTTTTTTGGAAGGAAACTGATTTCATAATTAAAAAAGAAGGAAAGACCCCACAAATTTTATTATTAAATTTAAGAGATTTTTTGGTCCTGAAATAAGACTCATTTGATGGCTTGAAATTTGAAGCTCTTTTAAAAGACGACATCTTTTTAAGAAACCAAAGATATAAGGTAAGTTTGTTGAGCCCTTTATGTGTTTTTATAACTTTAATATAATGTGAATTTGTAAATTCAAATAACTGGAGCTCATTTTAATTTCTAAATTTATTTTTGCGATGAATGTAAAATAAAATCTATCTTTAATCGATGTGTGTGTGTGATGCACGAAATAATTCTAAAGTTCTGCTATTCTTATGTTCTACATTAGTAGTTCAAAATGTGGCATTGATTATTCCACAAAAATATGCTTTATTATATATATATATATATATATACTACTATGATAGATTTCTTGAAGTTTCATAAAAAATAAATTAAAAAGTTCTTAACAAAATTCAACATTTTCAAGTTTTTAGAATGCTAGAAATATATTTTGAAATGTAATGTCAAATTAAATTAAATGTATAAATTTATGAATGAAAAATAGAATTTTCGAACGATAATTATGTAACTGAATAGAAAAGCTAAATTATAAAGAGAACGACATACTACTTATATAAGAAATATGTCGAGATAAAGTTTATTTTGAGAAAGAAAAACGTCATCATTGTATTCATAGAAAACTGAGATTGCAAATGCAATGCCATCTTTGAAATTATTATATATATATATATACATATATTGAAATATTGGTAAATCAAAGTTTATATGTATCAATTACGCGTTTGTGTTATTGTTGTGTTATTATTTGTTTTTATATTTTTATTGAATGGAAAATATATATATAAATTGAGAAATACAGGAAAAAATGGTAAATACACAGTTGTTGAAATATTGTTATTACTTCTTTTATATATTGTTTGCATTTTTAGGCAAGTTCCATTTATTATTTTTTTTCGTCATATTACATGTAAATATTTTTTCGTAAAGTTAAAAATAAACTGAATTTCGAAAAAAAGTGCTCAGTTTAAAATTGTATATGTAGTTTATATTTGCTACATATCCTTCCATTACAATACGTTAAAATTGAAATTGCTTTAATGTAAAGAGGATTCATATCACAAAAAAAAAATAATAGTAATTAATTAAAAATTGACTAGAGAACGTTTTTTTTTAAAATATATTTTTGCTTCCAGATAAAATGTCTGTAACTACATAGAATTTTTCTTATGAAGCATGAAAAGATTAATCATTTCACTTGATTGCATTTAATTATGAAACACAATTAAAATACGTTTTTTTAACACATTGACCGCAACTTTTTAAATTCGTGCATATGAAATGCCTAATTTTTGCCTTAAGCGGTGTTCTATCATAAGAATTTGACTAGTTTTAAAAGTAATTATGTAATATCCCGTTTTCATTAAAAGACTTTGTTTTTATAAAAGTTTTAACTTTTTAATAATTGTTTTAATAAATGTTTAATGTTTTAATTTTCTGTTCTGA
>BMAV01001901.1:25315-71924 GCA_019973955.1 Trichonephila inaurata madagascariensis | reverse complement strand
TTTTTCCAAAATATTCACTATGCCAATTTGAGGATTTTAAGCATCAACATAATTTACGTGTACTAGCCTCTTCACATAGTGAATCTTTAGAGGTATTATGATACTATTACCGGAAAATTATGTCGAATACGGTACATTTTCTACCATAATAGAAAAGGCATTAAAAATAAGCACTCATAAAACTTCTTAAACTTCTCTTTTTTTAAACATCTTCATACCTTGAAATTATATTGTCCTATTCCATTTTCTCTAGTGGGCGCGGTAGCTTGGTGGTCAAGGTAACGGACACATGGCCGGCGTGTCAAAAGTGTGAGCCTAGTACCCCTGAAGACACGTTAAATCTGTCGAGGCTCAAACGTCCTCCCGTTGGTGTGGTATGGAAGTTAGGAGAGGGGGTGCCTGCTCAAGCGTCATCTTCGTCACTTGACCATGGTTCAAAATTACAAGGTCCTTCGCCAAAAGCCCTCGAGTAGCTGAATAATGCGACGTTAATATTCACTCACCATTTTATCAAAATTTTTAGTTGTGGAAGTGAAATATTATATTAAAAATTGTATGTATCATGTGTTAGTAACTGTTAATGATTGTTTAACGTTATTAAGCATTTTTGTGCTTTGAGTTTTGTTAAAAATTTTGTATTACAAGTTTTAAAAAAATATGATTTTTTTTTCTTTTTCATTTCGAAAATGGGATTTTTATAACTAATAATAAAACATTCCCTTGTTGAAATACATGGTTAAAAATTCATGAATTAATCTAGAATGGAAGTAATTGAGACATCATTAAGATATAAGGAGTAGAAAAGGCTGTCATTAATTCTCATACGAGAGAGTTGATAACGATTTATAACCTCTGACGTGTTCCTTATCTAATAAAATTTTTAGTTCTTATTAGAGTTTTTTATTATTTTATTTATCAAATGCTTGGGGTCATTAGGCAAGTTCTTATTAAATTTAATTCAACTAAGTTCTAAATCATAGATTTAAATTACCAATTTAAATAAATACATTAAATATATTAGAGTGAATATTGCTCATATTTAAGTATCAGAAAGTATAATTTTCTTTAAAACTTTTATATTTCGGTTTTGAACCTATGAGAGGAATAATGTGATTCAGTGGGACTCCATAATGTTTATTCTATGATAATCCGAAAAGTGGGGGAAAAGTAAAAAAAAAACCTTATATGATTTAAGATGTGATTCATGATCATGTTAAAGCAAGCATTTTCTGTCTTCAGAAAAGAGCTTGCAAAATAATACCTTTGTTAATTTCTTAAAGGCATGATTATGAAGGTCATCTAAAAAAAAATTACCTTTAATTTAAACTTATATATGTTATCTTTTAAAGTGTGAAAAACTATTTCATAACTATGCAAGTCAGTTAAGGTATATAAAATTATTAAATTCTACGATTTAACTATAGCTTTTCTGCAGAATAATGATTACTTGGTCGTTAAAGTGTGAAATACAGCACTCGAAAGTTTTTTGAACTCGTTCTAGCTGCTTTTAGTCAGTTTTGAACCACAATTCAAAGTGACATCATGGCAATCCTTGCTCTAATAAATAAGGAAATGCAAAATATGTAAAGGTATTTCATAAAATTTAAATTAGTACTCTCTTACATTTTCGTTTGAAAAAGTTTACACAATATTTTTATGATGCAACAGTTTTTCTTCCCCACATGAACCGTAAAATCCGATTTATAACGCGCACTTTTAACACAAAAAATAAGATCGAAATTTAAGGGTGCGCGTTATACGCCGGGTATTAAAACGATAGCTTTAAAAATAACAAAAGAGATGAGCATTAAAAAAATTACTTCTACATGCATCGAAATACTGTTTATTTAAAAGAAATGACTTGCCTTATGAACTCAAAGAATTGTAATTCAAGAAAAAAAACTAAATTTTTTAAAAGTCTGGGATAATATCTCGAATAAATGACTTCACAACATAGGAGTAATGTATACTAATATTACAGATTTCTTCGTTAAAAGGGGGGTGCGTGCTATACGGCGAATATACCTAAAAAAATTTAAAACATAGGCTTGAAAGTATAGGTGCGCGTTATACGCCGGATTTTACAGTATTTTTTTATAATAATTAAATATATCTATTTTTCTGCAACATATTCGTTTTTTTCCCTTTTTGTTTAACCGACGTTAGCAATATGAGCAATAGTAAATTAATTTCATCTGTTTTTCCTTATTATTTGTCAATTAATCATCCGCAAGAGGAATAAAACATATTTTTCCAGAGATTTTAGCTATTTATGATAAATTAATTCATAAAATAACTTTGAAATTGCTTATTTTTTACTTTAATTTTCCATAATTAATTATTTCATAGAATAACTAGGTAAAGTATGAAATTTTTCATCTATTTTATGCTTTAACTGACTTGTCTAGTTATTTCATGATATAACTTAATTGTATACTTTAACGGTATCATACATTATATTTGACACATTAGAATACCTATTAATCTGTTTACTTTCAAGTTATTTTACGCATGGTCAAAATTATTTCGTATTCAGGAAAATATTTTTATGTTATATATGGAAGTATGGCGGGGGGAGGAGAAGTAGAAATAAAGATTTTGAAAAAAAAATATAGCAATCAATCCGTTCTCAATATTTTAGATTAAACACCACCATAAAATATTTTATAACCCCTAAATTCCGAAATATTCCTTTTCAACGCTTTAATTATGTAACACGACAGGCGTCTTAATCATCGAAGAACACGGTACTTTACCCTTGTTGGGATAATAAAATGACAAGGAAGCTGATTTTGAAATTAATGCAGCATTACTTAGCAAGATAAATAATAATGAAACATAATATATTTATTGTGTTACCGCATTTCTAAAAATAAATAATTGAAAGAAGCGTTTTAAAGTGTTATAATTCTTGTTGAATCATTATATCCCTAAGTTTTTGGTCTGTTTGTAGAGGAGTATTTTTCTTTTCTGTTTTTCAGTAATTCAGTAGAAATAACAGCATACATCAACAGTATTATATAATTACAGCGTTTGTGTAGTTGCATTAAGGTTTTTACACTAAAAAGCGAAATAAAAAGAACTATGAAAAACTTTAAAAAAAAACATGTTTTTATTCACATCTTGCTAATTCACTTTTTTAATTATAAATATTAGAAATTAATATTTCAAGTTTTCGGCTGTTATAAAACAGCAATTTATGTACATTTTTAACAAATCGTTCAAATTTGTTATACTTATGATAGTATAACTATACAGTTTTCAGTATATTTATTAATTTTTCAAAATATATTAATGTGCTTGTTTGTAAACATTTTTCTTCCTTAAGTGGAAAATTAAAAAATAAAAAAAAATGTTCAATATAATTTTATTTTATAGAATTTTTAAGACATTTCAGTCCTTTTGCTGCATAAACCGTAATTTGAAATTTTAAGAACAGAAACACCTTCTGGAACAATGAAAAAGTAATTTCAATAATTGAAACATCTAAACAAGTATACATTTAATTACAAACTAAAAACTATACTCTTAATTATAAATGAAACAATTTTGAAATTAAAATTAGTATAAGAAATATTTATCAATTGAAATTTACAGAATATTGTATTACACATATATGTATAAAATATACTTAAATATGTGTCTAAAATACATCTATATTTTGTATATAAATTTAATTGTCTAAACTGTAAATAGGATATATAAGAACAAATAAAAAAATATCTAAAATATCTATATGAAAAATATCTAAAATGAAAAAATAAAATACTTTAATTTATAAAATATAGATAAATTTTATAAAAGTTAAAAATTTTACATACAGTATTAAGAAATCATCAAAATGTATATATATAGAAAAAATTACGAGTAATAAACTAAAGAATTTTTAAATCACCCCATAGAGCAACCCAGGAGAGAAAATCTTAGTGCTGTAACATAAAAATACAAGAAACTAAAAAGTAAATTAATTACAAATTCGAAAAATTGAATCCTTCAAAATATTGTAAACGGACAATTTTATGTTTCAACGAAGAAACATCGTTGAAGACGGTTATAGTATAAAATGCTGATATCGTTTACACTTTTTTTTAAACGACTCTTGCGGAAGACTATATTAAGTAAGCGAAACAAAAAAAAATGTAAAAATAGAAAGAAAACAAGGGTAATAAAATATACCTGATTACGGTTGTGTTGATGGATGACTATACGGTGCACTATAGGAAGACCTTTACTATAATCAGATAATTTCTGCCGTAAGACTAGGTCTCAACATTTGTTGTTTTAGGAACAGACGGAGGTTATTATTAACGGTCAGAACCATCTTTGTAGTTACTTGGAAAATTAGTAGCTGTGTGTGTGAATCTGGTTCTGTAGTACCGAAATTGGGTTTTTTGAAGTATTCGCTGAGCTATGGCTTAAAAGTTTTGAAAATTCTTAGAATATTCTTTGAAAATTTAAGTAAAACTCTTTGCAGACTAATATAAACATAAATAAACTGGATAAAATCAATCAAATGTACCGTAAGATCCAGCGTATAATGTGCACTTTTAACACAAAAAGTGAGATCGAAATTTACGGCCTTGCGTTATACACCGGGTATAAAAATGATAGCTTCAAAAGTAATAACGATGAGATAAATAATAATACAGACGAGCATACGAAAAATAAACTTCCGTATAGATCTAAATTCTTTATATTTTAAAGAATGACATATACCTAATGAGAGAGAGAGAGAGAGAGAGAGAGAGAGAGAGATTTCTGATTCTTATAGTATACTATTTTTTTTTCAAAATTCTGAGATAATAACTCAAATAAATGACTTAAAAACATACGAGCATGGTACACACACACTTTTGGTTTCTTTGTGAAAAAAGGATGCGCCTTATTCGGCGAATACACCTAAAACTTAAAAAAAAAAATACAGCTTGAAAGTATGAGTGTGCGTTATAAACCGGGTTTTAAAGTATTTATTTTTAACATTATATTTGCGGGATTTTATAAAAATACTGCCATCAGAGTGTAGAAGTTTTTTCCTGCGTATTATGTTTATGATAAGCTTTTGTGAAAATTGCTGTTTAGTCATTAAAAAATTGCGTGTTTGAGGACATTGAAAGGAAGACTTTTGTTTGCTACACGCAAGTCCAATCTTTTTGCAGCTCTTTATATGGTGTACTACGGAAATTTGAGAAATGAAGTGTGACCTTGAATATCATTTTTGTGGTTTGAATATTTCGTCAAAACATTCAGCAATACTTCATTGTTCTTCTCTATTCAACAGTTTCTTTTTTTATAAAAAAAAATATTATTTTTTTCTTTTAAATATCTATTTGTTGAAACTTTCTGTGATTTTACCGATGATGAATGACACAAATATGTGTTTCATTACTTATCTCACATAACTCGTTAGTGAAAATTTAAATGAAGTATAATGATGCATTTATAATAAAAGTAGTATTAATTCAAAACATTTTTTTTTATTCTGATCAAAAATTTAAAAAAAAGTATATACTCATTTTAACTTTAAATCAGAAAACTCTGATGTATGTAAAAAAAAAAAAAAATTGACTTCTATTTATTATATAGTACATGCTAATTTTTAATTACTACTTTTTATATATTTATTTTTTGGAAATTGTACCTTTGCAAACAATGGAAAGTCAAATTCTAACTCTTAATGAAAAGACTTTAGTGATTTAGAAACGAAAATGTATTGATCTCAGGATAGAAATATGCAGAATATTAATATATTATGCAAATTTAAATAAGAACTTTTTCAATTACTTACCTTTCCAAATTTTGTATACTAATTTTTTAAATTTATAATTGTAGTACTTACGTATTATACCATTGACCAATTTCATCAAATCAAGAGCCGTCGGCAAATTCTGTGATATTTAGCCAATAATGGAAATCATTCATATGTATGTTCGAACACAATAATAACCGTGACATATGGCGAAATTTTTTGAATTGGTGACTTCTTTTGATTTGAGGAAATTTGTCGACAGTGTGTAGTACGTAATTACCGTAATTTTATATATATACATAAATATTAAAAAATAATTCTAAAGAGTTGGGAAATCGGTCACCAATTTATTTACTACAGTACACGGTCGTCTTCAAAATCGCCCGGAAATCAGATTTAGTTTCGTAGATAAATGATCAAGAACTGTATGCTATTTTACTATTCTAAACGAGCCTGCTTAACCTTCTGTTACCTATGTCAGTTTACTGAACCCGAGAGGTAATTTGAAACATTAACTCAACAGATGCAATCGCGGAACAATGAAAGTGTAATTTAGATTCCGAGGGATCAACGCGATAAAAGGTATCTAGGATGTTACGAGAGCAGCAGAAATGTTGGATAGTGTTATATTGGTGAAATTTCAAGTCCTTAAATACAAGGTTGTCAATGTCATGCATGCGAAAATTATTTGCTATAAAAATATTTTTAATAAACTGATATTATTACTTTCTTATGGTTGTTGCTGCTTTAAAATTACTGTTTTTGAAAAGATCATGCATATTTCCCATAGTCAATATGAATTTCTTTACTTGATCGCAGAAGGTAAAAACTCGTTAAAGGATCCATGTGGATTCAAGGGGAAATTTTTAATCTTCATCAAATTCTCATTCATGGTCAAACTCTCGCACGAAATTTAATGTTAGTTTGAATAATTATCATCTTCGTCAATTTACTATTTTAAAATTGTGAAGTCTACTTCTAGTGATGTTTAAATAAGAAATTAATTTAAAAATAAATTTGTGATGCCTTTTACCTCTCCACACGTATGTCTACACAGTGAGTACTTCAAGCATTTCAGAGTTTGCATTGTCGAAAGCTTTAAATGGATTCATTTTATCCTTTCATCAAAATATTTCATTGACGTATTTTCATCTGTGATCTTATGTAGCTACTTTTAATTTTGTTTCAAGTAATTTTATATCAATAGAAAAGTTGATGTAAATGCATGTGTAAAGCGTTGGAGGAAAAAGATTAAACTAAATGTGATAAATTCAGAGCTGGGTCCAATCAGTGACACAACGGAAAATATTGGCATTGGCTCCCCCCTCCTATGCATTGTCTGGTTTTGGGCCCCCTAGAACCCTGGATGTGAGGTTGTACGTTACGCCAATGGGTTCAATGAAGTCTTCTTTTGTGTAATAATTATTTATTAATTTAGGCTGAGTTACACAAAAAGACAATATATATATTACTAACAAATTAAGAACAAAGCTAATGGACGGTTTTAACAGGCTCCACATCTTTCCCTCATTTGGCCTCACGTCATTCAAGTTTGTGGTCATTAGAGTGCTTTTCTACTGCTTTGGACAATCAGTTACAGCTATGGCAGGAGCGATTGCACATGTATAAATCACAGCATTTCATTTTTTATTCCAAAAGTAGTTTGGTACTTTTATGGGATGTCATACTAACTTATTTAGGACTGAAAATTTTTCGTGCCTATTAGATTTTGCTTTTTTCCATCGATAGTTTTTGAAGTAGTATAGCTATTAATTCAGTATTTAAGCTTTAATATTCTCCCACAGTTCAGAGGTTTGGAGAATGACAAAAACTCTAAGACAGCTTTCATCAATTAAGCTTCCTCAAAATTAAGTGCCCCTTCAACATCATTCTTTTGTGTAGAACTTTAACCCCTTCAGTGTCACCGACGTATATATATAGTCTTGCTCAGTCAGTGTTTTAACTGCCCTGGTCGTATATATACGTCTTTCCGAAGTATTCTTTTCTTTGTGCTGCTGTCAGTAAAATTATCAAGAAGGCTTTCAAATGCAAAATAATGATTTTCACAGTGTTTGTGAAGGCTCTAATCATCTTCTTTTTCTTTCCCCCTCAATACACCGTGTATGCGTGTCTATATAAAAAAGTGGGCCCAGGGGAGCGAATCAGGTAATTTTAAATCGGCAGTTGAGGAGCTAATGAAACAGTGGTTCAACATAATCAAAATAAGACATTTTTCGGCGAATAGTTTTTAAATTTTGGACTAATTGGATTTTGTCTACAGCTTGTAGACAAACTGATGTACCATAGATCGAAACTAAATTGTAGTAATTAAAATACGTTCGATAGAAATTTAAATAATCACTCTATTTGTTCTATTCATTAACTGTTCATTTTGTTACAAATACTATTGAATAATTTTTTTTATCAGTGCTGTTTTTTTGTTTTTTTTTGTTTTTTTTTTCAATTTTTACCTTCTCTTCACTAATTATTCTATATTTCAAGTCTGTTCTTTCAACACAACACGAAAAAAAAATGGCATTATTTTGTAACGAAATTTACAACTAATACTCTCTCTAGCACTTAAAAAATAAGAAGTTACCAAACAAAAACGATATCTATTGTTACCCTAATCACGAATTGCTGTTAGAAATAATTTTTGCTTCCCAATTTGCTATCTGTCGTCTTCCTCGTAGAAAAAAAACTCCCTGTAGAAAGACAAGATAGAGAGAGCGTTGAAAAAAAAGATAAGTATTATTCTTTCGCCTAATAGAGATTTAGCCAGCTAGTTTTTGTAACGCGTGAAATAATTTAAGCAGTGGCTTTTATTACGTGAAATAATTTGGCTCATTTCCCTCTTTCATTTGCGGAAGGAAAGAATTTTTAGCAACCTTCGAATTAAAGATGAAATTCAATTAACTTACAGTTTTCATATAAAAAGAGAATGTAAATCTATTTACTCGATAGTCTTTTAAGGAATAATGTTTTGCTTAGATAAAATTTATGCTATGAGAGAATATGGGCTTATCAGTTAATTTGAAATTTACAAGAAACTCTTACGAATCATAAAGAAATATTGGAAACAGATTGTTTTCATGGTATTGAACCAATTTGAGTGTTTAAGATACGTTAATAAATGTAAATTACTTTGTTGCTGAATAAGAAATCGAGGAAGATATTATAAGTAAATATATTCCATAATTTTATCATAAGCAATGATTCAACCCGCATTTGCTAGTTATATAAATTGTATTATTTTATATTTAAATTATTCTTCCACCTAACAATCAGAACTTTAAAACTTGTGATAATTTACTTTCAATATGTCCCTTAACAGTCAATCGAGTTTCGTTAAAATTCGTGGTGATTTCAAAAATTCGAACACGTTAAAATTACTCGTCAAGCTTATTGCTGTCTATTTCATTACCATTTATAAATGCATGAAAAATCTCTGTCTATTTTATGAACATGGAATATCTAAAGAAAATGGTTAATGTTTTAAAATAATTATTTTTTGTTTTTAAATAATTAATTGATTAGTGATAAACAAATGAATTACATTAGAAGATTCTTTTGATTTCTAATTACTTACTGACTGCAATCTTCTAAAATTGTATCATTTTAGCAGCTGTGAAGAATAAGGAAAAGGAAAAAAAAAGCAACGCAGAAAAGAAACTTTTAATTCAAGGGTGTCAAACTTGCGGTCCGCGGGCCGCATGCGGCCCATAACAAACACTTTTGTGGTCCGTCTAGTGTATATATAGGTACTCTATAATACGTAATAAAATGTCAAAATTTCTTCCGAAATAGGGAAGGTAATTGCAGAGAAGAGATGGCAAGTGTCAAGAAGTAAACATTAAATTTTCTTGTTCTCTTATATATGTGTATTATTATGCACTGTTCGAAATAAACCTACATTTCTATGAAGATGGACTTTTTTGTGGCCAATCTAAAGTTAAACCTTGCTTGTTTGGCCCAAGTTGGTCTTTAAGTTTGACACCCTTGATTCAAAGGGATGAATCCTAGTGTTATCTACTTCAGATTTGCCTCTACTTCCTTTTCTACCCAAAAATTGATAAATGAAGTGAGCTAATATTATTTATGAAAATTATTTTCATATTTTCATGGTTTAAACGTGCTGAATTTATATGTAATAGTTTTCCTGTAAATTTTGAAAATCTGACCCAAAATAACTAGAATGCCTCCAAGCTGCATTTAATTTTTAACTGTAACGAATGTTTACAATTTTTTGAGAAAATCTTTCAAGACTAGATTCATTACATTTTTTTTTAAAAGGAGACATTTTTAAATAAAGGGTAAATTGAATTTTTAAAATTTATTTTGAAATACTTTTTTCTTAAAATATACATATTTCTTATGTACTATTTTATTTTATGTAATATTAAGTTTACCTGCATAATTTTCAGGCTGATTGATTGCATTATTAACACTGTACTTAGAAGTATTGCAAAGATCAGAAATATCAATTTGACTTTCTGCGTTTTAACTTAAAGAATGTTTCTTATTAAAGATCTTTATTAATAAGAAAATAGAAAATGTTCTTTATATCCGTAAGTGTTTATTATTTAAAACTTTTGACATATTTTAACAATGTATTTTATACGATGTGAGTAAAATATTCTAACTTATATCTTGCAAATTAACGGATCCTGATTATCGAAGTCATGGCCCTATTAGGCTGATTTTAAAATCACGAATTTTATCCAGAAAATTATATTCCTCGATGTCTTCATGTAGTATCGTTTAAATTTACAAATCACAATCTAAATAATTAAAAAAATCCAATCAATTTTACAATTTAGAGTTATAATTGTAATTCATTGCGGATGAAAAGAGAAAATTTTTACTTCTATTGCAGTGATATTAGTTTGAAAGGGAAAATGTAAATTACTTTATTAACTTCGTGAAAAAATTTCCTTAAGTTTTAGGCTTTTCTTAATGGCAGTGTTAAGGTATCCAACTATACTTTCGGAATCGTGATTTTAAAAAAGCGCATAAATGGGTAATGTTCATGATATTTAGTGTCACTTAGATTAGAAGACATGTATAAAATTAAGGACATTTTGACAAAAAAAAAATTATTTAAATATAATATTTCGGCAAAAAATTAACTTTGAATAACCTTTTTTCAAAATGTTCTCCTTTTGTGAAAAATGTTTCTATTATAATAATATTTTGCCTGTATATAGCTCAGACCTCTGTACAAAGGCTCAACTACGATTTTTGAAAAAATCACATTAGTTTCAGAGTTACAACCCATTGAAATAATTATCGGCGTTTTTTTCTTAAAATTTCTCCCCTCAGTTGTCGTAAAACATGGATAAACCCATTTCTTAAGTTACATATTTCAAAAATTCTAGTTGAGCCTCTGTACAGAGATCTGAGCTATATACAGGCAAAATATTATTACAATAAAAGAATTTTTCACAAAAGGAGAATATTTTGAAAATGGGTCATTCTATATTCATTTTTTGTCAAAATATTGCACTTAAATAATTTTTTAAATGTAATACTATTCTTAAAATAGTTTTATATACATTTTATAAACTAAGTGACTCTAATATAAATATTATCCATTTATACGCTTTTGCAAAATCACGGTTCCGAACTTAGTTGGATACCTTAAGTGTATCATATTCCAATGTAAATCGCATAGTTATCAAAAGTATGGGTAGCTTCAAACACTAAAGTTCTGATTGGCAAGGTTCATTTACAGATAAAGACAGCATAAAGTGTTAAATTAAAAACAATATATATGGTATTTTGGTGGAAACATTTTAAGTATATCAAGGAATGATTTTCGGTTGAAAAATATCCCTCTCAACGAAGTTAATTTTGTATTCTTTAATACCTGTTTTTCCCTACACCTTTCTCCTTTTCACGTTTTGTCTCCCCCGTTTCTAGAAGGGGCGGAATTTCCAATAGAACTGAAGTTGAATGATTGCAATTCACCGAAGAGGATCGTGCAGAATTGGAGGCACTGTTGAATTTTAAATCTAATTTATTCTTAAAGTTTTCACGTGACATGATGCATAGCTTCAGAAATTGAGATGTTTTAAACATCTCACTGTAAATTGAAGCTCTCGGATAAAATTGTCTAAAATGTAGGTCATATTATTTTACTAAAACGCAACTGAAATTCTATGATTATGTTAAACGAAGTAAAAATACCTTTTTTGCGAATAATAGTATAAAATGTACAATTAATTACATGTCCTTACATAAATTTATCAAAATCAAGATATCAAATGTGGGAAAAAAAAGAATAAAAATAAGTTTGAATTGAAGAAAAGTCAACATTTTTCTCAAAGAAATTTCATAGGCTTTCTTGTATGGATGGTAGATAGAAGCAAACGAGACAAATTTGGCCAAATCGCTTTAAATATTCTTTTAGATATTTGTTAACAACTAAGTGTATCGAGTAAATAATTTGCACAACTGCAACCTGTTTGTGATCTAGATATAAGAGGATAGGAGGTTTGAAGGTAAGTCGTGATTGATGGCAAATAAGTGGATAAGTAGTACTTCCATTATATGAATGCATTGTAAAAATGGCTTTGTAAAGTGGGATAACAAGCGCCTACATCCGTCGTTGTTAGTTTTTGAAAGGTGTACAACCAATGACATACGAATATATACGTTAAATGGAGCTCGTTATATGAATCACTGTTGACCAATTAATTAAGTCAACCACGATTTGCAACAGTTATCTCTGATTCCTCAGCTTGATGGTGAAGTTGTTCCTCATGTTGAATGTTCTGCAAAAAGATTGCTGTCTTCGGCAATCATTACTTTTTAGCAATAGTTAACAAACAGTAAGTAGAATAACAAACAGCAATTGTTAAGAAATGGTTTTATCCTTTACAGCTATTTCACTTTCCATTTGTCGTCGTGGCCGCGGTAGCCGAGTGGTATGGGTATCGGATCGTGGCTTGCCTTGTCACGAGTTCGAGTCCAGTACCACTAAAGAATTGCCGTGTAGAGCAGTGATGCACGTTAAATCTGTCGAGAGCTGAAACGTCCTTCAGTTGGTGTGGTGTGGTAGTTAGGAGAGGGGGTGCCAGTTCAGGTGTAGTCCACGTCACTTGACCATGGTTCAAAATTACGTGGTCCGTCGCCAAAAGCCCTCGTGTAGCTGAACAGTGCAACGTTAATATTCAATCAATCAATCCATCCATCCATTTGTCGTCAAGGTTATCCACAATATCACTGTACTTCTGACTATGGTGATGGATAAAATCCAAAGTACCCGCTTTGCATCCTCAAACTTTGTGTGATATTAAAGAAGCCGTCCCAATAAAGATTCAACAGATTCCTCTTCGTATGGTACGTGTGCTATCCACTATCCGTTGTCTATTAAATGTTTTCCCATATGATGGTGGACACGCAAAAATTCTTGAAACACAAAAAAAGTGGTTAGTGCATCTCTACATCTCACTTTATCTTAACCTCGGTAAAACGCAGCTTCTTTTCATGTCAATGTTCCAATTACATTTTAAGTTTTTTACTGTGATGATTATACGTTTTAAATTGAAAAAAGTGTTTCGATTGAAAAATTT
This sequence comes from Trichonephila inaurata madagascariensis, assembly GCA_019973955.1. Taxonomy (NCBI): domain Eukaryota; kingdom Metazoa; phylum Arthropoda; class Arachnida; order Araneae; family Nephilidae; genus Trichonephila; species Trichonephila inaurata. The sequence continues at coordinate 58,601 of BMAV01001901.1, read as the reverse complement.
CTCAAAACTTCATCACTGTAACCGTAACTGTTAAAGCTTGATTCTTCAGCGCATGGCTTATAATACTTGCATTCGATTTTTTATATTTCCCTCCCTTAAACATAACAATCAGTATGGGTCAATATATCAGCAGTGTATTTATAATCATCCTGTAGATTCTCCAAAGTTTGTGGTCCAGCGTATTTAAGGTGTCTCTTATTCAAACAAACCTCAAAATCAACTCTCTAAAATTTTAGAATTTTTCTGAAATCAGCTATTTACTTAGTAATTAGTATTATATGAGATTACAATTTACTTTGCCGACTACTTAACTCTTGTGTTTATTAGTATAGTTCCTTTCTTACTATTTAACCTAAAAATAATTTTTATAAAATGGGATTTGCTTGAGGAAATTTTGTAAGATTTTATTATAGTATATGTCTTCCCCCCTCTGCTCCAAGTCTTAAATTAATTTTGTTATTAGTGTATATAAAGAGCTTGAAATCTTTGGCGTATAAGGGCTTGATGTTTTTTTGTTAGACTTGAAAATTTAAAGTATAATAATTGGTTAATTGACTGCTATTATTTTTTAACGTAAGACTTTTCTTAAATTTTACACAAACTTTATTTACTTCTAAGAAATATAAAATCATTCTTATACATTTTTAACTTATAATAAATCTTTGAAATAAATTACGTAGTTTTAAATAAATTAAAAGAACAAATATATTTGTGTGTTCGAAAAACAGTGTTACTTCATTAACGTTTACAAGTGTTAGTCATGACTTCCAAACCATAAAATTGTATCTTTTTTTTTTCTTGAAATAAACTTGCCGAGTTTATCAAAATCATTATAGGTTAAAGAAATGGTGCCAACGAATGGAAATATATTTTCAGCCGCACCTATTCGATTAATGATTTTATTAAAAAAAATAATTATTTCCCCAAAGAGTTCCGGAATGCTCGAATTTCCAATTCTTCCCATTAAACGGAAGGAACCGAGTTCAGGAAGTTCGATACTATTTCCTTCCGAAGAGTTTTAGTTCACTATTCGTATCGATTTGTTATTCCCTCGATGTCCCTGAATCGTTATCGAATAATTGCTTTGCGTTTAGAAGTTCATTTCGAACATTGATAACCGATAATTAATGATAGATTTGTGAGAGAGAGAGAAATAATTATGACTTGCAAAATCCTCTTGTAGGAATTCAGGAATGTAGTGCAAGTACTGATTTGTCTGTGTATATAACGTATTTTTAATGGTCCAACAACAAAATTATACTCAAAATGTATCTTATACGTATAGAAATAATTATCAGTAATAAAATCTCCTATTTGATGAATTATCTTTGGTTTCAGTGAATGTTAAATACAGTAGCTGACTTACCATATTCAAATTAATATATTTTTTAGCCAATTCGGTGTTATTCTTTAAATGGGTCTTAATACTATTAGATATTTCCAGGCTTTCTTAGCATTTATTTAAAGATAATTTATGTAGAATAATATCAAGAATTAACACCGATAAGCGTTATGGTCAGTGGAGCACACAAGAGGGGGTCCGGAACCCCCCAAAGCCCTTGATTTTTTCCGATTGGTTATAATTCTAAGTGTATAATACGTAAAATTTAATTAAATATCTGTTATTAATGATTAATTTTATTAATTAATGCTAATTATTATTCAATAATTAGTTTTTAACTGTGTTTTGTTACTGAAAATCGACAAAATCAAAAATAGCATGATACAAGAATGGTGAACTTTCAACCCCGGACCCCCCCTTGAAAAATTCCTGTGTTCGCTACTGGTTGTGGTGATTACAGTGTTATAGTTATTTTGCGCTAAATATATCATCCAATTTTCTACATAGATTAAATTATTTCTTTGGTTACAATCTAAATTTAAAGAATTAAAAAAGTATTTTTCAATAAATAGTTTTGGCACACACACAAATCTATGTGAGAGTATATCAAATTTTCATGTAAAAATACTGTTTTCTTTTATTACAGGAATTTTAAATTGTAGAAAAATATCGCGCAATAGGTATTTAGATTTTAATAAATACGCTAAAATGAAAGTTCTATTTAAATTACAAGATCTTTCCGTTTAATTAGGAATTTAAACTATGAATAAGATATTAATGATAAGTATTTTCATATACTTTCTTTTAGAGACCGTTTTATTCCGGTGTAAAAACTATAAAAATTCTAGTTATATTATTCTGAACTATATGCTATGTTTTGTTCTTAAATTATGTTTTATTTATCAGGACATGAATAAAATATAATTTTTGTTATATATTTAAGTATCTTTTTCAATTTATATTATTAGTTCACACTCTCCCTATATATATATCTTGTTCAAAATTTCAATCGTTAGTAAAATACTTTTTATTCCTCCATTTAAGTTCAACTACAATTTTTTAAATTTGTAGTGGATGACACTTGATGTTAATACAGTTTTTTAAATCTTAATTCATTAATTAAATTAAATTAATTAATAAATAGTAACAATTAAAAACAATTGTGCAAATCATATATAGAAAGAAAAACCGCTTGTTGTGTCCCTGTTGCGCAATGAATAGTAATTTGGACTTTTAATCCAAAGGTCGTGGGTTCGAATTCCACCTGGGATGGCCTAATTTCTGAGAATGCGATTTCTTTTTTTTCCTGTACTATTTTACTAGAATAATTAAATTTAATTAATGAATAGATATTAACAAACAAAAATAATAGTCCAGCACCCTATATACAAAGGAAAATCGCTATCTATTTTGCCACTTAATATTGTGATTCTGTCATATGTATATACATATTTATATTAATTGTAATTATTTTATAAAAAGTAATTAAAATAAAGTTTTTCTTAGTTGACCTAATTAGGAATTGACTTATTATTTTTTTTTTGTGTAACTTGTTTAATACATATTTTTTTGACAACGAGGCCACAACAGACGAGTGGTCATGATCGAGAGTTGGTAGCCGGTATTGTTGAGCCTCAGGATCGAAGCTTAGTACCACTGAAGATATATTGGGGTTCAGTCTTTCCGTTGGTTCGGTGAGCTCAAGAGTCGGCCTCGTTACTTGATCGAGAAACAACATTACGAGATCCTTCACAAATATCCCTCTTATTGCTTCGGACTTCGACGTATATCAAAATTAAATCCATTGACCAAGAAGATTTATTAATTCCCTACTAACAACGCAGGGTCTATTAGTAAAGGAGCCGTAATTTTGAATCTCAGTCCAGTGACGAAACTGACTGGTGTTCCACTGTTACACATTACACACCAACATGAGGACTATGATCCTCGACGTTTTATGCACACCAGTTCGTTTAAAACAGTGATTCCCAATATTGTCTATATGTACCCCTAGGGGTCTATGACAACTTGCAAGGGGTCCACGTCAGTGGAAAAATAATTAACGGGTCCATGAGGTGTGAATGGAGGTCTGCGATAGTAGCTCTCATTAAACCAGATTGTGATTTTAATTTTACAAGAAAATTTAATCAAGGAGAAACCAGATTTTACCTATTTTACAGATTTTTTTACTAAACTTAATGAGGTTAATTTGCACAATTACAAGGTGACAGCATAAATTTAATTAAAACGAAGACCATCTTTTCTGTTTTTCTTTTCAGAATAAAACTAAAGCAGTATAATCGCGAATTTTCCCAGTTTCTCATTTTGTCGCAGACAATCCTGCCAGGAAGATGACGCTGTAACCTATGTTCAACATTTAAAGGCCCTCTATTCAGATTTTAAAACCAGGTTTGTGTGTGAGAGAATTCTTAGATTATGGTTATACCACAGTAGATTAAAAAATTATATGGTCACTTTGAAAAATATTAATGTCATATACAATCGGAATAGACACTAATGAAGATCTTAAAGTTTAGAAACGGATGTCAACAATTTTACCAATAAATTATCCTGGTTTTTATCCTGTTTCCTATATATTATTCCTGTTATTTACCCTGAATTATGGAATATCGAGAAAAACTCTCTTTTTAATTATTTCTTTTCTTCCTATGAGCAAAAGTTTCACACACATCACGGTTGACAATCTTAAAAAAAATGAGAGAGAAAGAGAGATTAAACATTATTAATTGAAATTTAGCGTTAAACTCGACAAGATTGATGCCAAATGTTGAAAATTTGTTATTGAACCGTCAGATTCCTTCCTTCCATTAAAACATTTTTCTTTTATGCTCAGTTATTATATTTATTACTAAAATGAAATTTAAAATTAATTAACATGTGATTCTTAAGTTTTAAACACTATGCATCCCTACAGTTAAAATTTTAAACCTTTTAAACTAAGTGGCTCTATACCAGCTGTCAAAAAGACATTTAAGTTAAAATGTGCAAAAATTTAATATTAGGTAATCAAGGATCTACCCAAAGACGAAAAACATGGCAAGGGGTCTGTGAGACAAAAAAGTGTGGGAACCTCTGGTCTACAAGGTGGATCTTCTATGGTTACAGGACCGGAATTAAAGACTCGATAACGCTGACCATGACTTTGCGACTATGGCTACTCGGCTACCTTGACCTTAACTATGAGAGAAAGAAAAGCATTTCTTTTTAATAAGAATTTAGATGATGAAATGATAAAATGTATTATTCTGTATGATTTCTTACAAAGCTAAGTTTACTGAATGAGATGATCACTTCATCTGTAACGTATTCACATAGTGATGTTATCTGGAAATTTGTCGCCCCACTCAGTATGGTGTTATGACACCCGGCTTGAAATCGAGTGGGTTCGGGTTTGAATCCCGAGTAAGGCATGGATGTATCTTTGGGAAAAGAAATCACAGTTTCGCCTGCAATGGATTCCCGTCTCGAAAGGAAAGTAGCGCACCTCTTCTGTCCTTTGCTGGAATCATCGTTTGTAATAAAAATCTGTATTCTTCAGTGATTGTGTTATATTTTTCTGTTCATCTATCCCACGTCTTTCGTATGTATCTCTGTGGCCGCGGTAGCCGAGTGGTATAGGTATCGGATCGTGTATGCCTTGTCACGAGTTCGAGCCCAGTACCACTAAAGACCCGCTGTGTAGGGCAGCGATGCACGTTAAATCTGTTGAGTCCTGAAACGTCCTCCCGTTGGTGTGGTAGTTAGGAGAGGAGGGTGCCAGCTCAGGTGTCGTCCACGTCACTTGACCATGGTCTGTCGCCAAAAGCCCTCGTGTAGCTGAACAGTGCGACGTTAAGATTCAATTAATCGTATGTATCCCAGTAATAAACACACGACGACAATAACACAACATCTGGAAATTTTTCTCCTCTGATTCTAAAAATACTTTTATAATTCAAATTATAAATTTAGTTTCTTTATACAGATTTCCATCATCATATAATGATTTCTTAAGTACATATTTAAATATAATTCTTCCTTATGTATTAGTTGGAAAGGGCATTTTATTTTATATTAATTAGGAAACAAAATTGTAAAGGTTGTGTATTCCACTCTTTTTAAAACTGAAATTTATAAAATATTTGATGATAATTTTAAGCTTCTGGACATTATTTGAAATCTACTAGTTCTTTGTAGCGTTATAATCATATGTATGCAATATTTTTGTAAGATATTTCAAATATTATATCCTAAATAAATTTATGTATTAAAAAGTGTTCCTCTTATAGAAAAGTTTATTTAACGGCAGTGACCCAAGAGAACACTTGCTAATGATAGTACTGTGCAAAATATGAATTTTAAGAGAAAGGAATTTCACAGTAGAAGGAATTTCAAATCCTTCTATTAAAGTAATTTCAGAGCCCATTTGTGAACAAATCGCTCTTCCATGGCTAAATTAGCAGATCGTGCTGACAGTTTTAGGAAAGCACGCAGCAAAATTCGACAAGCGCATTGTCAATTGCTAATTTAGTTCAAAAGCATGACTTTATTCAAAATGCAATAGAATTGTTTAAACTTTAAAAAATGCGAGTTTTCAATCGACTTTCCTTATACATAGATTGTATGCATGCCATTGGTGTGTAAAAGATTTCGATGAGAATATAATGGTTGTAATTATGAATGCTGAACAATGAATTTTACATTTTCAATGTCCGCTTTTATTCTTCTAATAAGTAGTCTGGTGAATTTAATAGTATATGTTAAGTTTTCTTTTTTTTATAGTCTTCCTAATGATTTAAAATATTGTTAACTTATTTTAATGGCAACTCTACTTGAAAAAGGGCTATCATTGTATATTATCGTATATTTTCATTTCAAAACCGTTCATCTTAAGGATATTTAAAATCATTTGGAAAATGTGTTTAAGTTTTGTTATTTGTTTTTGTTTCGAAATGTTAATTTCTTAGCGTAAGAGACAATTGTGACAGAAATTCCATTCATACATATAAAAATAATTTAAAATTCTGTCCGTAAATAATTGTAACGGGATTTGAGAATTTTTTTTTCTCTGTAAAAATATTTCTTTTTAAATGAAATCATTTCGTCATGTTTATTTATAGAAGAATTTCAAAGTAAGAAATAGGTAGCATACACTATGCGACAAATAAGTTTTAAGACTGCCCACAAAACGATATATAAACAAGAAATTAATTTCCTGTTTTGGTTTTTTATTCAAAATAGGACCCTCCGGCTGCAATGCACTTGTTATAGCGATTTATTAAGGAATCGAACGCCTGTTGTAAATCACTGTGTGGAATGGCTTACAAAACATGCGTCGAAGCTACTTGTAAGGTCGAAATATCCTCAAAATAACACCCTTTTAATTTCATTTTAAGTTTTGAGAACAAAGAGTAGTCACAGGGTGCTAAATTAGGTGAATACGGCGGATGGTTCAACACACAGACATTTTTTGCCAAAAATCGACGAACAACAAGGGAGATGTGACTGGGTGTATTTTCGTGTAACAAACACCAACTGTTTTCAATCCGATATTCTGAACGAGTGCAAAGAATTCTGGCCATCAAACGCTTTAAAACAGCTAACTAGTACTGACCTGTAATTGCTTGTCTAGTTAGAACAAATTCTTTGGAGATAATACCCCTAACATCGAAGAATGTAATAAGCATTGCTTTGGTTTTTGATGGAATTTTCCTTTATTTTTGGCTTATCGTGAATTTTCCGACTTCCATTCCGCACTTAGTCGTTTTGTTTCAGGGTCATACTGGAAACACCAGGTTTCATCACCTGTAACAATGGACTTCAAGAAGCTCGGATCATTTTCTGGGGCTGAAATGATGTTTCTGCAATGTGCACTTCACATTGATTTTTGTACAGGGGATAAAGTGTGCGGAACAAATTTAGCACACACTTTTGTTTTGCCCAAATTTTCATGCAGGATGGTTCGAATTGTTTCTTTGTTGATGTTTAAAGAGTCAGCCATCATTGTTAATGACGCACAGCGATCGTTTACCACGAAATTTTGTACTTTCTCAATAACTTCAGGTGTTCTAGATGGAATTGGTCTTCCAATACACTGGTCATCTTCTACCGTATCACTTCCATCCAAAAAACGTTTATACCACACAAAAACGTTTCATCTATTTAAACAACTGTCACCGTAAACTTGTTTCATGAGTTGGTATGTTTCTGAAGCACTTTTACCTTTTTGCGTAAAATGTAATTACAGCTCTTTTCTCCATCTTAAAAAATCAACCTGAAAAAAATTCACTTCTGCAATGAACGCTCGTCATCTCTCAGCTACTTAACCAAAAGCCATCAATTTGTTCACGGTGTGTCAGCAGAGCATGGACATTATAACGCATTCGCATTTGCACTCATGGCACCATTACAGCCTGCGCTCTGGGACGTCTTTAAACTTATTTGCCGCACTGTGTATATTATGCAATGCTATTAATATAGTAATGATGCTAATAAATCATTTGGAAGAAGTACTGAAAAAAATAATTTTCATTGCCAATCAGAAGGATAAATAGATAATTAATTTTATAAGAAAGTTACATTCAACTTAAAATTTTATTCAAAAAGGTTTATATAAATTTGAAATACATATGTAAAAAATATTATTGATTTTTTACAATGTACATTTGCATAAGATTAAAATTTGTAACAAAATTTAGAAACAAAAGTTCCTATCGTGCAGCTGAAAAATTTATTTAATAACTGAAATTAAAATTAAATTTTAAAATATCTCGAGTTTCAAATTTTGGGAGAGAGAGAGAGAGAACCGCAGATATTAAAGTTACTTTTTTACAATTGTGGATACTATATTAGCTTTTCCCATATAATTTATTATTCGATGTGCTTCTCTAAGTCAGTAACATAATTGGATTAAATGAGAATAATACATTTATGTTGTACATAAATTTTTAAAAAATATATATTTTGAAAGTAAAATAATAAAAATATATTTTGATAAATATATTAGAAAATGAAAATAAATATGAAAATATATTTTGATTATTTTGAAGTCTTTCAAATGCAATTTTAAAAATTAACTTAATACTAAAATTTAAATATTCTCGAAATGTTTTTTTATAAATGCTTTTTTTAAAAAAAATATCCAACGTTTGCAAACGTTAAATATCTCTAATTAAAATACAAAATAAATTTGAATTCTAAAATGGATTTCAGATTACCAAAGAGAGTTTTGCGGTTTCTTTATTAAAACTTTTTCCCGCCAAAGCATAAATAATTAAATTCTAATGAAAAGAAAGAATACATTTCTATAATTTTTTCAGCAAAAAAATGCAGACGATTTTTTTCAAAAAACGATTCAGCAGAATAAGCATCTTATTTTATTCGTAATTGATGCTATATATATAATATCCTATAGTACAACTTAAATAGAATAAGTTTTTGCAACTCGAAAAGAATTTTACATTATTCCTTCGAACAACGTCTTACTTATTCTGAAGAACTTTGCAAATTAAAAGTTACGAAGGCCAATTAAAGAGAAAGAGTGATTCTCTCTTTATGGGGCTTAATGTCTTTTTTCCCCATCTTCAGAGTTGAAATAAATTGGCTGTTCTCTGGAGTGCCCTATTAACTTCGGTGACTAAATTTGCAGCATAAGAATGTCGTGCACTTAAGTGTTATTTTATTATTTTTCTTTGAAGCATGATGTGTTCCTTATATTTAATATATTAATTTTATGTTTCATAAATTAAACACTTGTGATTCGTAAGAAAAAGTTACAATAAATGAATTTGTATTACTTAAAATGTATGAGCTTGTAAATAAGTTATCTTTTATGAACTAATTAAACTAATTAAAATACTATATTGTGTTAAAATTTTACACAATTTAACTATTTGCTTTTTTGGGAGTATAAAAAAATGACTGGAGATTAACAAAAGTGTTAATTAGCTATAAATTAATTTTTCGTTTATGACAAATTTACTTAATTTAACAAATTTAACACAAATAAGATAACAAGAGTTTTTCTTCTATTGAATTTTGGTTCAAATAAATTTTATTGCTTTCTTTAAATTACGTATTTGTTTTAAAAAAACTTCAATTTTAGAAGATTGTTATTTATAAAATTATCAACTGTTTTACACTAAAAATGTATCAAGTAAAGAACGAAAAATGGAATAAATATGATTTAAGAAACATTTCTTTAAAATTTAACTTTCTTTCTACTGTTTCATGATTATTGATGTTGTTATCTTAAAACGTAATACTTGGTCGACTCAGTCCTCACATTTCAAGTATTGTTTATTCGGATAACCATCTGAATTTAAATTTCGTGTATAATTAAATACCTGCTATTTTATTTCCTAATGTATCTAGAATAAAAATGTTACTATATAAGTGTATGTTAGATATAAAAATGCAAATAATTAGACACAAAACAAAAATAAATGTAATAATGTAGCTGTCTTTAATCTTTAAATTTTAACTCTCTAGCTTTGAATTTAGATTGTTATTAAAAGCTCATTATGTAGAATTGCTAATTATTCTTCAGATATTTGATTGGGGAAAAGAAAAAGAAAAAAAAAATAATAGGACGACGCTAGAATTCAGTGCAATTTGCTTAACCCCTTAACTACCACCAGCGCATATATACGTCTCGCTCAACCGGTGCGTTAAATACCCCAGACGTATATATAAGTCTTTCCGAAATAAGATCCTTTTCATACGATTTCTTCCGAAATATAATCCTTGTGCTGCTTTAAGTAAAACTATTTCGAACGTTTTATAATGCAACAAAAATACCTTGACAGTGTTTGCAAAGAATTTAAATATTTCAGAGAAAAATTTGCTTAATTATGCCTTTTATTTTCTCTTTAATACACTGTATACGCACGTTTATGTGAAAAATGGTGGCACTGGGGGATGAATCATGTATCCTTTAATCGGCAGTTAAGGGATTAAAGAAATGTAATTTTTGATTCATTTTTGAATTTTTAATTAGCTTGTCTTAAGATCTGTATTTGGGTGTGAATACTTCGATGTTTCTTATTTAACATTTTTTATATCTGTTATTACAGTTGGGTGGAGCATTATGTTGCTATTGGAGACAGTCAACAGTTTTAAGTACTGCGAGTACTTAAGTTCTTCTGACAAACTTTTTAAGAGTTATTTTGAGGCATAAACATATTTAATTCAAAACTAATAATACCCGTTATTTAGAACCAGAATCGACATCGACATAAATAGAAAAAAAACATAGATATATAGTAAAAATTCTATGCAAATTTAGTTTTTAAATTTCAGCATGAATACTCATTTTTTTTCCAATTATCTTATTTATTCAAATCTAAGCTGCCATTAAATTTTAAGCCGCACCCAAAATTCTCAACACTTTTTTGTGAAAAATAAGAAACAGTGTAAAAAGCTTATTGTTATCCATTGTTCATGAAATTAAAAACAAATCAAACTAAGAACTAATAAGAGGTTAATAATTAATTTATTTTACCAGTTTTAAAAACTTTTAACTACATATATAGTACTGCTATTACCTTAATCCTCAATTTGGTTAGTTAATTTCTCAGATCCAATGGATTTCTCCGTCTTTGTTTTTAATCCGCACCCGATTTTCGGCAGTATTAACATTGGTAAAATGTGCAGCCTAGATTCGAATAAATACATAACATTCATTTAAATAGACAATTTTACAGTTTTGCGTTCATTTATGGCGTTCTCCATCAATGAATAAATTCTCAAAATTTATGAACTCGATTTTCTACAACAAACATAAGTGATTTATTTGCGAAAAAAATTAACAGTATAAATATTCTTTCCATCAGCTGTTTAATAAATGTATCGAAGATGTATATAATAAGTAGAGAGAGAGATAAATGCTTACAAAGTTTATATATATACTCATCTATATATTTCCTTTTCTTCTAAATTTAGGATTTATACTGTAACTAGCTGTTACGTGCTTGCTTCAATGTGTATTTCAAAATGTTGCGTATTGATATCTAAGTCAAAGCATTAAGTTTTTGATTGCACAGAAAGGCATTCTTGTAACCCTCGTCTCTTGATTTAAAAAGGTCTGCTTTTCATCCCCAAAGTGAAAGTACGTTTGTATTTTACTCCTTTGTAACCCCCCTCCCCTGAGTTAATTTACGTAAAATTCATATTTAGCGGATTTTTATCGAACAAAACTAACTTGCATGTCAAATTTCACGCTTGTAGGTACTTGTTGTTCAAAAAAAAGGGATTTCTTTTTTTTTTTTTATCTATAGTGCCCTCAAATCCCTGAAATCCTTGGGAGTCGATTTCTGAAAAACTCTTAAAGGACTCAGCAAAAGAAACATGCTTGTAATATTTCGCGTTTGTCGGTGTAGTAGTTCTGAAGATCTCGTGATGAGTGAGTGAGTTGCTTTCCTTCGAAATTTACATAGATTAATTAAAAGACATTAAAGAGTTTGAGGACTTTTTGTTTTAAATTGACATCTAAATAGATTAAGGAGACACACTGAACCTCAAATGACAAAAATTGGTCAAATTTTTACACAATTGTTTTTACCCTGAACTGTTGTTTATGAATTTATATGATCTCACAAAATTTGAATGCTCTAAGTTAAAAATTATCCATAGTTATGATGAATTTTCTGTTCATTTTTATTCTCACAGTATTATGTGCTAAATAAAAACTAACTTTAAACTGATTTATCTAAAAAATAGGAAATAATTAGTTTATCTTCATTTAAAATGCCAAATCCTTTTTTCCATTGTGTCAAATGCTTTGATATATTTATAGCTATTACTATTAGTACATATAAAAAAATTTGGTATGCTCCTTTAAATCAAAGCAAGTTGGTGCAAGCAAAACAAAGTTGGATTTAAAATTTATACATTTTTGAAGGAATTATCAAAAAGCATTAATCAAAAAAAATTGTTTTACGTATATCATTCATGAAACCAGAAAACCCATACCAGCTTTTATTACACATAGTTTGATGTATTTGAAACTTCATGTGTGTGCGTTAGGATTTTAAAATCGCTCAGTAAATCTTCAAATTTTCCTTTAAAAAATTCAATGGTTAGGTTTTTGTAGAATTTTAAGCACAAAAATTCTTTTACAAAAGATATATATGCATAGGTTACTAGCAAAAATACAAAAATCATTGAAAAGATTTTTAATAAATCATTTCACGTCCCCTTAAAAAAGATTAGTATTTTCTTTTAAAAAAAGATTCTGGTTTATTTTTAAATGTATGAATGGAAAAACAATAGTTATTTTTTGAATTTTTTAAAAAAAGGAATAGTACAATTTTTGTTATTAAACTCTTGATAAAAATAATAGTGGAAAAAATTTGAATTTTAAAATACCGTTTTTTTAAATATTAAATTAATATGTTTCTTCCTTTGATTTTCTTAAAGAACATTTTTGTTACTCCTGAAATTCCAGAACTTGTGTGATCTTACTTTCCCCGTAACTCATCTGTAGTAAGATACTAAGAGTAAACAAAATGGAACACTAAAACAGGACCAGACTAAATCCCGACAGCGGCGGTTACCGTAAACTTCGGTAACACCAGAGATAAAAGCCGGCAAAAATACTCTACTTTCTTGAAATAAAAGTGAAAAAAATCGTCAGCTGAAAAAGAAACTTCGATTTTGGATCTCAAGCATGGGGAAAAAATCCCCAAATCAGTTCAAAAAGCAATCAATCAGTTGGAGTTTTATGTACCGTAACGTAAAAAAGTTGATTGTTTTGCTCTATCTGTAACCGACAGAAAAAGCCGCGCGCAAAACAATCAATAACCTTTCTTTCTACGCCCCCACTTTGTAGCTTGGGCGCATTAACACTCCAAATGTTTCTCGAGGGCTTTCTGGCATTTTGCGTCCCTTTTTTTGCAGCTATTTTCTTATTTAAGAGGAGAAGAATGTCTCGCTTTTTTTTAAGAAAAAAAAAATGAATAAATAAACATTGTTCGTTGAGAAATGTTTGTACTTACAAATGTCAGAAAACGATAAGTAGTTTTTCCTAGGTGGTTTTGTTTTGCTCTTGTTAAATTATTTATTTTGTTTTAGGTCATTCATTGAATGAATTCTTACTAATTAACAAACGAAGTTAAACGTTGATGTTTTCATCCAAAAGAGTTTCGTTGACATAATTGACACAGGGGTCTAGAGTTATTTACAAAGAAAAAAAAAAGATTTTTCTTAGGAAAGAAGTCCTTTTGTGCCCTTATATGTTTTCTAAAATAATAAAAAAAATTATACGATTGAATTGAAAAATACAGCCGAAATAAAATATATTTTTTTAGAAACATTTGGCCTGTAAGAAGAAAAAAATAAAATAATCCGATTAATTTAGCTTCTTTTTTTTCCTTTTAAAGAATCTAATGCAATGTGTTTTACTTTTTGATTTGTGGTAAAAAATATTATGTAAAGTATAATTTAAATCTTTTGAATTTTTCTGTCTTCTTATTTGAAGTTTCAAAATGTTTTATTTTTTGATATTAGAACAAATTCTATGTATACGAAAAGAAGCCCATATTAGGGTGATTATAATTATTGATTGTGGTGCACTAAAATTTATGGATTCATAGTATCGAACATAGAAATATATTATTGACATAATTTGCTCTCAAAAGTGAACTCGGAAAAATATACCCCACAAATATTTATTAAAAACGTAGGGTGATGAGGTAACGAGGGGTTATGAAGTTAATTTAAAAGATAAAAATGAAATGTTTCAAAACTGACACTTCAGATACATTTTTGGTGATAAAATGAAATTTATGAACCAAATAATTACATTTAAAGTTCACTTTCCGTAATTCTTTTTGTGAAAAAATAATTCAAATACTTGTATCGTATGCAGAGAAAATGATTTGATTAACGATGTATTAAAATATGTTGTAGAAACCATTTTACGAGCATTAAATATCAAATATTTTTAAAGAAATATATATATATACAGTTGGACCTCAATTTAATGAAGTCGCTAGATTCCGAAAAAATGTTCGTTAAATGGAAAATTCGTTATATAGACGTTCATCTTTCAATATACTTTATAAATCACATAAAAAAATCAATTCATTAAAAAAAGTAATTATTCGCACTTTTTTGTAAATTAATATCTATTTATTTTATATATGTAACCCATCAAAAGAAAAAGAAAAAGTGAAAGGAAAACAAGAAAAAGGAATAAAGAGGAATATACTGTATTTTCAACAGTAAGAAAATAATTTTATAATAATAAAATAATAAAATAATTTTAAGGACATTTTGTAATTTAGAGCATACAAATAATTTTAAACATATATTATTTTATAACTAGAAATTCTAAAAATACATTACCGCATGCCACCTGAAATTGTAATTACTCATAAAATCTGTTAATTTTGTTTGAGTTTTTTTGTTAGAAAAAATGCTTTCTTTTATAATACGCCTCACATCTTTGCAATGTATCAAAATTCTTTTCAGGCGTTTTTCTCCGTGTATTTTTTAAAATTTTTCTAGCCATCCATTCCTAACTAGAAATCGGTCGCATCCCAATGCCTTCGCAAATGGACGAGTTTTCTCTATTATGAAAGATCCAGAGATTGGAACATTTTTATCTCGCATTGTGTGTATCCACTTAAAAACTACTTCGTTGACATCTTCATAGACACATGCTCTTAAACGTTTTGAACAAGAATTCGACGAATCATAGTTTTGTAACTTATCTCGATTTTTTATAATAGTTGATCAGCTGTTTAGAGGAATACTAAATTTTAAGACAATATCCTTTTTCTTGACGCCTGTATCCACTTCCCGAAATATAATCTTTTCTTCTATTGATGCTCAGGCGCTTACGTTTTGATATTTTCGAGCTACAAGAAACGAAGCTACCACTAGTAACTGATCAACACTACAAATGAACGAAGACTTGTTCAAGGACACGAGACAACTCCACTGAGGGTAAAAGGGGATATTGAAGATGTTTCTTGTGAACTGGACAATGGGGGGAGGAGGGTTAAAGTTTACATTTGGATGAAACGCCCAGAATTTTATTGCTCTCGGCCGGCACCCAATAAAACCATTTCAAACTTTATGACCACCCTAAGATGTATTAAAAGAGAGAAAAACCTGAAATGTCCGGAATACTTTAAAAATAGAGAGAAAAAAGAACTTGAATCACAAGAAAAAAAAAAGTTCATTATATAGAAAATACACTTCGCTATTGGGAGGTTATTTTACGAAGAAAATCGAGAAATGTTCTTGGCTCCAGGAAAAAGTTCGCTACATAGAAAAATTTGCAATATAGTGGTTCGAAATACGGAGGTTCGACTGTATATACACATACATATATCTATTTCGACTGTATGTACACATACACATGCATACATCGTTATAATAGGCGAAAGTGGTTTTTATACAAGCAACACTCCAACGACGAGCCCGTGACCTTAACCAATAGAATATCACGTCTCTCGAACTCGTGTTTTTGTGGTGTATTTGTTGGAAAAGTTAGGTGCTCGTTTAGGTGTCATCCGTGGCTCAAAGATTAAGAGGCTTGTCGCTAGTAGGCCTAGTGTAAGTTCTAGGTGAGAAGTTAATATAAACAAATTAATGAATTCGAAAGTTATTTTTTACTCTGTAAAGACAGATAAATACCACATTCTGCTTCTTAATCCTCTGCAGTTCTCCTGAGGCTATATATGGAAAAATTTCAATTACTGTTGTCCCAAATTATCTTCACACGCAATGTTAATGTGCAGCAACACGAATGCGTATATGATTCTTTAAACTCAATTCATGGCATATGAATGTGTAAACTTTTGAAAGAAATATTCGACCGAGTTCAGATTTACTTTGATTATTGGAATGTTTTTCTTTGAAGAGAATAATATATCTCAGTGACTTTCAATTCAATTGTGTGAGTTGGAATTTCTTTCGGAGGCAACACTGAATTATATGTGTACAGTCGTCAACCCCTTCCCTCAGTAAATTTTTCATTTCTTTTTTCAGTTAAATTTATATAAATGTTAATTTATCTAGAGGAATCGTATTATGATATTAAAATTAATCTATTGAGAAAATATAGTTAAGGAAATATATTTGTAGTTAATTATCTCCCAGCACTGGGTTTTTTTTTCTGGGCATTTGATTTCTTATCTTAAAATTTCAGCTTTTGCTTCAAACTTTAATTCTATAAAATTTGTTTGATAGTTTGTAAATTATAATATACTAGGTGGTGGTACAGTACCCCATCTTCGTCTAACAGTGGGTCAAACTCCATTGTACAAATTACACAACTGTTCATACTCATTGTTCAAATTGTAAAACTGTATTTTACGAGAACTATGTAGTTCTAATCTGTAAACATATTTAACAGGACTTACTACCTTTTTAGTATTGTTGTCGTATGTGAGATAAATAAGTTAATTTATATTATAGCATCACGAATTTTTTTTTATAAATAGAGAGAGATACTAAAAAATTAATACCTTAATATTAAACAACATATGACGATAAAAATATGAGATCGAAGAGTATAAAGAGGATTTTACTTAGTTTACTATAATATTTATTGCTCCATTTATATCAAAGAGTGTTAAGAGAAGGGGAAATATGAGGGTTGGGGCATAAGTTAAGAAAACTATTTTTTTCTTGTAGATACGTGACGGATCACAAACGTTTATGTATTGTGTGGAAGTTGTATACAAAACAACAGATGGCTCTGTGATAGCTGGTAGTAAAGCAGCGAGGGCTGTGAAATCAGTCAATTAGTGAGTGTCTTCTGAGAGGGAAGTAACCCGTTTTGAGCAGCTCGCTTACATCAAAATAGCCGTTCTCCGACGGAGAAATGCGATGGAATGTCACAGTGAATTTCATCTGACCCTGTGACTTTGATCTCATTCCCAAGATTTAGGAACCAATACGTGGTGGGCAGTTTGCAACACGAGAGGACATTGCCAATACTGTGCGCCAACAGGTGACTCGATTCCCCACATGGTGCGGCAAATACTGAGGCTGGTAGTATTCAGCGCCTCGCACATCGTTGGCAACGTGTGGTGATAGTAGCAGGGGAGCACACTGAGTCTTTAGGCTCAGATTTGTCATGTCAACTTTATGTGTTGTGTGTTCTTTTGCACCGTGAATGCTATATTGTCTTGTATATATACTACCGTAATAAACTAGTGTATTACGATATTTCAGTGTTATTCATTGTCCACACATGTAGTTAACACTTATCCTTCGGTCTGTATATGTCACCTTTTCCAACCGGACTGGCATTTTCAAGAGAAAAAATAGTAGCCATGACTTTTGCCCCAACCCCCGTATAAAAAATTCTTGAGAAGGCATCTGCCCTTTAATTGATTTTTCAGGACTGATTCATTAGCAAATAATTTGATTTGAAAGAAATTTGTAGCTTTTTCCAGGCTATTTAAACTATCATCTGCAGAGCTTTTCAGAAATCAGATTCTATGGCGAAACAATCTTTTTAAAGTTAATTCTTTACATGTTAAGCAACTAATTCCCTTTAACATAATTTAGTTATCTTACTGTTATTAACGTATATTTACACCAATTACATTCTGATCTAATAAGAACTGCGAGGGTGTTTAAGGTTATACCATTTTTTAAAGATTATAAATTGGAAGGACACTGAATGGTTAAAGATTCGATCAACACATTCTGTTGCTCTCGATTAGTGAATCATTTGAATTGATGAAAGTCCTCGGATCACACACATCAGACTGGATGTGACGTCCAATAAAATCCACTTCAAAGCTTCGAAATAATACCAGTAATTATTTTCAAGTGATTTGAATCTAACAGAATCCTTTTCCGGGATTAGCTTAGTAGGAAAGACTTCGCCAAGTCTTCACAAGTTCTTCAATGCCTATTCACATACCCTTGGATTTGATTCTTGATTCACAAATATATTGCATAAGAAAAATTTGACTACATTTTCAAAAATGAATCAAAAAGAAACAAAGATTACTATATTTTAATGATACCTAATAAAAAAAATCAGAGTTTCTGTTTAATGAAATACAAAATAGATGGTGCAACGTTCACGTTTTGCAATATTCTCGTCTCAAAAGGAGGTCGCGATAGCCTAGTGGTCAAGGTAATGGACTCGTGGCTGGCGTGTCATGGGTTCGAGCCCAGTACCATTGAAGACCCACCGTGTAAGGGAGAGATGCACGTTAAATCTATCGAGAACTCAAACATCCTCCTGTTGGAGTGGTGTGGTAGTTAGGAGAGGTGCTCTCAGCTCAGGTGTCATCTTCGTCACTTGACCAGGGTTCAAGATTACGAGGTCCGTCGCCAAAAGCCCTCGAGTAGCTGAACATTGCAATATTACATTTCACTTACACTTGACATTTAAATCTTGTGGGAATAAAATTCAGTGTGTATTATACTCTTGGAGAGATATAAAGGAGTGATTGATCTAATGGAAAAAAAAAATGCTTCTCATCTGTTATGAGGTACGCTATCGTGTTCCATTTGAAAATTTTATTGGATACATGAAGATTTTTCTAAATACTGCATGCTGTCAAAATTCAACATTTTTCGAATTCAATATTCAACATTATTATCATCTGGAATTTTTATTTTTTATTTTTTTTTACGAAACCTTATGAATGCATTCCTACTTATGACACTATACTTTCTTTTTAAAATTCAAAACAAAAAAAAAAATCATACATTTATGTGTTAAGGAAAAGAAAAGATAATACATCTTTTGTACATTCACATAACTATAATTTTTTACAAATGTATTTTTCTTTAAAAATTGAAAGAACTATATCTCTAAGAGAGCTCTTTCTACATTTACACAAATATAAAACTTATACCACAGAAAAAGTCGTACGAGGATGAGAAAAACATGTAATGCATTTTTGTAGTTTTAAAATTCATAAGACTGACGACTCATCGTAATAAATAATTCTTTGTTGTGGATTTCATGTAAAAAGGAAACAACATTAACCATAAATCAAATTTTCTACTTCATCCCACCGTGTTACTTTACCACTTTGCGTTCGGGAGATCAGTTTTTTTGCCTTTTTCTAAACAAAACAAAAAATCCAAGTTTCCATTTATGTAATGGATAATAAGGGCAAAAAATATACTTCTAGAACGTTGAGGACAAAAGCTAATAAAAGTTTAGACGATCATTAATCAAGGGCTCCCCTGCTGTAAGTAAATAAAGGGGAAAGAGGGGAAAAATTCCCTCATCTTTAGCCCTACATTGATTTTCGTTAACTGAAATGCCAGAGAGAGTCGGTGTTAAATTCATTAAAAGCTGGGGGAAAAAAGACGATATGGTTAATTGAACACATTTTGTTCCTTTCATTATACATTAATTTGAAAAAGCGTTATTGGTGAGTAGGTGTTTACTATTGCTAATAATCTTGGCCTTCAGGTATCTGTAAATGTGAAAGGCATTTTTACAATCATTTCCTTTTCTTGCCTTTAATGATGACGAGGAATTATGTTTATCAATAAAATTAAAAGCTTTTTTGAAATAGACGATTTCTTTTAAGGGGAGTAGGAAACCTCTATACCGACAATGTTAAATTGGCTGTTTTCGATGTACCTTTTCTCAAAATCTGTTATATGTACATGCTTGAAATTTTTCATACAATTAAAGTATGCCTTTCTCATTACACTGAAATGAGCTTTTAGCTAATTTTGAATTTTTTCATAATTTATAAAATATTTTATCGAACATAGTGAAAGTTAACCCATTTTTCACATAGAAAAATTTGTAAAAATTAAATTTTTGAGTTTTTTACAAAAAGCACATTTTAGTATATATTGGCCATCATTATAAATACATCATAAAAAATTTACATACCTGTGAACAGTAGTTTCTCAGAAATTACAAAATTTACATTTTGAGATAAATTGATTGTTATGTATACAGTGATACTTCTAATCGTCTAGGAAAAAAAATAAAAGGCCCAATTTACAATAAAAGATACATGTTTTAGTTTATATCAAATGTTCAACTGTAAAGCAAAATCGAAGTACTTTGTTTACAATTTTCGCCATTTAAAAGGGTGCTACCCAATTTCAACGATTATTTAAAAATAGGTTTTAAGGGCTTCTAACTACACTAGAGGTTAAAGTAAGATATTTTTGGAAAAGTTAAAATCTATACAATTTGAAAATGTAAAAATCTCAAATTGTCAAAAAAAAAATAAGATTATGGCTTTCCAACACTCCTCTAATTTGTACGCTTAGTTTCTTATTTTGATCATTTCTTTTGAACTGCTGAAGACACTATAATTTCATAGGCATGAAAAATATAATAACGCCGTTAAAAAGCGAGTTTTTTAAACATGGGGTTTCTTTCAAATTTCTTATAACTTCAGAGCAAAACAGAAAGGTGAGTCAAATTGAATTTATTCAATAAATAATTTTAATAATTTATTTTATTTTTTGAAATATATTACGAGAGATGTTAGTTTAATTTGCTGTTTTCAATATTCAACTGTTTCACGTTGTAAACAATTACTATTATGTGTAAAACTTAATTAATTAAATAATTAGTTTTTATCTTTATTAATTATAATTAAGTTATCGTATTGTTACCCCAAACAATCGTGTATAGAAAATTTCAGCTTCATTGAGTAATCTAAAATGCGAGAAAAAAAAGCCTTTAAAATTTTGACCCAGAGATAGTTACTATGTAAATAGATGAAACCCAATTAGAAATGAAAGTATTGTTTTTAGTATAGAAATTAGAACATCAATTTACCGTAAATAATGGAAAATTATAGAAGTCTAGTGATGCAAGAATCGCAAAATTGACATTATTCTAGCAAGTGAGAATTTATGGCCACCCGATTAGCTAAAATTTTAAAAATAGTGCTAGATTTTTATTTATGCTTTCACACAACTCAAATCATAACATAATATATATATATATATATACACACAAAGTATGTGTGTGCTTAGTAATTTCCCATTTAAATATTTTGTCGAGGGATTTTACTTAATTTATGATGGTCTTCAGCCCTCCAGGACTGCATGATTCGTAATTTTTAGTTTACTTACTCAATGGGAAATATCCTTTTAACTACAACTTTATCTCATATAAAAACTCCCCCATTCACACTTTTTAAAACAAGATGAGGCATTATTGAATCATCTACGTATTCTGACCAATCACAGAATTCATTGACAGAAATACTATGATACTCAAAACTTACTGTTGAGAAAGATGAGATCTCCGAAATAAATAAAGAACACTTTTGTGTACTTCATTTGTCTCTTGTATTGGTGTTCCTGCTACTTTGTGTGTAAATTAAAATGTAGATTTAAAATGCCAAAATGTTTCCTCGTCCTTTCAACGACTGCAACTAGGGGAAGATTACCCCAGTAAAATTTTTGAATTCACGTGAATTTGTCACACGTGAATACACATGCACTATGTGCGAATTTTTCTATTTGGATCTTTCCTTATTGGCCTATGAAATCTCAAAGAAGAAGATTGTTAACATTAAACTTTTTTATATAAACTCTATTAATTCATTCCTTAGTCCAAAATTGCTTTTCTGACTCACCGAGTTCCATTTTTAATTTTTGTTTATTAGTATTTCTTACTTCTTTTTACATATATATTTTGCTGTTTTGTTGAATTTTGTATTTTGATTTTATTATTTATTTTTTCATTTTTTATATTTTTCTTTCACGTGTACATATATAATAAGCATATCATAATTTGAAATATATCATAATTTCTGTGTCACATAGTCACCGCACCATTTAAACTAATAGGAAATGCATTATTTTGGAATTGATGTACTCTAGTTATAAAAAGTTTTCAGAGTGAAAAAAAGTTTAAAAGGCAACTTCTTAAAATGTGTCCTCTAATTAAAATAATTGCTAAGAAGTATTAAGCATTGTTGTTAGCTTTCATTGTTAAACGTGACATCTACTAGGCTTTCTTAAAAATTTATTCCACTTTTATACTGTTCTAGAAAAGACGAACAATGAATGCGTGGGGCATTGGGTATAATTGGGTTTCAGAATCATCGCATAGCGTAAAAAGTTGGAAAACATGTTATCATGTCAAGTATCGTTATCTGATCAAGTATAAAAGATTGAGATTTCTCGTTAGTAGCCGTTCTATAAGAAATTCGCTTAAAGCGAAATAATTTTCCAAAAGCCTATTTAGTCATGGTTTGGAATATTGATTCCTTAAATGACCGTCTTGTAGAGTAATTGATGTTAAATTTTACTTAGACCTCATACTTCTACCAGCGTGTAACGTAGACTTCGAGAAAACAAGGTAGTAACATAAATTTCGTTTGATCATTGTTCAAATTTAAGATGTCTATTGCTAAAATATTTCATGTAGTGCTGTGAATATATTA
Organism: Trichonephila inaurata madagascariensis; assembly: GCA_019973955.1. Taxonomy (NCBI): domain Eukaryota; kingdom Metazoa; phylum Arthropoda; class Arachnida; order Araneae; family Nephilidae; genus Trichonephila; species Trichonephila inaurata. The sequence continues at coordinate 35,888 of BMAV01001901.1, read as the reverse complement.
TTAATTCCAACCAACCAATTAAATTTTGTTGTGAAATGTAAGTGCATGTATGAAAATCTTTTTCTTCTCAAACCAAACGAATTATTTGTATTCTAATAACACTTCGGTAATTTTCCTGCATTCTAATAAAACTGTATTAAAATTTAAGTTTCGAGGAAAAAATATTTAATAATGCTGTAGCATTAAAACGTTTATTTCAATATTAAAAATCCTATTTCCTTCCTTCCTCAGTAGCTCTACAGCCCAGGGCCTTGGCCTTCTCATGAAGTCTTTTCTAGGCAACCTTTCTTCCTGCTATTGTTCGCCAATTCTTAGTTCTCAAAACTAGGATATCTTTATCTAGGTCATCAATCCATCTAAGATTTGACCAGCCCTTTCTTCGTGTGGAAATTGGTTGGGCATTGAAGAATTTTTTAGTGGTGTGGTCTACATACATTCTGACAACGTGGTGTGTCCATTTAATTCATTGTATTTTGATGATCTTAACAATGTCAGATTCTTTATATGATAAAATCATATTTAGTGTGTATTAATTATTGTGTTTGTTTATTCTAATTAGCTTAAGATGGGGGAGAACGACTTTAACGAAATTGAAGAGCTAATGTATTCTTGCTTACTTTAAAGATGTAATGGGAGTATATATGTTTAAGAGGATTTGGTACCCAAAAATTGACCGACCAATCGTTTTTTTTTTTGTTAATCTTATTATTTGCATTATTATCCTTCGATTGATATATCATTTGTGCAAGCCTGAAAGTTAGAAGTTGAATAAAACTTCATTTGAAAACAAATTAGGCAATTCGGTCAAGCCCCCTTTTTTAGAAAAAAAAGCTAAAAAATGTGTTATGATAAAAAAATCTATTTTATAAAGAGAAATAATAGCTATAAAAAAGAATGTGTAATATATAAGGTAGAATATTTCCGAGGCAATACAAAAATGTAATTTTTCTTCTTTGCGAAATGTGTGCATGTAAAATTTTTGAATTAAGGCATTTTATATTAATAATTTCATAATTTCAGTTCTTATTCCTAAAATGTTTTTCATACAAATGTAATATTTCAATTATCTGAAGAATAAAAACTAAACTTTCTGTCGTAACAGAAAAAAATTTTTTTAACTTTTTTTTTGAATTTTCTTGTGTAATTAATACCTTCTTAAAACTGATCATTTATAAAAATGTATGGGTTGAATAAATACGAAAATGCAATTGCTTTAAAGAAAAATATATAACTAATATCTTAAAGAGGTATCTTAAGTTTATTTAAACTTATTATGTGTATATTTTTTTCAGAATTATAAACTTTAAAGGGGTTTTATCAGTTTGTGTTTTTCGAAACATAAGTGCATTCAAAATGCTACTCCTTCCACAACTATTTACTAATCACTTCAATTTTTTTCCTGTGTGTTGCAAATAAAGCATGTAACAAATTTAAAGATCCATTTTGCTGTAAACTGAATACTTTTATTAATAAAAATTAAAATGTAAGAGATATTGGCTTTTTCGTTGATTTTTAGCATGCATATCAACATTTTATTTTTTTTCTCAAAAACGAATTAAGTTATTGTAAAATTGATCCCTAAAATTGTTTATAATATCCATAAAAATATTACAAAAAAAATTTCAGGTCAAAAAATTAATAATTACAGAAGTAGAATTTTAAAATTTTCCAAATTTTCTTCAAAAAATTTAAATTTTTAAAAATTTTGCGGATATTATGTGAAAAATTTCCTCTCATATAATTTTTTTGAATAGAAACATTATATAAAATGTTAAAATATAATTTTTAAATACATAAAGAAATAAAGTAGTTCAAAGGGTACCAAGTCCTCTTAAAAAACACCAGAATGTAAATTCAAAACATAAATGTTTTGTAAAAAATGAATTTATGATTTTTATAAAATTGAGTGGAATCAGAAGGTTGTGACGGATCTATCCGCGTTCTTTCAACGAATCCTCTTGGGAAATATTAGATCTTTAAAATTTATTCTATTATAAATCTTCCCCCAAAGATGTTAGTATATAAATTAAGACTTGTATATATAAAACTTTTAAGTTAAAGTGAGAAATAGGTTTGACTGCTAACGGATAGCAGTGATTGATTAAATGTGAATTAAGGCGTGAATACTTCGTAGCTGATTAGAGTAGTGTTAAAGATTGACGATTTGTCAACTATTAATTAAATTAGATTAGGTCGCTTGAAATTAGAAGATATATTGCTTGGACGTAAATGATCCTATTTATTAAGACTTCTCGTATCTCATCTACCTCGCTATTGCTTTCCATATTTAGTATTTAGGTGCATCTCTTAACTTGGTTAATAGAATTTGTGTTGTTGTTCATTACTGTGAATAAATAGCAGTTATTTTGAATATGGCTAATCTTCCTTTCGACGCTCCCACCATTACAAGGTTATTGATTTTAGTACCGTAAGTGATTCTAAAGATATTTTCGCCTTATGACAGGGCTCAGGATCGAAACTCGGAACGCATTTTCAGACAGAAAAAATGAAACAATTTCAACAGGTACTCTCATGATTATGACAAATATATCTATTTTTTTAATCTTGATCCATAAAATTTTGAGATATCTTATAAATGATCTACCTTTCCCTTTAACCAGTTATCTGGTTCTCCCCCGTACGACAAGGGCGCTACTATATGTGTCACGAAAATCAAGCGATGACGAGTCTACTCGTCAATAACACAGTAAGTGTCTCTGTTAAAATATTTTTTCCAAAATTATGAAAATTATTTCAATATTATGAATAGAACATGAGTTTATTCAATTCCTACACTCTCTATATATTTATTTATCTTGCTCAAATTTTCAATCGTTACTAAAACACTTTCTATTCATCCAATCAAGTGCAAATAAATATTTTTATACTTGTAGTGCATGACACTTGATGTTAATACAGTTTTTCAAACATTATTGAATTAATTAAATATCATTAAATTAATTATAGATTTTCAACGACAACTTAAAATGGTCTCTATGGTTATAACAATGTAACTGTTAGAACAAAGACAAAAGTTGGCGTCTAAAACCTGTTTTTCAGCCAAACCGGGTGTGCATTGTTACAACAATGCAGACAAATCATGCTCTTTTTTCAATTCCTACTATTAGTTGACTCTCTCCCTTTATATATATATATCGCTTAGATCTTTCCTTATTCTTTACAGATGGAAAAAATTCGATTTGAATTCAAATGCTTTTTTGCCAGAATATTTCTATTCCAAAGATTATTTTTCCGATTTCTACTATTTATTATACGATAAACTTTTTTTTTATCGATGCTTACTTATTCTTTTCTAAAACTGTAACAACCTTCTTTGTTTTTTCTCATGCCGCATAAAATTGTTTCCTTTAAATACAACCATAAAACTTTCATCTATAGTTTGATTCTAGAAAAGACTACAAATGAAAGAGAATGGAGCGGAAAGAAGCGTTTATGAGAATATATAAATTTACATTTCAATGATTACAAGTGAATATATTTAAACGAAGCATATTTCATATGCTTAAATAAATCACTTAAAGTCATGGGTGGGGGAAAATGGTTCAATGCATTAAAAGAAAATTTAATGTTTTTGAAACAATTTTTATAATCACACGATAGTAAAGATTTTTTATTATTATTTACACGTATGAAGATATAAATATCAACTATCTAAACCAAAACCTTATAACTATGTTTTTGGAGTATTTAGTAAAAATAATTAATGGAATAATATATGCTCTATTCTTTATATAAAATTATTATAGAGTTAATTTAGAGTAATATTTATGTTGTACTATAACGCTACGTGAGAGCTGTTGGCGGTGGACCTCATAATTTTGAACCATGGTCAGGTGAAGAGGACGACACCTAAGGTTGCACCCCCTCTTCTAACTTCCACACTACACCAACGGGAAGATTATTATAGAAAGTAATACTAAATAACCGAATTTGTTTTAGCACTTGAAGGATCTTATAATTTAAAGTGTATACATATATGTAGGAAACAGTAATTAATTGTGGTTTCGAGTGGTTAGAGTGTTTTGTGGATTTTCAATATATTTCGAGAGAGAGAGAGATGTGAGAGATGGCGGCCCCAAGCAAACCGAAGTGAATCGAGAGGCATTTCAATGCCCAATGAAAGAATTCGGAGCGATGACGTCAGACGCATATAGTGTCCCTGAGCGCGAGATCATTTTTTCACTCACACACCGGACACGAACGAAGTAGGGTCGACGTCCTTTTAGCGATTTTCCCTTTGTAAGCAACGCAGACCCCTTCTTTAGGTCTAGCGATGTTTGACACCCCCATCTCACAGGTGAATCCTGCTCTCTGTTCGAACTATCTTTTATTTATCTTTTTGTAAATAATTCAAAGCTGTAAATAGCCTGTTCTTTTTCTTAATAAATTAATTATTCTTTAAACTTGGCTTATGCTTTCTTTCGTCCAAAATTTCATCATTACACCTAGACACCGTCCACACACCCACACACACCCACACACACACATATATATATATATATATATATTAAACTACTTGTAATTTAAACTTAATGCACACAGAGAGAGAGAGAGAATAAAACGTTATATTAAATAGTAATATTAAAACTAAATCTCTGTCTCTCTCTGTATATATATAAAAATCTAAATATCTCTCTTAGTATCTATATATATATATCTAAATATATCTCTAAATATATCTCTATATACATCTCTAAATATATGTATATCTCTCTTTATATCTCTATCTCTATCTATGTATCTAAGTCTTTCTCTCTCTATATATACCTTTGTATCTCTGTGTATCTCTATCCATATATATCTCTATATCTTTAAATCTTTATCTATATATATACCTCTATCTATGTCTCTGTGTGTATCTTTATCTCTCTTTCGATATATCTCTATGTGTGATTTAAAGATTCTTATTCTGGAATAAGTTCATGAGTATGAAGTAAATATATTCAAAATAAATAAATAAGACGAAGTCAAAAAATTATTTGATTGAGCTTTCAGGAATATGCAACGAAAATGGTTCCCATTAAATTCAAAGCGAATACTATAAAACGGAATACTTGAAGAATCAAACATTCTACAGAAATGAGATTTCAGCATTCTTTCGAAAAGAATGTGGATCTCTCTCAGAAACATCTTACACTCGGGAAATCCTGCTGAACGACACAAGTTTTAAATTTCTGGGTACTTCATCAGTTTCCACTTCCACTAATTTAAATGGGTTTGTCAGTCGGCTATTCATCTTTTCCCACCAAATATTGGGAACTGCCTGCATGTTTGAGACGAGATCTTCGGAGCACTCTGAACAAATATGGCTATCGTTAGAATTCTGTTTACCTCCCAGTGCGCTATCAATCGTCATTCTCTTTGGAGGGGGAGGAGCTCTCTAACTCTATCAGGGAGCTAGTTCTCTAAATTCTCGAAGCTGAATGGGTTCTTATTTCATTTTAAGCTTTCTTTTGCTTTGTTGGATTTAAGAAGTATTGTTCCGTTTTTTGTCCGTTTTTAAAACATGTAAGATTAAAAATTAAAATGTTTTTGTCAAGATATTAAATTGCTTAAAAATTTATACAGTTAATATATTTGTTTTATGATTTGTTATAAATATAGTTGTTTATGGAATTTAACGTCTGTGCTTAGATTCACATTATTATCTTTATTTGATTTCCTAAGTATTATTCTAAAACGTATATTACCGTATTTACTCGAATCTAAGCCACACTTTTTTTCCAACGTTCATGCTGCTAAAAATCGGGTGCGTCTTAGAATTGAAGGAAAAAACTGATGGATGGGGCAGTTAAAGCAATTATAGGTTCATGTCTGTATTTAAAAGTTTATAAAACTGATAAAATATCTAATTATTCGTCTCTTAATAGTCCTCATTTTAAATTTATTTTAATTTCGTGAAAGTGGATATGGATAAATCATTTTACATTATTTTTCATTTTCCCCAAAAACTTGGTGAAAATTTGGGGTGCAGCTTAGAATCGATGGTGGCTTAAATAAGAATAAATACGGTATTTAAAGTTTGTATAATCTAACAGAAATTCATTGTAAATAATGATGTTCAAAACAAGTTGAATGTCAAAATTCTAATTCAACTTAATATCCAATGGACATGTTAATAAGTGTTGGCTTACGTTAGAGCACAGATTCAAATGCCTGATGTGATGACGAAATTAAGAGATCTTGGTCCATATTCAGGAGACGGTTTTGTCACTAGAGTATGATTTAAAAATATACATGCATTGCCAAAATCTTTCGTGTTACTTTATTGCAATGCGAATTTAAGATTCAAATTTTAATTTTAATGAAAAATACAATTTACAATAATAATAGTACATACTCGGAATCTTTTAAAAAAAATATTCTGGTTTCATGAAACAGTACTTATAGCAATATTTTTAGATAATGTTATGTAACAAACATCATATATATATATATGTCAGGTCTAGAAAGTTTAATTTCAAAATTAAGTGAATAATAAATGAAAATAGAGTGAACTTTTTACTATCTTTTAGGGATTTAAGGTTGAATAAAACTATTTAAACGTCGAGCGAGCTTTGATGTAGTTAGAAAAACTACGAGACCTCTAAAAAAGAATGACTGGGGATTCCTCGCTGTGATTTTTTTTACTCCACCTGCTTGCGCGCCAAATGGCCGTTATGTTGTATTCGCTATGATTGATGAACAATAAAGTAAAGAAAATTTAAAGATGACGCTTTCCGATATATATATATATATATATATATACACACTACTATCCACTAAAATTGCTACACCAAGAAGGCGACGTGCTACGGATGTGAAACTTGAACGACTAGAAGAAGGTGCTGTGATATACAAATGATTAGCTTTTTACCACATTTAGACAAAACTCGCGCTGTTCGTGACACCTACAATTTGTTTAAATGAGGAAATTATTGAGCCGGTTTCTCATACACGAATTGCATTTGAACGTTGTTGCCTGGTAAATAGTTGTTGTGATGCCTCGTGTAAGAAGTATAAATGTATACCAGCACGTTTCTTACTTAGATAATGGTCTAATTGCAGTGCACTGGGATTGCGGTTTATCGTATCGCAGTATTGCTGCTCGCGTTGGTCGAGGTCCAATGACTGTTAGCAGAATATGGAATCGATGGGTTCAGGATGATAATACGGAACGTCGTACGGGATCTCTCCGCCCCCCCCCCCCTATCACCAGCAGCCGAAAAGCTATACATAGCCGAGAAGCTGCGGGTAACAAGCATGTTACCCACATGACTTTGATGGATCGTACAGCCACGCCACGAGCCCTGATCATGATCGGAGATCATGGCTGCGTCTACCCTTGAAGCTGCATCACAGACAAGAGCGTCTTCAACAGTGTGCTCTACAACGGACTTAGTGCACGAATGGCGAAACGTCTTTTTTTCAGATTAATTCAGGTTCGACGTGTTTACAGCATCAAGATAGTGGCATCCGTGTTTGATGGCATCTTGGTGAACGCACATTGGCAGAGTGCATTCGTCTTCGTCATAATGGCCAACACCTGGCGTGCTGGTATGGGGTGCTATGGAATACACGTCTCGGTCACTTCTTGCTCGCATTTACAGCACTTTGAACAATGCACGTTATATTTCTGGTGTGTTACGATCCGTGGCTCTACCCTTTATTCGAGCTCTGCGAAACCCCACACTTCAGCAGTATAATGCACAACTGTACACAACCGCCGGTATTGTACGGACCTTCCTTGATGCGGAAAATGTTCGGCTGTTGACATGACCTTCACGTTCCCTAAATCTTTTGCAAATAGTATACGTCTAGTCTATGGTTGCCGAGCGACTGTCTCGTCTCCATACGCCAGTCACAACAGTTGATGCGCTGTGGTATCGTGTTGAAGCTGCATGGACATCTGTACCTGTACATGACATTCAGTCTGTGTTTGACTCAATGCCTTATTATTGCCAGAGGTGGTTGTTTTGGTTACTGATTTCTCAAGATCTATGCATCCAAATGCCTTGAAAACTTAATCACTTGTTTATTTCCAGTATAATGTACTTGTCAATAAATATCATCTGATTATCTGGATTTCTTTCTTGTGTAGCAATTTTAGTGGCTAGTAGTGTATAATATATATATATATATATATATATGTAATAATTCCCCTTAATTTGATCCTTAATAATGTTCTAATTATCGATGGTTCATTCTTTCAGGTTCCACATTTAAATAATAGCTAGCTACCCGACTAACGGGAATCTTTTGAACTAAATTTATCCATCCACGCAAATCATGGGATTTGAACTTTCATTTTCCGCTTGGTATAAATACCAAGATTTCTGGAAAATCAACCCGTTTGTTCTTTGTTAGCCGTAATGTAATTGGCTTCAGCTGGTCATTATATTTTTTGCACTGCGTGTTTTTTTTGTTTTTTTTTTTTTGTTATGCTCTCCATATATGTTTTCGTGTCTCTACATGTTCAATAAACTAGATTTACCATTTCACAAATTCAAAGGACTCCTCGTCACTGTCATCAAACAAAACATCACTATGATAAGTAATGGCTAATTAAGAAATACTGCCCACGGATACCACACTCACACACAGATATATATATATATATAATGCAATAATTCCCTTAAATTTCATCTTGAATATATTTTTAATTTTTGAAGATCCCTTCCTTCAGGACTCACGTTTAAATATTTAACTAGCTTACCCGCATAACCGGGATTTAATAGTAATCGTATCTTAAAAGTAAACAGCTTTCATCTTTTAAAAGTTAGACTGCTTCAGAAACTATCGGACGATAGCTTTCCGCCAATCATAGTCTGCATAAGAAGAAGTCATATCTGGGATTTGTCACCTCATATAAATAGCCAGAGTTCTTTGTCTGTTTGTCTTCATTATGTCCTTACAAGTACAAGTCCTTAGTGTCTCTGTGTCTCTTTCTTCGTCTTGTGAAAGTGTACTACAGATTTTTGTGCTGCTATGTCACTGTTTTTAATCGCCGTAACTATGTGGATATGTTGCTTTTACTTTGTGTTTAGTATAACTGTGTTCGAGTTAAATAAAAAAGGATTAAATTAAAGATAAGGATCCCTCTTCCATCCAACAATTTGAAACTAATTTGGAGCATGGAATACATAATACCATTCTCCGTAGTGTTATATATAACATCAGTATGAGAAATTTAAGATTGCTTGGTTGACTAAATCCTAATTGTAACCCCCACTCATATTCATACATGATTAAGAATGTAATTATGTTAACGCGAAATGCAAAACGTCCAGCTTTTTTATTTTCTTGTTTTGTTGTTGTTTTATTTTTAAGATAGCTCTATTGAGAAATAAAAAGAGAAAAGCGATATTTCTTAAAGATAACTTTAATTTTTACTTATGATTAACTAATATTCCTACATTGTGTGTGCTGTGGAAAGATACTACAATTTACAATTTTTAATAAGACTAAACATATCCCTTATGTAATTCTAATATTCTTTATATGTTCATTGAATGTAATATATTTAGGTCAACAAATCAATTGAGGTATTATGGTAATTAATTTCAATTCAATTATGATAAATTCATTTATGACTATAATTATAAAAATATTTTTTTAAAGTAATATTTTTTGTTTTATGGCAATATTTAATGTTGATTTTTAATGCCCGTAATTGTTTGATAACTCATTAGAGGAACAATAACTGAATAATTGAATATTCTATATTTAGTCTTATCAATATTAATGTAGAGAAAAATGGAAAGAGGGAGGGGTCAATTTGTGCTTACATGTAGTGTGGCAGGAAAACAAACCGTCAAATGAAACTTTATCATTGTCAGTTACGTGAGTTGAAAATTAGGAAATTCATTGCTAATTACTCATTATGTTATTCTATTAAAATTTCTATCAAATTTAATAAATTTAGAAACATATTTCGTATCTTTAAGATAAATTTTTCGTGTCATGGAAATTAATATGCGAAACTTTTTGAGAAATTAACCTGGTTTAATTGCTTATGAATTAATTACTTTCATTATATGTGGAACTTTTAAGCGTTTGTAAAACCTAAATACTTCAATCACAATTCCTAGTTGAGCAGAATCTTGACTGCATTTAATCATTGGTACTCTACTTGAATACTACTCATAATTGGGCACGACTATAGATCTCCCTCCAACGCATTTGAGAGAAGTTGATTTACGCAGCGGTGATTCATTTGAATATGAAGTCCTTACTAATCACTGTGCCTTTGAACTTGCCGCTAATTAAAGAGCATCGGAATTTGTAACAAAAGCCTTTGATTCATTTATTCCATTTATTGAATAATGGCATCCACATATTAATACATAAATGTATGCATCCTCGTTAAAAACTAATGTGATACCTTGGACTTAAACTCGAAATCTTAAACATCAAAATACTTATAGGCATTAAAAATATATATTATGAATGACTTTAAAGCTACTGAGTTACTCAAAATGTGTAGAAATTTATACAAGTGTGAAAAAAGAGCAAAACCTGATAACTATTACAGAAATATATATATATATATATATATATATATATATATATA
>BMAV01001901.1:13934-25286 GCA_019973955.1 Trichonephila inaurata madagascariensis | reverse complement strand
AACAAGAGATAACATCCAAACAATAACATTCGACAAACACATAGACAGCAGGAAAATCACACAATGAAGGACAAAAGAGTAATCGAGATAATAAATATAAAATGGATGCTGCAGTGTTATGAGTATTACTGACTTAGGACAGCTATTATATAAAAATAATTTACATAAAAATGGGGTTGAACATGTTTTTTGGCCAGCCAACCTTCCCCCTTTTTTTTTAAATAACACTGAGCAAAATCCAATAGGAAATAATGGATAGAAATATCTAAATCCATTACAAGATAGAGGTAACTTACCTAAAAATTGCACTTACAAATGCAAAGCCCGCGCTAAATCTGAGTGGAAACATTAATTTGTTGCCTGATTCTATACTCTAATACAGATTTAAATCAAAAGAATGGCTGAAATGTAGCACTTAACAAAAGATTAAAAAGAATGGAAATAAAAATTTATAAGAGTTGCATATTATAGCATAACTATAATAACACCAGAGTAAATATGAATAAAATAATAGTAAGTAATTTCTAATCTAATATTAGATTATGGAGATAACTATAACAAAATATTTGTTTATAGTAATAAGCTATTATCAATCTCATAATTTTAATCCTAACTATTTTGAATAGCTTTATTTATATAACTATTAATAAAATTAATTAGGTATTTCTGATTTAATAATATTTAGTAAAATGTTTATAATTATTTATAATGTCTGATTTTTTTGACACAAGAAATTTATTACTTTGTATATAATTAATAACAATATTTCTGAATATAGAAACATGTTCATTACTCTCCCAATGAGGAACTTTTATAATATTGAAATTAAAATCTTCTCTTTTATCATAAATATTAGAAACTATTACATTTTCATATAATTTGACATGTATGTCAAGAAAATTTGCTTCATTGTTGTTATTATTTGTCTGTATTAAATTAAGATATTGTGGATAAAAATTAATGTTAGGTATAAAATTGGCTAGTTTGCCAAAAATGATTATATCATCTATATAACGATAAATATAAAATTTAGAATTATTAATGTAACTACTTTCAAAATAATGTAAGTATAAATTGGCAAGACAGTTGCTCGCAGGGGGCCACCTTGTGGCAATCCTTTAATCTGCTGATAATAGTTACCTTTATGATATATATAGTTCTCTTTAAGTACAAACCTAAGTAGTGAACCAAATCTATCATAATTAACATTATTAAATAAATTGTCTTTATGTAAATTTACAAGTATATTAATCAAATCATCAATATTAATAGAGTTAAAGAGATCTTCAAAATCTAAACTATAGACTGAATAAATTTTTTTATATTTCATTTTTTTCAACAAGTGATTTGCTATTTTTAAGAATGGCTGTGGATTTAAGATTATTTATTGTTTCATGCAATATTTCATGGAGAATTTTGCCTGTTTTGCTGATATATGTATTAAAACCATTTGTAACTGTCCTAAATTCAACTGGGTCCTTATGAAATTTGGGAGTAAGAAATATATGTGGAAATTTAAAATTATTATTAATTTGAATTTTTAACTTTTTATGAAAAGCCAAGATACGTTTATTTATTTCTCTATCAGAAACAGAAGACTTAATAAAAGCTGTATTATTATCGAAATAATTGTTGATCAATAAATTATAATAGTATTTACATATGAAGGTGAAATTTCCTGGCACTTTATCAACATAAACTATAATAAATTTATTTTGNGCAAAATTTCCTGGCACTTTATCAACATAAACTATAATAAATTTATTTTGTAAATTTTTAATCTGACTTTTAATATTATTAAAAAAGATTTTATTATCTGTACTAAAGTTATATTTATTAAGCTGCTTTGTAATTTTACCTTTGAATTCTGTGAATGCCTCTATAGGCATACTATATTTAATAGCTATTTTGTATATAAAATGCTCAATATCATTATATAACTGATTTTTGATAATTTTATTATTATTCGAAATCATTAATCTAAAACCAGTACCTTTATTCATAATGTTTCTAAGATTATTATCTTTTACAATATTGAGATCACCAGTAACAACATATATATATATACATATATAGATATAGATATTTATGTAACTATCTCAGTCTGTAATCTTTTAAATATATTATTCTGAGATTCTTTTTATTGTTTCAGTATGGTTAAATTTTTCAATTTTTTATAAACATTTGAATCATTTCATTTGCTTTGACAAATAACATATAATGTTTGCATCTTGCGTTAAATGTCTTTTTCATCAATTTTATACTGATTTTGTTGTCCAAAATCATCAAAAAGGAAATTTTTAAAGTAAATAAATATAACAAATACATAGAAAACCAAACAATATATTTTTATGGTCAAAAATATATTTCTTTCTTTTGCTTTCCTCCTTACGATGAGTGTAATCAATCATATTTGTAAAGAAGTTTTGAAAAGTAGAAACCAGAATAAAGTTTCGCGAACATTTTCTTTTCTCTTTTTTTCTTTGCTTTTGTTTTCATCAAATTCACTCAACTCTATCCTCACAGAAATATGAAACTTCATATCTTCTTTTATGACATTTGACTAAGATTGAAAAGGAAACGTTTTGTTTGTAGAGAAAGAGTACAATATATCCTTCGTAGATCTAAATAGATTTTTATTTTCAAATATTTAATTTAAGCCCATTTCACTGATAGGTTTCGTAAACTTTTCAAAAAAGTATCGAATTTTCACTTCCGTCATTTTGAGACTCATTTTTTTTCACTTTTGTTGCTTGTGTTATTTTATAATCAATTTAGTTTTCTTATTCATAAAAAATTTCTTCGAATATGATAAATGTAGGAAAATCAAATAATTTAATAAATGTCATAAATTTTTTAATGATTCATTTAACATACCTTTAAAAACTCATTAGTATTTCTATTCTGAAATTATGCAAAATAATTAATTAAAAACCCAAAGAAATATATCTGTGATCATTATTAAGTACTTGTATTGTGTTTATATTTTAGATACGGGAATGCATTGTAGAAATATCTTTGTTTTTCATATTATTCTTTAAATTTAAGGAAATATTCTAATTATTCGGGTGATATTTTAGCAAAACCAGTGAATTTACATAATCTGTTTATAATGAACCACATTATTACACGTTTATAATCTGAAGTAATCTTTATCTAGTTTGAATGATGTGGCCAATATAAAGGTATCCATACTTCACACAGATGTTAATTTCTAAAAAATATCGAGTAATGCGAATCAGTTTTTCATGAAGCAAAGAACAAAAGGGTTATCATTGTTCCAAAAATGAAATACATACACAATATCATTTTCAGCAAAGAAAAACATATTTAATTTTCATCAAAAGTATTACATAATTATGTTTATTAAATAACACTTTTTTTGGTATTAATGCTTAACACCATTAACCTGTAACGTCTTATACATGAGACATCCTCATCCTTTTCTTTATCATCATCCTCATTTTAAATTTCTGGCTTTAAGTAAAGAAAATTGCTTCATATAATGCAAAATACTTGTGGAGTTCTCTTTTGAACTTTGAGCGATTTTCAATAGCAATATTTTCATTTTCGAATTTTACTGTTAAGTAATTTTAAGTGTTTCATGAAATTTGTTTCGCATTAAAAGGAAACTGTTTCAGGGTACAATGTTGTAGTAAAGCGCTGAAGTGAATCTCGTCATAGAAATATTGTGTTACACTGGTTTAAGCCTGTAGGTCAGGAAACTAGTTCTAGGGGATAAAATTATTGTACAAGGAAATAAAGTTATCTGTTTTTTTGTTTTTTTTTACTTTATATCGAAAAATAATCATTACCTAAAATAGTAATTTTTGTATTTTTAAATATTACTTGAGACAGAGAAAAAATTAAAAATTTGAAGTTGAATTTAGATTCAAGAAATATACATCAATCAGTTTTAATAAAGTAACAAATATATAATTTTTCCAATGAAACACAGTTATTAATCTGTTTCTTCTTTTTCGTTTTTAGATGGTGTTTTTAATTTAATACTTATCTGAAATTTAACCAAGCAGAATTTGTATTGATGGTTTAAAAGTTAGTCTCTCATTAAAAATTGCTACTTCTCACTTAAGGGGGTTCACCCATGTGACGGGGTCTGTTTTTTTAACATTTTTTGGAATTTTTTTTGACGACCAGTAAAATGACAGGGAATTACAGTAAAATGATAAAAAATGTTTTTTTTATCATTTATTTATATGTATCTTAAGAGTATGTATATAAATTTTTAGCTTGAAGCATCCAATAGAACGTGAATTAAAGTGCTCTAAACACATCCACCTCGAAAAAATGGACGTTCACTTCCTTTACGATTCCGGCTTTTTTTGGCTTATCTGAAATTAAAAAAAAAAATTACGGCGTTTTTGTCTATAAGTTTAAATACACCGAATGTTCTATGCTCAGTTAAAAATATAAAAAATTGGATTTTTGGTAGACCTCCGAAGAAAAAATTTCGAATTTCATGAGTTTTTTTTAATTATGTTTTTGTTGCAAAAAAAAGAAATATTTTGAGTTTTGGAATGATCTTAGTTCATTTGGTGCGCATATTTGTGCTGAGGCTATGCTATAGATTTGAAGACATTTGTTCAAACCGTTCTTGAGATATGATAGTGGAAAGTTTCAAAAACACAGTTTTAAGAAAGAAGAGTTTCAAGTCCGATTAAAAAAATGAAAATCTTAACTTAGCGCTACGAGCAGCTGCTTCTTTACAACGACTTCGAATTTTAAGAAATCACTTAACCACCGTATTCTTGATATATCAAGGAAACAATTTATGATATATATATATATATGATTTTTTTAACCCTTCGCATGGGTAAACCCCCTTAAAGAAAAACTGTGCAAATTTATTCATACCATTATTATGAAATATTTTATTCAATAAACAAAGTATTTTTTTTTAAAAATAAAATATTGGAAAATATTACTTGTGTATATTTTAACGAATTTTATATATGCTGTTTGAAAATATTAATTGTATGTATATAAATAATACATATGTCATACAAAATATTTATTTATTATATTAATTTTTTAAATTTATAATGGGTTTGGAATAATTAATGTTTGATTGAAAGATTAGTCTGTATAATTATTTAACAGTAGTCTACACGGTTTTTCAAAATGGATTTTAAAAACATCCTATGTTACTAAATCATTTTATAAAAATTTTGATTGTAAATATATTTTACTTCAAAATATATATTCTTTTCCAGATAGATAAATTAATTGGAAAAGTCTAATTTTATTTTTAATCAACATCCACTGTGAAACATTTTCCCAATTATATTGGCTATTTAAAAATTAATTTTTTAAAGTTTTATTTATTTACACAATAGTATCATTTAATATTCACGAATCCTTCCCTATAAATTTTTCTTTCCTGTTTTTTTTTTTCATTCCTATAATAACAAAAGAACAGCTGGAAATAAAATAAACTGGTAGACAACTTCTCTGAAAAAAGAAAGAAAAAAAGAAGCAACTTTTATCCACCACAAATATCACATTTACTAAAAACATATGCCACAATCACATCAAGACAGCGACTAAGAAAAGAGTAGGAAAAAAAAAATGAATTCAAATCACAGCATACCGATCTTAATGTGACAGCCAAAATCCTTTCCAAACAATATCTTTGACAAAGCCCTCCCCTAATCGTCTCCTTCGAATTCCAGATGGAAAACCGGATATGTCAGCTTTAATTGGGATTCAGATTTTTTCACTGACTTCCCTCCCCCCTCATTTTCCATTTGTCAACATCCCCCTCTCCCTCCTCTCTATAGGAAACCAATTCCTCGCTCCTAATGAAGACGTTTGCTCCAGAAAAGGAAGTTGAATGAAAGAAGACACATGAAATGAGAGAGTGCATTTATGTCCTTTGCCATTAACTCTCTCTTCATATAAATCGATGTAATACATCATCCAGATCCCGACCTTAATACTCCTTCTCATCAAATAGCTGGTGTTCGTCTGTGGTATTTCTTTCCTTACCATGATGAGAGGTCGGTATGTTTCTTTTTCCTACATACATAGATTCTCAACCTTGTATCTTTTTTTTATTGCATTTTTTTGGGAGCCATTGGTGGGAATACTTTGTCCACATAGAAAGTGTGTAGTTGGGAAGAAGATTAGGAAAAGTTTGGGAAATATCTTTGGGTTGGAAGCCTTTTAAAGTGTGGAATTTGTAACATGTGTTGTAAGGGAGATAAAAATCTTTGCTTAAGTTTTCACATTTTCTATCACATGATTTATCATTATATACTTTATTGCCTTGGAAACTCAGCCATAGAAAGTCTAGAATGACTGAATAAATATAACAATAATTTATTTATTACAACATAATCTAATTAAAATTTACATGTTCTAATAATAATATGCAGTATACAATAACACTCTTATAATTTAATAGTAGCTATATGCAATATTCATATAGTATGATTTAATAATAATTATTATATATAATAATAATCATATAAAATAATTTAATAGTAATTATAGAAGAGAATAATCATAGTATTGTAATATGAAAATGATACATAAGAATAGTCATATAACGTTATAAATATAAATAAATAACATAATAATTATAAATGAATAACAAAATAATTATAAATAAAGAACATAATAATTATAAATAAATAACATAATATGTAATAATATTTATAAATAAATGTAATAAAAATACAATTATTATAAATAACGAATATTATATAATTATTACATATTATAATAATTGTATTTTTATATTTTATTATTAATAAAATAATTACATAATACACATTAAAATTAATAATGAATATCAATTAAAAAGTACTAAAAACTTGCAATATTCCAAAAACTGTAAAAATAATAAGGTAACCATATTGTAATATTATCGCCCATCTTGGCGGTGCCCCCGTGATATCAAACTAGTTCCGTAAACACTACCACAGTAGACATTTCTGGTTAGTTGAAAATTCAATTTATATCTTTGGCAAGGAGTTAACGTCACTTTCATTAAGAATTAAAAATGGAGGCAAATATATTTAAGTGAATTTGTGTGTGTGTGTGAAATCTTTTACCGCTGTAACATTGACATTCATTTAAAAGATTGTGTGTTTGACGATGGAGAAGACTCGCAAGTACTACAACCCCAGTCCCAGAGAAAGGTAACGGAGAGTATGGAATATTTTCTTTAAGCAGATATTACACATTTAATTTCGTGCAGTGTGGATGTTAGTAAGAGTGTTACTCGGATTGTTTTGATAGACGGTTATTGGAGTTTTGAAGTATATTTTGTTTTTCTACCAAGTTGAAGTGGTGAAGAAGGTCTGAAAATAGTCACTAGTACGGTTGTCTTTGTCAAACACATATTAAAATTTTGAACTTTTGAGTTGAGATTGACTAGAAGATGAGAAGAAGTATCGTACAGAAAATATAGATCTCGTTTTTTGAAAAAGGAAATGAAGCTGAAATTATGATAAATAACTGTGTGACGTTTTTAAATTTTATTTGCTTTTTTGTCGCTTAGATGTGTTTGGTAATCCTTTATTAAAGAGTATTGATATAAAAATATGCCAAAATTAATATTGGATTCCTGCCATGGTTCTTTTATTGATAGTATTAACTCTCGTAGTTTTATAAGAGATATAACTGTGGGAAAAGTAATTGGAAGCAGCGATAACTCGCACGATTTTCAGACTAATTACACAGAAATATGTAGTTAATTTAGATTTGAATATAAATAATAAAATATGCAATATCTGAATATGAAATGTGTTCTCTGAAATAACTTTCAATATACATGGAAATTATTCTTTTTTTCCGTACTATTATCACCTGCTTTGTTTTAAAAATTTATACAACTAATTTTTTTTTACTGTTTACTTTATTTTCTGATACTTAACCTTTTGATATTATAACTTTTGTTAATAAAGCTGGCATCCTTTTTGTAATGAGTCTAGATGTGGGAATTGTTCAGTTGACTGTTAGAATTCGAATTTTATATGTGTTTTTCACTTAATGGAAAAATTGTTCCTTTTGTGAACTGATTTCATTAGATTTTAGATTGAAAAGATTTTTTTCAATATTCTTATGTGTAAATGTGTTCGGTTTTTTGCATCCTCTAGTTTTAATTAAAAAGTTTAGTTTATTTCTAATCTATTATTTCCATAATACTTTGAACACTGAACCACCGAAACAAAAATTGCAAAACAATAAAAAATAACCAATAATTTTATTAATACGAGTTCAAAATATTTGCTCATAATTAAACATTACATATAATTAATTCAGTAAATTATTTTTCTTATATACTTAAGAGATTATTTAAAATATTTATTCTAATGTTTTTGATATAATAGTAGAGTATGTGCGAGAGAAATATATAAGGTATTCTTATAAAAAATATCATGTTGTATTTGAGTTTATAAAATGCTCTTTTTGTCGTAAATAATAATTCTTATTTAACATTTTTTTATTAGACCAACCAATTCTATTAGTCTTTCATGGTACAGGGAGGTATTGGTTAGAGAGTACTTCTAATTTATTTGATTTGGGGCTTATTACATTTATGATTTTAAATGTGTTTATGATATGTTACACTTGTTTTCGACAAACTGAATAATTTTATACTCCCATTTTACTCTTTATTTCGATGAGAAGTTTTATTAAAGATAAATTAAATCTCAGTTTTTTCTCAAATTCACGTTTAAAACAGTTAATATTTAGACGGAAGATTATTTTCTAAAAAAAATATAGAATATTTAATGTAATGGAAAAACAACACGCTGTAAAAAAAATATTGTTTTGCAAATTTTAACCACATATATTCTTCATTCTTAATGTATTTTTCAATGATATATTCTTTATTAATATGTACATTTTTAGTGACATATTCTTCATACCAATATATTCTTTGGCTTATTAACCAATTAGCTCTGCCATGTGAATACGTTGACAAAAAAGACCGTGGTAGTGTTACATCGTTTATCAAATAGAATATTTATTTTGCATAGAATGTCCCCTGCTGTAGGAGAGCTATCAATCAACATTGTAGTGCTGTTGCTTTTCAGAGTGACTTTGTTCATAATTATTTGGAGATAATGCATGATTAATGGCCCCTTCTGGATAATCACTGTTTACAGTGTAGATATTAACGCAGCGTGTAATTTCTATTGGCTTTCAGCATAATTGTGGAGTCTATATTTCCTCGTTATTAAAGATGAAACTTCTTTGTAATTGATGAGGTATAATGATGACTACGCTGGAGATCTATTCTCTTGATACCGGATGAAGTTAGAAACTTATACAAAGTGAGCCCAGCAAAAGGATAATTTTTGAAAATGAATTTGGTTAAGATGATATTTTTAGAGGGATATTTTTTAAAGGATGTTTTAACTTCGAAATTATTTTGTGCCTTTTTTTTGTGTTATACATATTGCCATCTTAATATTTAAGAGTAAAATCTGTCTGCAACTAATGGTTTCAAAAAATATTTAATCGGTGAGTTAAATTCTCGTTTTTTATTACTCCACATTACCATACATTTTAAGTTTCCTGATACAATTAATTATGATACTGGTAATGCATTCCATATTGAGAGAACACACGACATTTAAGATTCAATACCAAGAAAGATAAGCCAGAAAGTTATGCAAATTTTAGGGTGGGTGCACCACCCCAATGGAATTTCAAATGATTTTAAATGTGCTGCTCTCCGGCAAATATTCAGAAGGATGCAAGAAAAAGGAACCAGCAGAATGGACAATACTCATGACTCTATTTCTGCAAGGGAAATTATTGTGAAGATTTTTTTTCTTTTTATATTGCTCAGAAGGCAAGTTTAATAGCAGAGAATGCCAGGCTATACCAGAAACGGGGGTAGTTCCAGCAAACAAATGAGGTGCACAATGATTGGACTACGTCAAATATCTTCTGATATTTTTTTAGATGCGTTTACTGCGCACTGTGAGTGACAAAGATAGTTGGAACAATGAGACGTGGTAAGATTAAAGGAATTGGAAGTAAGGACTAAAGCTAGTGGGCTTACACTGATCGACGAATTTGTCGAAGTGGCAGTCCCGCAAGCCCTTTTGCAGCATGTACGAAAGACAGTGCTGGTTTACTCATTGGACGCTTGGGGAGGGCGTCCATGGTCCCGGATGAGCTGGACTTCACCAGTTTTTCTGGTTATAAATTTAGATCCGCCAGTGCCAAGGGGGCTTATAGATCTTATGCACCCAGGGCCCGAAATCAACTTAAATTGGCACTGGCGGAGGATCCTTGATGTTCTCATTTCTACCAGAACCATTATTCATTGTTTATGGTTTCTAATAACCATCATTTCTGGCGACCATTAAATAAACTTGCATGAACTGCATAGAACAAATGAATCCGTTTTACAACGTTGTCTTTTTAAGGGTATGGGAAAGCATAGTCTCTGTTCTGAGACGAGTAACCCTTCTGTTTGTTAAATAATAGTCTCCGTATAGGAGTGTGGCGCCGACTTGGTTACTGTGTGACGGGGCGTATCGCGTTTTCAACTAAAAACTCCTTTTGGGTTCTTTGGGGCCGAAAAAGGCAAATTCTTTCCAACCAAATCCAGAAGCGAAGCGTGAGTATGCAAATTAAGAACCTTTTAAATAGCAGAAGTTTAACGTAAGCGAATGACCTATTGGAAAGTGATTATGCTAGTCTGAGCTTAGGCGCGTAAACTGAAGCAAGAGAAGTAAGCCGTTATTCGAGTGTGAAGCTCTCCGTGAAAAAACGATCAAGTCAAGGTGGATATTATTCCACGCGAGATCGAGAAAAAATATTTAATGCTCCGAGAGGATTGTTATTAACCAAGAGATTAAGGTAGGATAATTCTGTTATCTGTTTGGAACTGTGTATAAGTGGAGATTAGGAATAGGCGGGAATATAGCGATTAAAGTCGCACTTATTTGGTAATACGTATTGTGTGTTTTCTCACCTCAGATCCTCCAAGTTTAAATATAACTATTATCTTTGTGTTAGTGTTTAAGTTAAGATCTTAATAAAGAGATATGAAGATTATGGCAACGCCTGGTTCTTTATTCACTCCCACACCCCTAGGTCATGAAGATAACTTAGAAGTAAGGCATCACCCACGGACGAATATCTTGCAACTGGTCCAATCCAAACGCATCTGTGAAATATTCCACCATGCGACAACGTGCCATCATTTCATACGGAGTCATCACGTACAATAATAGGTCATTTAAGGTTTGTTTTTAAGGTATTATAAAACCCCAATATGATATGAGCAGAATGTGTTGGAGCCGGGGACGCTTGCTTTCCTCCAAAGCAGTGCTTCTCAAACTTTCAATATTTGCG
>BMAV01001900.1:626801-708036 GCA_019973955.1 Trichonephila inaurata madagascariensis | reverse complement strand
TTTTCCCCTAGGATTGGGGAAAGGGATGATTGTAAGTTGATATCTTATTCACCCCTTTTTGTCTGAACAGGAAATTGGTCAATCAAGAGTTCATTAGGGATATAAACATATTTATCTCTTAAATTAAATTTCAAAGTGTTTTATAAACAATTATAAACAAAAAACAAAAAAAAAACTCTAGAATTCAAGTTTTTTTTAAATCCTCATAATTTTTATTCTTTTCCCCCCTTCATTTATATATATAAAACATTTTTTAAAAAATAATTATATCGATTTTTTTTTCCCTAACCTGATATAAGATGAAAATTCTTTTCGGGAAAAATATGATTTATTTTGTACAACTTATATTTTAATATTCAAACCCTATTCAACTACAATTATAGAAAAAAATTATACTGACATAGTTTATAAAGCTGTAAAAGTGAAATTGAATTTGATTGACAATGATTAAATAAAATTATTTCCCTTAATCCATTGTCTTCTAAAAGGGTTCATAAACATTTAGAAACATGTAAATCTAAAAAAAGCACGGAAAATGTTTTTAAAAATATTTTATTATTAATAAAGGTTGAAAATTATAAGAAAAACTTAAAAATTTTTAAAATAAAAATTTTAAAAAAAAAAAAAATGCCGAAAAATTTTTCCCTTGCAAAACAAGTATGAATATTTTCATCAACAAGTTTTTCAGGGGTCATATAGCCAATTTTAAAAAAATATAGCATTAATTTTAGTTTTGTTTATAGACCGAGCAAATAAAAATATGATTTGAGAATTTTCTTGATCTTAGAACTTAAGACAAAAATTAGTAAAAAAGAAAATTATTAAAAAAAAAATAAATTTAAATTTTAAATTATTATTTTTGAATATCATAATTTTAAATTTATAGCATATCGAATCGCTCGGGGTGACTGTCATATTACAACAGATTTGGATAGGTCGACCTTTTTTCGACCATATCGTGGGTTTCAGCGTAAGAGAGGTGTGAAAAATTTGAAATGAAGAGACATTTTAAATTTTAATATGACTTTTATTAAGAGTTTAACTTTTAAAATTTCTTTATATATCGAACAAACTTATATTAAGTGAGAATAAACCAAAATACGTAGCCGTAGTTCAAGATAGCGGAATTGGGGCATTTTCAAATAATTATATTATCCGCCTACCAATCCTAATAATACGAATTCGAAACAACTTTCCCACCTTTAATTTTCAAGCACCGGTTCATTTAACTTTGATATTCATTAGTCGAGTCCCAAAGGTATGTACCTTTTTAGTATAGGCGAAATGTCCGTGATTCTTGGAGGGAATCTTTTCCTTACCTTTTAACTGAACTTTCTAAATTGCCATCGCCTTTCTAAAACTTCGTCCTTTTTTAAAGGTTATCTTATTTGATCTATCCTTGTTTCACCTTTTGGATTTGGGGTTGAAAAGATTTTTGCCCTTAATCGTGGGTCAAAGAACACAGAGGCTATGTTAAAAAAGGACGCGGGGCGTCACAGGGTGACAACGAAGATTAGCATTTAGTAGTTATATACCGAAATATTCAAGATTATGGTAGATAAGTCCCCACTGACTGTAACAGGATAGATGAAAATTTTTAATTTTGTTAATTTTTTTGAATGTTTGAGAAAATTAATAGATCATTTGATAATATTATTTTTTGGTCAATTATTATTGTTTGTGTATCCTACGTTTTGCTTGAAAAGCTGTCTTAAAAGTGCAAGATTTTTTTATTGTAGCTATGTAGGTAACGCTGGGGTAGCTAGTTCTGAATGGTCCCCGTATCAAAACTTCTTTGGCCTCCCTTTTTTAGAAAAGAAAGCCCTGTTAGTGATACTGTAGTTACACATGTTGGGTCCCCTGTATCTTGGGGGCCCCGTATCATTGATACTCTGGGTAGGGGGATACGCCCCCGGTAGGCAAAACATATTCTGTATTTATTATTAAATTTAAAAAAAACCATTTTAAACCTTTTTCTTAACTCCCCCCCCACTCCCATTAGGGAACCGCAACACCTTGGAAAAAATTCGAAGTAGCCTGTACCCTTAAAAAGTCTGCTCCTCCCGTTCCACACCAAAGAATACGCTGATTCAGCTATTTTGAGAGCTGTATTTTAGACTAAACCCAGTCCACATTTATAAAGAAAACTGAATGAAAACAAAAAATTCGTGGAGGACCACTGATTTTGATCATCGAAGATATTTAATTAATGTAGTAACTTTTTATAAATCAATACAAATAACTGGATTTTTAAAAATATGAAGAAGCCAATTTGAGCTGGATTTTGGGATGACAAAAAAGAAGAAAAAATCTTTTGGGAGGAGTAGGAAATTACTTTCAAACAGCTAAAGGAAACACAATAACAGCTAGAATGCACAAGTTTTTCTTTGCATAATGTATGATGAGTACCCTGAACAGTGAAGAAGGGCAAACGCGGGGGTCAAGCAGTCGTAAAACCCATAGATTGGGCTTCTATCCCTCCCTCCATTGTGGGAGGAACCAAGCAGGGAGTAATACCAGGATACTTTTTTTGTCTTCAGTTTATGTCGCTAAAATGAATTCTTAGTACCACAGTTTTGTTGTATTTTCATGAAATTAAAATAATAACATGTAATTGGTAAAAATAAGAAATGAAATGTGGTTAAAAAAAGATTATAACAATTTATGAAAAGTGCTCTATATGACCATTTTCACAGAAAAAATGACGTTTTCTTTGAAAAGACCGCATCGAAACTTATTGTTCTCGATGAGTGTGTTTCTTATAAGGCAATTCAGAAATCCAAATTTAAGTACAATTTGTTTCTACCTCATCTACATTTTCTCTAAACAGGATACCCTATAATGTAACCTATTTTCTGTGTTACTACATTAAATGAAACTGTTATTTTGTTATGAAAACACACACACACACGTGCGTAAAAATTAAACAATATGTTTGAAATGAATTAGAAAGGAGCTTTATATAATTTTCTTTGAGACCAAAAAATCGTTTTAACCTACAATACATATATAGAAGTTAATCTCTCATTGTTATCGAAATTACACAACATCAAATTATTATTATTGTTACTAAAATTAATTATACAGTATGTGACTTAAAAAACTGAATTTTCATTTACATGTACAACATAGAATATGTCAGGTGTATTGTTATGCGACACTTTTATCAATGATGTAATTCAGGAATTGAGGAATACGTAATTGTCTGAATCTCGGCGTACACATGAACAATGAATAGTGAGTGAGTGAATATTAACGTCGCAATCTGTTCAGCTACACGAGTGGGCTTTTGTTCCAAATGTTGAAAAAATTGTTACTGAAGCACAGATTTATTCCTCTCTTTAAAAGCATTTGTTTGTTGCTCGTTTATTATATATGTATTAATTAAATTTTTATTCAATTAATGTGTTTTTTCTTAAGTTTTAAATACCATACTTCACTTCAGTTAGAAATTTAAATAGTTTAAAGTAAGTAGATCTATATCACCTGTCATTAAATTGGTAAATCTGCAAAAATTCAATATTAGGTAAGGCAGTGGCGTGACACAAAGGGTGGGGGTCCGGAACCCCCAAAACCCTTGATTTTTTTTCCGACTGATTATAATTCTAAGTATATAGTACGTAAAATTTAACTATTTGATATTAATGATTAATTTTATTAATTATTGCTAATTATTTATTCAATAATTAGTTTTTTACTGTGTTTTGTTCCCAAAAATCGATAACAGAACTGTGCTGAGCATGATACAAGATTGGTGAACTTTTGACCCCGGTACCCCCTTGAAAAAATTCCTGTGTGAGCTACTTCGGTAGCAGGGCTCCCACCCCAAAACCGGAAAACTTGGCAAGGGGTCTATGAAACAAAAAAAGTTTGGAAACATCTGTTGTATAGGATTCAGTTATTTTTCTTACTCAAATGGCAAACATTGAGTATTTCCGGAAGCGTGTGTCCCTCACAAAAAAGGGGACACTTGTTAAGGACTGCTGTCACAGTTGTAAAAACGCGGGTAAAAGTAATGCTAGTTCTTTTTTACTTTTTTAGGTGGTGGGGTTAAAACAGCAGTAAAATTTTGGGACCTGGGAGAGTTCTTATTTCTGTAATAAAGATCAGTGGTGAAATGCTTTCCACCCCTCGGAAAATTGAAAACTGTAAGATGTTTTGTGGGGAATCATTCCACACTTAGAATATATATCTTAAAATAATTTTCAAAGTATATAGATAAACATATTTTTGATATTATGTGTAAAGACAATTTTAAAAAGTATTTTATTTTCAGTTAAAAATTTCATGATGTAAATTTACGTTATTTACCTCATTGATAATATTAATTTTGATCCACCTGTCACCAACGCATGTATTACATTTAGTAACTGATAAGTGTTCACAATTTTTTCACTCCACCTTTAATGCTGAGCCCAAAATGCAAATTTTTTGACAAAAGTCATAAAATTCTCTTACATGAGGCAATACTATACATCCATAGTTTAGAACAAGATTGAGGTTGTGTGTGCTGAACAGTGAACATAATTTGCTGTTGGTTGTTTGTCCTTAAATTTCTGTATCCCCTATACGCCCACTCATGTTGGCTG
Source organism: Trichonephila inaurata madagascariensis (assembly GCA_019973955.1). Taxonomy (NCBI): domain Eukaryota; kingdom Metazoa; phylum Arthropoda; class Arachnida; order Araneae; family Nephilidae; genus Trichonephila; species Trichonephila inaurata. Next base: position 703,447 of record BMAV01001900.1, on the reverse strand, counting down.
CCCCATCATATCCTTGTTCTCGACACTTCGCCAAATTATCGTCACTTTCCAGACTTTGCAGTCTGATTTGCCGCCTCAATAAAGCCTAAGAACGTTTCGTTAATTTATTATCAGGCTCATTATTATCAGTAACATCAGTTGTTACATACTCCTTATTATAATACTCTAATTTGCCTTTTTAAATATCCTGTGTCGTGCCCAGAACAATAGAGAAAAAAGAACATTTCCTTATATTTTTAACAATATTTTCTTTTATTCTAGAGCCTATAATAGCAATAAGTTCATTTTGAATTTTTGGCCAAGATATTTTTCAATTCTTTTTCTGAAAATGAACATTGAGCAAGAGGGTCATATTTAGCCAAGAGGTCTATTGAGACCCAAAAAATTTCCCCTTTTGAATCGAAATCCTGAGTTTCTCGATGTCCCCGAAAAAGGAAGATTGCACCTTGCTAGAGTCATTGTGGTAACGTCTAGGATTCTTTGTAAGATTTGGCTAACCTTATTAATCTTTCTTTAAAATTGCATTTCAATAATGAATCCACCGTTTTATTTTGTTTCCAGATGTCATATGTGCGAAATGCTTGATATGAATTCATAGAATTTTCATGCTCTTTTATTTTTTTTATATTCCTCTTGCCAGTCATTCACACCTTTACACCAGGCTTCTTTTAAAAATATACATTTGTTCCATCAGCGAAAGCTGACATACCTGACGGTAAGCAACATGAAGTCGTGCTTGAATAGCACAGCCATTTCCTTTGACCCTTGTCCTGCCTTGGATATGAAACTATAATAAGAGATGAAAAGCTCCCTTCCCTTTGGCATGTTTTGAAACTACCTTCTGGTTGGTATATGGGCCCAATTTCCTAAATTTGTTCCCTTAAATCTGCATCTATGGGCGTACCTACATAATGCGCAAAATCATTTCTAATCAATTTTGTTTCTTCGTTTTCATTTTCTGACTCCTTCTTTTAGATAGAGTATCCTTATTAGTTGAAGTGTCCGAAACTGTGTTTTTTCAGGGATTAATTTTCACTTTAGATTTGTTCATCAAGTTCCCTGGCATTACTACTATTAAGCATTTGCCCAAGATGATGAACTTGCGGATATTAAAAGTTATCCAATTTTCATAGTTGCTATTAATATTATATTCCTTTTCCTGAATTTCTTTCGTTTTTGAGAACCACTCAAATTTTTTTAACTCCACTCATTTTAGGGCCGCGTTTCTTCTTGTCTTATTAACAAAATAACAGTATAAGAACCAGAATAATTAATTCCGTTTACAAAAAATAGTTCTAATATCACAAGAGAGAAGTGAGATCAAAATGTTTTAACAGCGAAGGAACACTCCCTATATTGAAGTGCATTGAATGTAAAAATATATGGTATGTTCTAAAAACAATTTTGTGAAACATTTCTCATTATGCTTTGTTTGATTGAATACTCATAAATCTACGGAAATTTCTGTGGGCATATGGGTTTCTAAATCATAAATCTAGACCATATAATCATTTAAAATGCTCTCTATGCGTTTTCAAGTATCACAATACTATTTTTCATGAAAAAAGCATAACAGATGTACGTTATTTACGAGTTCGCTAAATGAAAATGAAATAAATGTGGGGGAGCTAAAGACGCCAATAAGTTACTTTGCTACTTCAGTAAAAAGTAACATGTCTTTTTTTTCTCACTACCACTAACATGAAGTATACTAAAAAAAACAGTGCATTTTTTTTATCTTTCTAGCATTTTATCCAACTTTCCGTCTGACTTTCTTTTTATCTGTTAGTAATTTAGGTTTAAAAAGAAAACCCACTAAAGAAAAATATCTCTTTCGTCGCGGGGATTACAGCAAATTAAAATGTTTTTTTTGATTTGGTTATTGATCAAGATATCTAATAAGCGATCAAAGTTTTGATTTTGAATGATGTTGATGGCCAATTTGAAAATCGCTTAAAATTGATTAAAAAAAATGTAAAGCTAGTTTTGTGAAATTCTACGTTAATGGCGTCAGTCTAGCTTTAGGGCGCCTAGAAGACTTGCCCCCTCCCCCGCAGTGCGGGGGTGTACGTTACGCCACTGTCTTACACCTTTATATTTCCGTTTCATATTGCTACCCTTTTTGTCACATACCGGCAATTCAAATCTAATTCTAACTCCCCTTTAACCTTTCACTACATAGAGCTTTGCTATTCCTGGTGGCCTCGGTAACTTAGTGGTTATGGTCAATGAGCTCGTGGTTGGAGTGTCGTGGGCTTGAGTCCTGTTGCCACTCAAAGACATGCCGTGTAGATGAGGCCATTCCCTCCCGCTGATGTGGTAGTTAGAAAAGAGGGGTAAATTGTGCTCATGGTGTCCTCGTTACTTGGACCGAGGTTCAAAATTGCCGAGTTTTGCGGATTATTGCTTTGTGGTGAGCACCGCTAAACATCAAAATGGACAATTCCGGATTTTTCACCCACTAAGAAAGTACACACTCCACAACAGTGGTCTTCAAACTGTGTTCCACGATACATGGCCAGGGGTTCCACGAGTCACAATAAATAAATCGAAAAAAAAATTATTAATGTGTATGCAAAATGGATTCACGTTCTCTATGAAGTTTGTATCTCACAAGAATTTAAAGCTCATTCCTGTCATTAAAAAAACTGGAAAAATTTTATTTCAACATAACTTCTTTATTTGGAAATATTTTTAAACTTTTATTATAATATATAATAAAAGATATTTAAAAAAATGTGTTTTATTTATATATATTATGCGGCCAGATTGTAAAAATTTTATTGTTTACTATTCCGGGTTTCGACGAGATAATTGTATACTGTTGCATAATAAATGTCTTGCAAACTAAATAGTTTTCCAATGGAAAGTGTACCTTTTGATATTTCGTTGGGAAATTCGGATTGATTGATTGAATATTAACGTCGCACTGTTCAGCTACACGAGGGCTTTGGTGACGGACCACGTACTTGAACCATGGTCGCGACGTGACGGCGACCTTTGAGCAGGCACCCCTCTCCTAACTACCACACCACACCAACGGGAGTGACGTTTCAGCTCTCGACAGATTTAACGTGCATCGCTGCCCCACGCGCAGTGGGGTCTTGTAGGCCTCGGGTCGAACACGACAAGGCAAGTCACGGTCCGATACCTATACCACTCCGCTACCGCGGCCACCATTTGCTGGGAAAAACACCCACAATAAGCAAAAGTAACGATTTATCGACCCATCAACAGATTTTGATGTCCAAAATTTCCAATTAAGTATTCGACTACAACAAACCATGATTTTTAAAAGCACATAAATGTGTATGACTTCCCTTCATGATATTTAAACACTTAGAATGTTACGTATAAACCAGTTTAAGTGTCATTATTATCAAAAAAATATTTAAATACAATATTTTGGCAAAAATTTAGAATCTTTTTCAAATGCCTTTGTAAAATGTGCCTATGCTAGATAATATTTTGTCATAGACCTCTGTACAGAGTGTTCAACTATGATTTTTGGAAAATTCAAATTATTTTCAGAAAGTTGCCAAACCATTTGGACAATTATCGGCGTATTTTCTTAAAATTCTCCTTCTGTTTCTTTCATAAACAAAGGATAAAACCGACTCGAGTTATGCATTTCAAAATTCCTAGTTGAGCCCTGCACAGAGGTCTGAGCCGAATACAGGCGTAAAATATTGGTATCATTAATAGAAGCATTTTTCACAAAAGGAGCAAACATTAAAAGGTTATTCTAGTTAATTTTTTAATAAAAATATTGTATTTAAATAAATTTTTTTTGTCATAATGTCCTTAAAACAATTTTATGCATGTATTCTAATCTAAGTGACAGTAAATATCATCAATATTATCCATTTACACGCTTTTGCAAAATCACGGTTCCGAACGTAGTCGGATACCTTAAGCAAGAAAAGTTCCTAAATTTTTTGTTGCAAATTCATACAAAATACTTACTATTCCTCTAAACATTTTAATGCCATTCAGAACAATGTGTATATTGCAAAAACAAAGTATAAAAAATAAATTAAGCTCAGAATATGTAATGCGATTGCAATTAATTTCAGTGGGGTTTAGACTTCCAACGGTTTGTGAAAAAACTCAAGCAATACCATTCTAGTTACTAAAACATAATGCATGGGTGGGTGAAACCTGGATCACAGATTAATATTATTAATTAGTAAATTATATTAAAAGTAGTGTTTAAATTTTTTAATAATCGATGCAATACTTTTTTTAATTGCCTGTGCAAAAAAGTGTGTGTAGAATAGGGTTCGACAAAAATACTTTCTTGTTCTTGGGGTTTCGCAAAAAGACCTAGTTCTAGGGCAGTGGTGGCCAACCCGTGGCACGATGCAGTTGTAACGGGGGCACGCATACGGAAAAATTAAAAGAAATTTGATCATAAATAATTTCTACAATTTTATTGAAGTGGGGTTGTCTCAGACAAAAGTCTCAAAATTTGGATCAAAATATGTTTGTGTGAATAAATGTTTTCTGCTATGAACATAATAAAATAAATATTACCTCATATAACTAGCTGATGTGCACCTATGGCTAATCTAATTTTATAGCATCTGCAAAAGTTAATCCTAATAAAAATGACTTGGTAAAAAAAAAAAAAAAGAATTCAAAAGCCACATTAAGTAAATACTAACTGTTTAATATAATTTTTTAAAATTAAACGTTTCAAGTTACTCATTTTTATTTTGTACCTAACTTAACTGAATTTAACCTGTAAAAAGTTTATTAACAATAAAACCTAAATTTGCACTTCATCTTATTTTTAAATTTCTTGCATTAAAAAATAAAAGTATTTGGTGTAAAAATACAATAAGCCTATAAGTACCATTTTTTTACTTTTCCATATTTGTTTGATGGGAATGTTAGAAGCGGCCCCTCATAAATATTTTTATCAAATTGTGCTACTTCCGTCCCAAAAAGCAAGTTGGCCACCCGTGTTCTGGGTTCTGTGAGTATAGAAAAGATTGAAAACCACTTTTGCGGAACAACCCCACTATTAGTGTGCTAAAAAATAGAGTCCCCCCATTCCACAAAGCCGACATGTGCAAGTAATTTTTCCCCGCCGTTTCTAAAATTCTAGCGCAAAAACTAATAAAGTCAGCTGTCTCAAGGTCACTTTTGATCGTTCCCTTTTCGAAAGAGGAATGGCTACTTGACGTATGGTTTAGGGTTACTTTATTTTCTACCTTTTTCATGTAAAAAGCAGAATTAGTGTTTCTGAAGTGATTAAAGCCATTATTCGTGTAGCAAAATATTCTTTTTTCCATAAAAATACAGTATTATTAATGTGTATTTAAGCAGTTTATCAAGTACTTTATTCTAAAGTAACTTTTCTTTAAAAACTTTTATACCTTCAGATTGCATGCACGTGGCGCCATCTGCTGACTTTGTTATAAAAGCTTACAAATATGGCGTCAAAAATTCCTGAAGCAAGGATAGATGTATTTTTGTAATTCTTAAAATTTTCTAGACTATTTCTGACATTTCTACAAGGCGGATTTATATGAGTAATTTACATTCTCAGCAAAAATTTTAAGCCTGAATAATGTGATTTCGTTGTACTAAAGTACCCTAACCATTTCAGTACATTTGGCAGTCCCCCTTAATGATGTACGCGCGAAAATAACGTTGTTGTTGTAAAAATTGGCTAAAAGAAATTTTACTCAACTCTTTTTGTTCAGTAGGTATGCTAAACTATGTTTGAATAATGGGATAATAGCCTTTGTCGCTCCATATCCCACAAAAATAATAATTGTAATGTTTGAAAAACATAGTTTGAAAGTTTTTTAACGTCACTTTTCTTTTTAACATAATCTTTTTGTGAATAGTTTTGGCTGACAAATTAATAATTATAAATAAACTTTTTGTTTAATTGCTGTTGAAAGTAAAATGTGAGGTAACTAATGCAATATATGCAAAGTTATGCAACTTTTTTAAATATGCAATAACTTTTTTTAGAAAATTGTGGGTTAAGGAACACATAAATTTAAATATCTTTTCAAAGTAAGTATGCAAATTTTATTTTAATGTTTACATCGATATTCAAACTAATTAAATTATAATTTTGTCTTTAATTGCAGTTGAAATTGGTTAAATTACTGAAATATTGTTAAAATCTTTTGTTTCGACACTCAACAAAAGTACTAGCTTTTAAGATCAGCCAATTCTTTTATTTAAGTTATTTTGGTAAATCTCTACGCAAAATACCTTGTGAACGCTCTCACAGAAGCGAATCATTCCACACTCCCCTTGGGAGAAAGAGAAACGGATATGGGATGTTTTTTTTATTTTATTACGTGCCAGCTGCAAAGATCGTTGCTTGTCGGAAAGATCATACAGGTCCAAAGGAATGCATACAGTGACCGGATGGAATGGCCAACTAAAGATCCTTATCAGAAACAGGGGTCCTATTGGAACGGCGAGAGAGGAGGTGAAATGCGAAGCAGGACCCGTTTACAATATAGGGACGTATCTTTCCAGGAAGAGGCAGCTAATTGTTTAACCTCTCTCCAACGGCTTTTCATCGTATTTTTAGCAGCGACAATAATAAATCTATAATAGGGGACAGGTTCAAATACTTGAAAACTTCCTTCATGCTTCACCCTATGAATTTCTTTTTCTTCGCGTCTTAAGCCATGGGTGTAAATTATGACCGTTTGACAACATTGCAAAAATAAAAATTGCTGGGTTACACATACAATATTTTTTCAACAAATTGAAATAAAAATTAACTCTATATAATTTACTAAAAATAAGTTAACTTTTTTTATAATTTTTAAGAAATTTGAATTAGATATGTATAGGTACATATTTATTTTAAATTTGTAAAAGTTTTGTTTCATTTAGTTTGGATTTTATAAAGAGGGAAAAATTCAAATTAATGAAATGAATGAATTTATTTTGTTACAAGCAAATCGGATGTCGGGGGTCAATAGATTTATGCTTTCAAAAAATTAAATAGCATTAATTTTAATAGTAAAATTGTGTGTGGTAGTTTTGAAAAGCTATAACACAATTTTAGAAATATCTCGTACCCTACAAGAGAGATAATTGCTTTTAAAAATAACATGAAACTGCATTTGTATTTGGAGTAAATAAATTATGAAAACGAAAGGCAAAGTATTATAACATTTGAATTTGACTCTTTTCTCCCTATAGTGAATGAGGTATGGCAGTTAAAAGAATTATATAGTATCTTCTAGGAATCTAGGAATCTATCTAATCTATCTAGGAATTTTTCAAAGGTCCGGGGTTGAAAGTTCACCATTCTTGTATCATGCTATTTTTGATTTTGTCGATTTTCAGGAACAAAACACAGTAAAAAACTAATTATTGAATAAATAATTAGCATTAGTTAATAAAATTAATCATTAATAACAAATATTTAATTAAATTTTCCGTATTATATACTTATAATTATAACCAATCGGAAAAAAATCAAGGGCTTTGGGAGGCCGATCCCCACATGACCCCTTTGTAAAGTGCGCCACTGGTATCTGTTATCTCGTTCCTTCCTCTGAAATAGTTTACAGAGATAACATTTCTAATCATTAAATATTGATTAAAAATAAAACTATTGATGATGAGTAAACAATTTTTATATATTTAAATAATTAAAAAAAGAGTACAATTGTACTATTAATTCTTAATAATAAGATTTTAGAAATTATATATCGACTAATGTACTTTTGTGGAAATTTGAAAAGAAAATAAAGAAAGTTGAAATTTTGTGAAATATTCCTAAAAAATTTCAATTGGAAAGATAGCTACATTTTTAAGAATAACATTAAAACTGTATTGGTATTTGAAGAAATAAATTTTGAAAAATGGAATGCAAAGGGTTATAATATTTGAATTTGACTCTTTTCTCCCTATAGTGAATGTGGAGTGGTGAGGCAGTTAGAAGAATGATATACCAACTTCGTTATCGTCTAAAAATTTTTTAATTTGAAACAAGTCTGAAAAATGTAAATAAAATTATTCAAGAAAGTAGTTAATTTTAGGATTGCAATAGTAAATTAGATGATCAAGTGTTATCCTGTAAAAAATAGACATAATTTGATATTAAAGAAAAAAAGACTATTTAGGAAAAATTGAGTGCCAGTGATAAAAAATATTCTTTTTTTTTTATAAAACATGTCTTCAAAATAATTAAAACCTGCTTATAAAAATCGATAATCCTTGCATGCATCCAATCTTAAGTGAATTCTCATTGAAGGACAACCAATTAAGAAGGTAAAAAATTATATTAATCTCACATAAAAAAAACCAAAAAAAACCCCGCCCAAATTAAAAAAATAATAATGAATAAAAGTTTATAAATTTTTACTGAAATAAAATTTTCAGGAAATATATATATATTGGCATTTTAAAACCATATTTTATAAATCATATATTGAGTTTTACCTTAAAAATTATTATATAAATTTATCAAAAATAGTTTTATTGTAAAAATATCACATAAAAATAATATATAAAAATGTGAAGATATACAGTAAAGATAATAAATAAAAATGTAATAAAATAAAGAAGATAACAGAGAAAAACTTTTAAAAATTAAACTTTTTTATATTCAATACTATTTTTTCTCACATTTCTAATTTTTAATTTCATATTTAAGAAACAAGAATTCCTAAATTAAAAAAAAAAATATCAACCGTTCCAAGGAAAATTCTGGAAAATTTTTACGTATAAAAAGAATTATAAATGTAAAAGAACTGTTTTATGAGTGCTTTACATGTACAAATTTCTTCTCTATTTTAATCTCTTTCTTGTTTACACTAAAATTATTACTCTAAAACCCTTTTGAAAATTTAGAAAGCTAGCATTCAAAATAAGCCAAAACTGACATTAAAAATTCATTTTTTATGTATTCTCTTTAAAAAAAATGTAATTAGACTATTATGTTGCGGAAGGTCCGCATTCCAATCTCATTTTTCTGACTCTTCCCATTGTGTTGTTCTTAAATCTGTGACGTAGCCAGATTTAATAGATGATAGCCACATTTGAATGATACTCGCTCTGTTTGGTGATCTTGGCGTATTTTGAACTGGTTAAAAACCTCGAATACTGAAGAGTTCCCGTTCTCTCTCTCTCTCAGTATGTGTGTAATTTTAATTTTTTTTTTTTTTTTTCATCCTCCAATTTTTGTGCCCCCAAATATCTTGCACCCTAGGCATGTGCCTAAGGGGAAAAGCGGACCTGCCGCTTTGAGTTATATCTGACATATTATCCATCTCTATGTTAGTATCGTTTCTCATATAGTAAATCCTTCTTCAAAGTTTTTTAATAATCTAAAAAAATATACAAACAGAAGCGTTCAACGCAACAATCGAATTCGTGTAGCATGGATAGATAAGAGGTCACGATTCCAAAATCATGGGCAGCAATATTTCAGATGATCATCGTGTTTTGAGGTCTAACTTCACTAAAGACTCTCCGTGCTCTTCGTTAATTCACATTAAATCCATTGGAGCTCGAAGTCCTCATATTGGTGTGGCATAGAGAGTGGTGTGGGGCCTGTTGGTGTCGATCTCATCACAATCAATCTTTGTTGCGCTCCATATTCTGTAATTCACTTCAATCAATCAATCACAATAAAAATATAGAAAAAATTTTTCTGATAAAAATATTTTTACACTGATATGTAAAAATTCGAATAACAAGTTTATTCGTGCTTTCAAGGGCATTTATTTTATGAATTGTTACCAAATATTTTAAAACTGGATTTTGATTGTGCAGGGTAGCTGTACCATGTCAGTTGACAACTAGTTCCTCCTCATAATCAAAATAAATGTTATCTCACGTGTGAACGATCGCATTTGATAACATCTACGATCATTTTTTTCCTGATTAAAGTGGATTTTATATTTCTAGACGAAAAAAAATCATTTTCTCTTTGAAAAGCTTGATACCTATCATAACTTTAAATCTATTTTAAAAAATTTTCATAAATTATTAGATATGTAATTCTAAAAATAAACGGGACTTTTTTAGCTGCTAAAAATTCGTTAGATATATATATATGAATATATATGTAATTTTATAACTTACCAATCCTGGTGAACCATGAGATTTTGTCCTGTTTTAAATAGTTTTCGAACATTAACTTTACGAAGTGGAAAGTGTATTTTAAAAGTTCTTTCTGTAAATGTAGGTTTCAATTCATTGCTTCCTTTGAGTTATATGCCTCTTAAAACTGAAATGTCTACAACTCTCAAGCCAAATCATGATTATAAAGCAATAACCTCGCTTTTTACAAGATTAAAAGAAGGTGAACGCAGTGCCCTTGCTTGTGCCATTACATTAGTTGAATCTCAACATCCTATTAAACAGGCTTCCGCACAAATCTTATTGAACTTAGTGTTGAAAGAAGCTAAAAAACGATATGAAAAGCTTGGACCAAAAGCTTTTAGCTTTCGGATAGGTTTAACAGGCCCACCTGGTGCTGGTAAATCTACTTTTATAGAATCATTTGGAAAAATGTTGACTTCTCAAGGTCATAAAGTGGCTGTATTGGCTGTTGATCCATCATCTTCAACTACTGGTGGATCTCTACTTGGTGATAAAACAAGAATGACAGAGTTGTCTAGGGATCGCAATGCATATGTTAGACCCTCACCTGCGAGTGGCTGTTTAGGTGGTGTGACCAGAAGTACAAATGAAGCGATAGCATTGTGTGAATGTGCTGGGTATGATATTGTTATTGTTGAAACTGTAGGAGTTGGACAGTCAGAATTTCATGTTTCATATATGGTAGATTTATTTGCCATGATTGTATCTCCTGCTGGTGGTGATGAACTTCAAGGTCTTAAAAAAGGTATTGTTGAATTGGTAGATATGGTTGTTGTCAATAAAGCTGATGGAGATCTAATTCCCAGTGCACGGCGCATACAGAGTGATTACATAAGTGCATTAAAGTTTGTTCGACGCAAGTTTAAAGTATGGAGACCACTTGTTCTCACTGTTTCTTCGCGAACAAATGAAGGAATTCCGGATTTATGGGTAGACATGTTAGAGTTCAAATCAATTCTTGTGGAATCTGGTGATTTGGAATTACAGAGGAAAAAGCAGTACAGCATGTGGATGTGGATCCATATAGAGTATAATTTATTAAATACGTTTAAAAAGCACCCTGATATTAAAACTTTAGTTTCAGATATTGAGAAACAAGTTCAGGATGGTGTTATAACACCTGGTCAAGCATCTGATATTTTATTAAAAAAGTTTCTTGGTTCATTTTAAAGCAATTGCTGGAAAATATTCTGTTATTCCATAATGATCTGATATTTTGTGTGTGTGTGTTTATATAAATACAGGTAATTTGAAGAATATACTTATATTGCATTCTATATTTTTGTATAATGCAAAAGTTATTTTTTACAGTATATAAAGTGTTGTATTGCTTTTAAACATATAATATATTAATATAGATATATATTCATAAATTATTTTTAAAATGACTGAAATATTTCCTTGTTGAGTTTCAGAACTAGTCATTGAATTTATAGCCAAATGTGTGTTATCAGAATTTATGTTTAAAAATTTTTTCTTTTTATGTACACTCTTTCATATGTGTACATAAAAAGTACTTGATTTCTAATATGACACAGAATTTCCAAAAATAAAATATTTTAAAAAGTATTTGTATTCCATATTTTTGGTTTTATGACAATTTAAGACTCTTGTTTAATTGTTATGGATTATTTATTTCCAGTGTTCACATGCATGGATCAAATTGTATTTTTTGGTATGTACCTATTAGTCAATTGACTGTTTTAACCAAATTAGAAACCATTGTCAAATGCTGTGATATACAGCCAATAATTAAAAAAACCCATCCTGACACAGTCTCAAACACAAAAAAATTTATAAAAGAGTTCTTATTCTCTTTGTATTTTTTGCGAAAAGTGATTAAAATTTGGGACTTGGGTTACCTTTCGAGGGAGAGAACATAGTGGAGTATTCTCTAAATTACGAGATCGTTCCATCAAAGAAAGTTTTGTAAATAGGTAAAACAGACAAGTCACTGCTTACATAATACATTCTGAATAATATAGCTATATGTTTCATTTTCTTAAAAATTAACTGTTTTTTTTTTTAAATTTAGATGCTGTGCAATTTAATAAAATGTAATTTAAGTTTAGTTATTTAAAAAAGAAACCTTTGGTGCAAAATCGTCAGTTTATTGGTCGAATTTTTTTTTAAAGTAATTGAATTTAAGTACCAAATATGATTTAAATTTAGGTATTTATGCAAATAGACCTAGACAAAAATTTGAAGTCATCCTATCATTGGTCAATGGGCTCTTAAATGTTAAATTCGTTCTCATATATGTGTATGTTTTGTTTTAGCTATTAAAACTTAATTTAAATTAACATATAGTTTTGTTTTTCAAATTGAAAGTAAGTTTTGATACAGACATAAAATAAATTATTAATTTCTTAGAAACAAGTGTATGAAGAGATTTAATTTTTTGAAAATATTTATATGTATATATTGGCTTAACTTAAATCTGTTACTGTAAAATTAAAAATATTGATAATTTTCTCACAGAAGAAATTGTCTCTGAATGCTTAGAAAACATTGTTTTGTAATAAGAAATTATTAAATAAGTAATCATTTGCCGTGCAGCAACTATATTTTAGTATGTATTTTTTAGATTTTGTTTCCATTATGTTAAGCTGATGCAGTTACTGAATTTGGTTTTATTTTTAGTTTTGTAATACAGTTCAATGGGAATGTAAAATTAAATGACTTTGCGAACAAGAAAAAACTTGATGTTAACTAAATACATATTTGTGGTATTCTTATGTGCATATTGGCTTAGTGATACCAATTTAATATCAGTCCGCTATGTATTTTTCTGCCAAAAAGTAGTAAATTTTTGCCAAGTTGGTGAAGTAACATTACAATATGGTTATACCTGGATTTTCATCATTTGTTACTCATAGTTTTCCTCAAAACATAGGTCATTCAAGTTGCTGTAGTGATTATGCATATGATCATTAATTTGTACTTGTTTACTTTTACTGTGATTACCCAATTAACTTTGAGTAATTAATTGATTTTTAAAAATTTTCATTGTGGATGCTACAATATTAACTTGTTTCTTCTTGTGTGCTTAGTTTGGATATTGCAGAAGTTATTGGCAAGTACCACTCAGGATTTTTTTTTAAAGAATATGAGAGTTTTACATTTGATTGTTTTGGAACAAAATGTTATTCAAATTCCCACTTTTGGTCTATTTTGTTTTCTATGGATATGGACTTATTTATTCTTTGATTCTTTGGTAAGATTTTGTTTATTTCAGTCATTATAAAATGTGATAAATGTGGTGGAGACCTTGAAATTTTTTTCTAAAAGAGTAAATAATAACGAAATGTTTTATATGTATATTGTGGATCTTACAATGTAAATTTTCCCTGTGTCATACTGTTAAACCTGTCGGGCATAATTTTTTTTTTAGTCTCATTATGATTGTACTATTTACATATTTTAGAATTTCGGGGGCCTCGATCTGACGGCATCAGACAGGTAGGATAAGCCATAACAACAACATATATCTTCTATTACAAAATCTGTGTATTTCTATGTAATTTTATCAATAAGCTATGTAGTATGAATAATTTAATTTTAAAAACATGGCAAAAAATGAGGATCATTTGATGACTAGATTTTCAAAATAAATAACTTCTTAAAACATATTGTTTAATTTATAAACATTCAAAGCACTCCTCTACTTCTTCTTTTTGATAAGATTATTCTCAAGTTATACTGTGCAAAGTTAATATTAGAAATTAGTTTTGATGGTTATTTATAAAATAGTGTATTATATAAAATTAATGTGCAGTTTATATGTAGGATAATGCATTATGTATCAAAATGTTGAGGAAAAGGTGGCAAAATAAAATTAAAAAAATAATAATAATAAATAGGATAAAAATAAATGTTCAGAATTTTATAAGAAATTAAACTAAATGCATAATATGTAATAGATATCTAAAAATAAACTAAGAAAAGGGAAAAAAGCATTAATTCATAAAAATGAAAGCAGAACTAATTTGATATTGGTCTGCTGCACATTTTTGGCACAATTTTGAAATTGCACCTTGTAGGATGGTAGTTTTTTGCCCTTGATGGTCACTTATTGAATGCATGGCATGTAATGTATATATATATAAATTACTGGCACTTGATGAAGTAGGTAAATGCAGTAGAATTACATATATTGGAAAAAACAGTCAAAAAGATGAAATAAGTGTACTTGTCATGGAAAAGGGCACTGAAGAATATGAGCACCAAGGGAAAAAAATAAAATTGAGAATTTTATAAATGCAAAAAAATTAAAGATCGTAATCAGTTTTAAGAGCAAGGAAAAGATATAAAATTATTAAGAAAAAAAAGCAACACAAAATATTTTAGAATGTGAAAAAATTATGAAATAATTTATATCAATAATGAAAAGGGGAAGATTCACAATTTCTGAAACTCTTCTAAACATCCAAATTGTACAAAAAGAAAAATGTATATATATTACCATAAATTAATGATTGTTATTTTTAAATTTTATCATTTTTCTTTCATTATGAAATGAATATTATTTTATAATGAAAAAAATTGAGGAAACAAACTTTTAATACATTAATCTATTTTCTCAGATTTTTCATCCTGAATTAAAGGTTAAATTGAAAGTAGGTTCTTGAGATATATATATATAAAATGAAAAATCTCAACCTTTATCTTTGGTCTCTAATTGAAAAAACTACTTTTCTAGAATTATTAATTATACTTGTTAAGCTTTTGGCTGATCTTTTTTTTTTTTTACTGAGATGTTATTCTTTATTTTATAGGGTATCCCGAAATTCACACACACACATGCAAGATGTAATTTTCATAAAAATCGCACGTTTATAGTTAAAAATTTTAAATTATTTATTGATTTATAAAGTATACTATATAGGGTTATAGAATATATATATATATATATAGCATATCAGTTAAAACTATATGGTTTTGCTGGCCCAATATCCATTCTTTAGTTGAAATTCTCCATGGCCATTTTGCATAAATATGGCTGTATTTCATTGGGCCCAATTTTCTTCTTCAATACATGAATGGTTGTAAACTTGTTGACATGAGTCTTACATTTCAAAAATTCCCAAAATAAAAAAACCCTAACTTCGCTAAATTACATGACCAATAGGCGACTAATTCTGACCACCAAAACTGGAAATTACATGACCAGTGCATTTTAAAATATTTTTTGACATTGGGAACAAATATTGTTCTTTCGTATAGTTTACAAGTTTCGTATTCCATTTTTAGTAAGCCTGAATTATCAGCTGCCATGTGATCTTTTTGGCAGTACTTTATCATGTAAATAAATTCAAACCTTGCTTGAATTTTGGGACACCTTTATATATGGATGCATTGTAAAATTATAAAGGTATAGCTTCTCAAAACTGTTACTTATGTAATTTCAATCCTTTTGTTATAGTTTTATCATGTCTATATTTTTTTTAATCACAGTGAGTGAAAAAATGATGTTTGTCCTGTAGAAATATTCGTTTCTCAAATTTAAATTTGTGCCGCTAACTTAAATTCAGTTTTATTTTAGAATCTGCTTTATCTGCCATTGTATTATTTATTGCATGCAGAAGCCTCCTTTAAATTCTTAAATTTCTTTCATATTTTTATAGCTTGCTTATGTTAAGTAAAACTACTTCAGTTTTATTCTTTGTTTAGAACAATTATTATCTGGAATCATGCTACATTATTCAGCTTTTGCAAACATAGAATGACAAATCAGATCGTAGAATTATTTTGCTCTTTGTTGTTTTACAAAAATTCATTTCTTGATATATTTTTTAAAAATATTAATAGAAAAAGAGCAAAAAAAAAAAGATCCTTTATCACTTATTGTTGTATCAAAGCATAAAATTTTATTTTGAAAAAAAAAATTAAACCCTTTATTTATAACTGGTTTATGTATAAATAGATACTAAGTAATAAAGTATAAATTTAAATTTTTAAGGTGAATTGTAATTGTAAAAACTGACATAGTTTAAATCTTTTTTAATGTAGTATAGATTCTTTCATTACCATTAGAATAGGAGAAAAAATATCTTTTGAAACAATTATATATACTTTAAACTCAATAGTTGTATTTCTGTTACATGTGATGTATCTTAATACAATTTTTTTTTACTGGAAAATTGTACTGCATTTCAGTTATGTAACCATTGGTGTGCTTCTCACAAAATGATAATCTGATACAACTTTTTTTCAACCGCAGTATCTCTTTTGAAGATATATTTTTAAAAAAATCTTTTTTAATTATTATAATTTTCAGTGCATAGGACACAATTTTTTACTATAAAGATTGGTCTTGAAAGTGAAGTATTTTTTGTGTAACATAAATTGCCATGCTCTTTTCATTACCGCTTGTCTTTTTAGATGTTTTTCCGGAAATTTGCTTTAAATTCTCGGAAACTTACAAATGAATGTCTTATACACCAGAAAATACAGTATTATATTTCTAAATTTACACTAGTCATATTTCTTTCTCATCTTGCAACAAGTGTTGAATAAAATCATTTAAAATTTTAAACTCCTCAGTTGTTCTTTCCAGATTGATTAAGCCAAAAATTTCTCAGAATATTATTGAATGCAACTCAAACATGTAGTTTGCAGAAGAAAACTATATATATTTTTTATATTTCCTCATGAATATGCTAATAGTTGAAATTACCTACTTTTTATATTTGTTAATTTCATGGTGTTTTTTTTTTACCTTTTAAGTATTTATTTAACCATAGTTATAATTTTTGCTTCAGAATTAAAAAGCAAGAAAACTTTCAGAAAAACCAATTTTTCTAACTGAACTAAATTTAATATTACTATATAATTAATAGTTTTGTGTTCAACTTAGCTGTATAAATAAGACATATATCCATATATATAATAACTATAATCTTGAAATGAATGCAAATGTGTCTAAATTTTTACACAAAAAATATGCAAAAGGATAGCCATTTTATGTACAATAAAAGAGACTAAAATGTTTGGAAGATTTTTTCTAATCAAGTTATGATGACTCTTTTTTTCACTTTTTATTGTGGGAATATTTCTAAATGAAAATCCTGTATTTAATAAAAATAATTGAATTTTCAACTAATCTTTTTTGTTAAGTTACACTTAATGTTTAGTTTTCAATGTTAGTGCAAGGTCTATCATCAATAGCCCCCATGTTTCTTTCGAATGTGACATTAATAAACAATTAATCAACCAAATTTCTTCCTAGTTTCTTGTAAAATTGCTGTTTCTTATTTACATTTCTTCTTTTGAGGTCCATGATAGAATGTTACATTATTTGTTGTAAACATATACATACTTCTCAATATAATTTTTGGCATTTTCTTTTATATTCATATTATTCATGAAGAGATAATTTTGTCATGATGTGTTTTTAAGAAATAACATGATTGATTATATTTAAGAAACATTAACACTTATGTTTGAAGATTTTGATACATTGTATGAAAAAATGATTTACTTCTTAAGTTAAAAAAAATGGAACATATTTTTGTGCACAAACATTTCCTCTACAATATTATTCAATCAATATAGGTAAATTTGCTCTCCAATTTCCTTTTTAAAAAAAGCACAAGTAAAGAATTCAGAACATTAAATGCAGCTATGGATCTAATATGAATTTAATATATTTGTACATCCTTAGGTAGTAAAATACATTTTGTAACGTACATAAAGATGAATGAAAAGCTATTGTAGTCTTGTTTTTATGATAAAAGTTAATTCTTTTTAATACAATTCTGTAGAAAGCTTCTGTTAACTGAAAGAATATTCTCGTATATTCACAAAATATTGGAATGAATTTTTTAATGAAGTTTATATGTAAAAATTTAATTTACAAATATGTGAATTTGTATAGAATTTTGGGAACATGTTCTGTGTCTATATATACAGATAAGCATTATCATATTAAGATTTATTGGTGAATAAGATTTCTCTTCTATAATTAAAATCCATTAAACTAGAACAATATATTTCTTAAAGGCTTAACAATATGCACATCTCTAAAAGTAAATTGTAATGTTTAACTAGCAATGCTTAAATTATTTTTAGTCATTATAAAATATGTCCTATTTTAATTATCATTTGCAATGTGATAACATTCAAGTGAAAAAATAAAGAGAAATAAAAATGACAATGATTTATTTCTTTAAAAGAATTTTAACAGCAAGTCAGTAATGTTTCTCCTGAATTGAAACACAATATATTATGAATAAGATCATTACAAAAGAAGGATATATATATATATATATATTTGACTTTTAATATATTAGCTTTTTTTACTCAGGGAGGGCTAAGTTTTGTTTATGCATTGTACGATACAATATTTTCAATTCATTAAAAGTTTCATTACTTTTTACACCATCATTTTCATATAAAAAAAAATAGCTCTGAACAATAACTAGGGAAGAAAAATAAGACTGCAGGAAAAAGAACCATTCTGCATTCATCTATTTTTATTTTTCTCCCCCTAAAAATATCTGTGTTTTAAATTTATAATTATACGCACAACTGAAAATGTATTAAAAAAAAAAGAATTTTTAAGATACATCAAATTATTACAGATACTATCAAAACTTAAATTTTGTGATTTAGCACTTTTAAATTAAAAAAAATATTCCATTGACTATTTAATTCAAGAATTTACTAATAAGTGTTAAAATATTTGCTTCCAATAAATTTACTAATCAACTCCTTGGTTTCATGTGTCAGTTTCTTTTGTTCTACTTTTTTAAAAAATTACATGAAGGTATTTTAAGTTACAGAAATAGTATATTATTTTTCATGCTTACTTTTTGTGAATTATGTCCGTTTGCAATTCTAAACTTTTCTTATTTTAATTATGCAAAGTTTCCTCTAATAGCTCTGGAGTAACATGTAGATTCTGGTTTCAATGCTAAACTGAACTGTAAAAAACTCATGTATTTCAGTGTAATGCATGATATGTTAAATTTCAGTAGTTATGAACATCAAATGTTTTTAAAAAAAGTGATACATTTATTTTGTTAACATTAATTAATTTCTTCTAGATATTTATAATTTTGTTGTTCTTGCAACGTTTTATTAGGTATAATATTTATTGCTGAATTTGTATCTTCCACAGAATACTTCTGATGGTTTAATGCACAAAAGCACACTTTCAAATCTTTTTGGAGCAATCTGAGGAAAGAAATGTAGTATTAAAAGAGAAAAGTTAGAATTAAAAAAAATTGTTAATTTTTATTATTCGCTAAAAGTGGAATTTAAATCATTTCAAATATTTTAATATCAAACTATATTAATTATATATATAATATACTGACTTTTTTTTTTTTTGAAAAATTGTTAACACACATAAAAAAATCGCGAGTTCTAGTATTTTGTACTGGTGAACGAAAGGCCTTAAGAACGGCATGTTGATTACAATTATTTATTTATGATGATTCTATGATACGACACATTACACAAGAAGGTATTTATAAAACAAAGGCAGCAATGACAACACCAAAACGCGTGCACAAGCAAAATTTATAACGGACAAAAACCCTCAGCTTACTGATATGAAAGTTTTCAGAATGATTTATATAACAGGGGTGTCCAACACGCGGGCTGCATGTGCCCGCCAGTACGTAAGTTGCGGCCCGCCGACTCTTTTTAAATTTTTAAATATCAGGTTTTTAAAGTTTTTTCATTTTGAAATTTATTTAAGGGGAAATTTATCTATTATATATATATATAAATCTACATGTATTTGCCTGTTAACTGTTCTTGTTTTAAAATAAATCCTTTTTGATACTAGAAACGTCCTTTAGATTAAAACAGATTTATATTTTATCAAACAGTTACGTTTGATTTTACTATAATAAATTACTTTTTAATAAATTCCGAATTGCATTACGCATATCCTTTACTATGGATGGTACATGATTCTCTCTGTGTGTGGCTTTCATTTCTCCTCTTCTGTTTGGAGTTCCCAAAAAGCAAGAGGCAGTCAGAGATGTTTTTTAAAGCTTAAAAAATTTATTCAGGACGGTTAAGATAAAAGGCATGTATATTTAATCGTTTGAGAATGACAGGACAATCAAATTTCAACAATGAGTAACGAAAGATCAATTTAAAAGGAACTCCGTAATTTTCAAGAAAATGGCAACTGTAATAATATTTTAAACATTATTTGATCATTGCATTATTATATTATATAACATTATTATATTATCTATGTCTGGGTATGCAGGAAAAATAATGAAAACCGTAAGAATAATTCATTTTGTTTTAAATTTTCACTCCAATAAATGTTTTTTTTTTGTTTATATAAATGTACATATTTTTATGTGCGGCCCGCGAGTTTATGCTTTTCCGAAGTAGCCCGCAAGGTCATTTGGGTTGGACACCCCTGCTCTATAATCACATGATTCTTTAATATAAGCACACCAATTGGTCGAATGTAGTGGCTGATGCGAAGTTGAGTCAGCTCACTACAAAAATTTGACTATGGGGCACCTTTTTCAGAACTAAGGTAATAGAGTATGAATTAAGCGGGTAAAAATAAAAATTAAGTTTAACATGACTTTTTTGTAATGGATAATAATAAATGTTTTACATAACTGTAGTCATGCCAGTGCCGGTTTAAGCTCATTTCAGGCCCTGGGCGCAGAAGATCTACGGGCCTCCTTGGCACTGACGGATGCTAGGATGGCTCTTGGACCCGGTTAAGTCAGGCTTATCTGAGCGCCCGCACCAAGCGCTCAATGGATAAACCTGCACTGAGTCATGCTGTATACTAGTTGACCTTTTTACATGAAACAGAATCGCTTCAATACTTTATAGATCCTCCATGAGCTGCGATAATGGACCGACACGCAAGAAATTAACTTGTGCATATAATAGTGGCCACAATTTCATGGCACCATACGCTGATAAAGCTTTCTTTCAGTTTAATATTAGTAGCTGATTTCATTTCAGCAATTTTAATGCCCATTGTATGTCAACAATTTTCAATGGGATTAAGATCAAAGCTGTTTGTAAGCCAGTGCAAAACTTTTATTCCATATTATTTTCCGATACTATTGGGAAATTGGATTAAAATTTTTTAATCAGTTATATTATAGAGATAAAAAAAAACACCTACAAATAACACAAAAAAATTAATATACAAGTATGACATTACAGATTAGTGACGTCTAAATAATTCTTGCAGTCCTGGGCCCCTATACCAAAGTAGGCTCTGCCTGCGACCCTTTAAAGTACACAATTAAATACTGGTACGTACATTATTCGTGCAAGTACTAGTTCACAAATGGCAACCCGTAACAAATAAATGTACGTCACTCACAAACCGACTGCCGCCTTTCGTCTAAATGAGTAATGGTAGTGTATGGCCCAAACATGGACAACGATCATGACAATGCAATTGGCATATAAACTCATAGACAAAAAAATTAGCGCACCAAGAAATAATTGTGGGCTCGTAACGAAACTTGGCATGAAGGTCCATGTCGGGGAGATGTGCAAATGATTAGAAATGCAGCGTGATTGCACATTAGTATAGCCGGTAGAGAGCGTTTAACGTTGTTCTCCGTGGAGGTAACCAAAGCTTGTTTGAGTGTGCTGAATCGTTTACAAAAGAAGAGCTGAGGTAGACATGCCATTACGCCGTTTTCGAAGACAATATGAGCAGTTTGAGAGGGGGAGAATCATCGGCATGATGGAAGCTGGGTGGTCAGCTAGGCGAGTAGCTCGTCAATTAGGCCGCTCTGATTGTGTTGTGAGGAGGTGTTGGGACCAGTGGATCCGAGGGATGCCATTTACAAGAAGAACAGGCTCAGGTCGCCCTCGACAGACCAGTCGTCGAGAAGACCGCCACATCGTAAGAAATGCGCGCGTACAGACAACTGCTTCATCGGCCGCCATCCAGGCACAGGTAGCACCTTCACTAGGGAGCCCTGTGTCTTCTCGAATCATACAAAGGCGCCTGGCCGAAGGACATTTGGGATCTCGGCGCTCATTACGTGTGTTGCCTTCGACGCCTCGGTTTGGAGTGGTGCCGCACACAAGGAAACTGGATTGCAGTGGAATGGAACCAGATCGTCTTTAGCGACGAACCCAGATTCAATCTCAGCAGTGATGACAATCGTGTTCGTGTATGGAGACCCCGTGGAGAACGCCTCAATCCTGCCTTTAAGAGTACAGCGACACAACCGCCCTACAGCTGGGTGATGGTATGGGGTGACATTGCCTCCAATACACGGTCACCCTAGTATTGATCCGTGGCACCATGACAGCCCAGCGGCATGTCCATGACATCCGTAACCACATGTGTTGCCACTCATGCAACGACTCCTGGGGCAGTGCACACAAGGGAGGGTCCGACCCCCAAAGCCCTTGATTTTTTCCGATTGATTATAATTCTAAGATATAGACGTAAATTTAAAAAATATTTGTTATTAACGATTAATTTTATTAATTAATGCAAATATTTATTCAATAATTAGTTTTTTACTGTGTTTTGTTCCCGAAAATCGACAAAATCAAAAAGAGCATGGTACAAGAATGAAACCCGGACCCCCCCTTGAAAAATTCCTGTGTGCGCTACTGCTCCCAGGAGAAATTTTTCAACAAGACAATGCTCGGCCTCACACCGCAAGGTGTCAAAAAGACTGTTCTGCACTGTTATTCCTTTCTTGGCTCGCTCGATCCCCAGATTTGTCTCCAATCGAGCATATCTGGGATCATTTGGGACGGCGAGTTAGGCATCCCACGAGTTTGAACGAACTAGAGTCAAGGTTACAGCAAATATGGAACGAAATGTCTCAAGACATCATACAGAACTTGTATGCCTCAATGCCCGATCGTATCGCGTCGTGCATTCGCGCTAGAGGGGTTCAACAGGGTATTAAGTCCTCCGTTTTTTCGCCTTTTTCTCTTTCATTTTGTCGACTCCTTGGTGCGCTAATTTTTTTGTCCATGAATTTTTTGGAGAATTTGTCCGGGAATAACATTTGACGATTCAAATTGTTCGGATCATGATCTTATTGAGGCTGAATCGAGAACGAGATGAGGCCTCCTAGCGAGACCCTAGGTCCAATTAGATCACGTTTTAAAACGTCCTTGTTTTCGATAAGTACACATTACGGTTGCAGGTGAGCTCACCATTTCTGAAACCGATATTTACAAAAGCCGAGCCATTTAAGGTTTGACCTTTATCGAAATCTCATAAATCAACTGCTTTTCTCATTATATCGCTAAACATTCTACTCGTGGAAAGATGATAGAGTGAATGTGCAGTAACATCGCACCATTGCCGACTTAAGCTCATTTCGGGCCCTGGGTGCAGAAGATCTACAGGCCCCTTTGGAATTGGTAGATCCAAGGAAAATCTGGTTGTCCAGATTATCCGGACCCTTCCTGGTCCCTGGGCGTTCCCCCCCCCTCCCCAGGTGCCCAATGGATAAACCTGCACCGCAAAACAATACAGATAAGACAGTCCATGGACGCTTTATACATTCCAGCGTACGCTGTGGTTTTGTCTCTGTGCGAGCTCATTGCTCTAAGTCAATGGTCCCTAACTTCCGAGCCGCCGACCGGTACCGGTTCATTGATCGAATGATACTGGGCCGCCCAAGAAACATTAAATTATTTCCATTTTATTTACTGTTATGTATTTCTCTCGAGTTTGTGCGACTTTCCATGGAAATCACTTAATATTCATTTTTTGGTGTAAATGGATTTTATTCTGAAGGCATATTTAAATGTAACTAAATTAAAATTGTTAAATCAAAAGAATCTAAAATATAAACAATCAACGTGTCCCATCCTCAGTGGGCCACGGTAAAATTATCAAACGTTGACCGATCCGCGGTTATAAAAATTTTGGGAGCACTGCTCTAAATGAGGAGTGGTCAATAATGGCTCTTCCGCGTGTATTACAAAGCTTCAAATTACAAATTACATAGATTATCTAAAAAGAGATTTAAATAATTTAAAAGCATTTTTTTTTAATATTCTAATTTAAGTACGCATAAATAACGAATTTGAATACAAAAAATGTTAGATTACCCATTGCTAAGAAGAGCATCTATTTCTTCTAGGGTTTTATTTTTTGTTTCAGGGACACACATGTAGATGAATATGGCTGCTGCATAACTTATAAAGCCGTATACTACAAATGTCGGTCCGATTCCAACCGCATCTAAAATGAAAGAAAATAATTTGAAATAGGTTTAAGTGCAATTAAAAATGTTAAAGATCGCTACAAAATTCTCTCCTTTTAATTTGGCATCCGTTACTCATCGTGTTAGCTTTTATGAAATATGGATCATCGGTATGAAATCTTCAAACCTATTTTCATCAAGAAGTTTTTCATGGATTTAAAATTTCTTTCCATCTACTTTATATTTTAATCAATCTAGTGGTCATCAGCATTGCCACTGAAACTATTTTACGGATTGTGGCGATTTGCTCCACAGTAATCCCTAAAGGGAAATTTGCATGAACCTTCCAATCAGTCAATATGAAACAGGGGAATATATGAGTCAGGAATTCAATCAGTCTTTATGAAACTTTGGCCGGTTGGGAAGCCTTGAAATCGGTGATTAGCCTTCCCATAAAATGTAATTTTTTTAATGAATATTCAATGTTGTGATTGTTTGTGTTGCGAAATGTGTTAATGTCGTCATGATAAATATTTCAAAATCTGAAATTATGTTATATATATATATATATATATATATATATATATATATATATATATATATATATATATATATATATATAGACAGAACTGAGCAAGCGAACAATTTATTCCTAGGCTTAAGCCACACGGATTTTGAATTAAAATTCTCATGTAGTATTTAAGTTTTTCCCTTTCATTTTATGAATATGTTTCTGAAAACACTTTTTTATATTAAATATTGCATAAAGCTAGATATTGTTTACAGCATTTTATGATATTTATAATATTTACAGAATTTTTATGTATAGAAGGACTTTAACCCCTTCCAAGTTTCGCCCGTAGGACGTACGAGCATTCTTGTTTCTCTATCGTTTGCACTGTTTCGCCTGTGTCTTTTCAATTTTTAAAAACAAATTTGTTGTATAGATGGCGATAGTTGTCCAGTGAAAGAGATTAAGTAAGTGTAGTATAAGGAAACCTGTAAGGTAATTGTGCTTTTTTTTATATCTACAGCCGTAAGAGTAGCTTGCCTGTTAAGGCATTCATATAGGAGTAAAAGACAACCTGCAGAGAAAACACTATTATTTTCCTTAAAGCTAAAAAATTATCCTAACTGCTGAAAAATATTGAAAATGTCATTTTTAATAACATTTTCCTATTTAAAATTGCAAAATTAACTAAAAAATGTGATTTTTTTTAACGAATTTGTGAAAAAAAGGAAGTTGTTACGGGGTTGAAAGCACTTTTAAATTTGAAGAAGAGAAGTGAAGTGATTTTTAACACCCAAAAATCGAATGATAAGATTACATAATTATTTGCTTATTTTAATGGAGCTAAAGTTTATTATTATTATGATATACAAAAAAAATAAATTTAAGCAGTGGAAACACTTTCCTTCACTGATTTCTGATTATAGTGGCAGTAGTAAATATTAACATACACTGCTGACCACCATAAATGCAACAACCTAAAGGAATCATGCAAATAACATGAAATTTACAACATGCATATGCAAATGATTAGAATTTCAGCGCAGACACACATCACGCGTGTGCCTGTGGCGCCACCTCAAAGCGCTATTTAAGGCTTGGAGATTTCGACGATTTCAAGTTCGGCAATTGTGTTTTTCTTGTGGTTTTTTCAAAACACGATCAGTTATGTCTCGTGGAAAAAAGCGATCAGCTTTTGATCAAGTATCCGAGTTCGACAGAGGAAGGATAGTGGCCTACCGAGATTGTGGATTATCTTTCAGAGAAATCGGTAGTCGTGTTGGACGAAACCAAACAACGGTAATGCGGATATGTGACCGTTGGATGCAGGAGGGTACGACGGACCGACGTGGTCCATCGCATCCACCTCAGTGTACCACTTCACGTGAGGACAGGCAAATTGTGCGCTTAGTAGTGACGGATCGCTCAGTCACATCACGAACCATAGCACAGCACATTGAGTCTGTAACGCATCATTCAGTGTCTGCGCGTACCATTCGACGCGGTTTACAGCAGAGTGGTCTGTCCGCAAGAAGTCCATTGCTTGGTCTACCCTTGACGCAGAACCACAGACGTCTCCGCCACCAATGGTGCGATGAAAAAAGAATGTGGGTGGCAGAATGGAATGAAATTTTCTTTACTGACGAGTCACACATCTATCTGCAACACCACGATGTTGCAGAACCACACTTCACAGAAGTCTATAAATTTAATCATTTGATACTTGGTCAACATGTTATCTACAAAATAAATTTTGTTGTGCTATCTCTTGTCTTTCTTGGTGTTGCATTTACGGCGGCCAGCAGAGTACATTAGAGTTAGATTTAATCAACATTATAATAAAGTTTTACAATGTGTTATTGACAATAGATTTCAAGAAGCGATTACATGAGAGGCATAGCGCATCCGATTTGTTATATATATTGTTACGAATTCTGTGCAAAATAGTGTGAATAGTTTGTATTTCGATGTGTAAAGCATTTATATTACTCTGTTATATTTATTTTACGTTAAAATTGTAATACTCATAAGCAACGCCGTCCCTTACTTTATAATAGTGATTCAATGGGAACTTGGCGAGAACTTGGCAATAGAGCCAAGTTGGCATCATTTTTTGCGACCAAGTAGGCCACCAATTTGGCGACCATGTTGGCGAGTTCGGGATCCTCTGGATTCTTCTAGAAATTTGTGGAGAAACCCACTAATTTCATGCTCAATGACGCAAGTGGATCTTTCTTGAAGTTTCCACAGGGTCTATAAATAGAGCGATGCTCGCCGAAACGAGTCAGTCTTGTTCCAACAGCGATTAGTGAGTGTTTTGATTAGACCGTGATAACTGATTAGCTCGTCTGTGCTTGTGAATAATCTTTTACATACGTGTATTTTAAACACTGATAATTGTGCTTGAGTGCTGTTGAAGGTGTGAAGACCTTCTGAGATTTATTCTGTGAAAATTGCTGCCGAGTCCCATAATTCAAGGATTGGATTTTCGTCAGTAAATTCTCGTCTTGTACTTTGTGACTGATTTGCATAAAATCCTCGAATCCCGATCAACGTAACAATATATATATATATATCCCCAAATTTCAACTCACTGGAGGCAGTGCCGATTTAAGCTCATTTCGAGCCCTGGGCGCAGAAGATATACAGGCCCCTTTCGCACTGGCGGATCGAAATTTATAACCAGAAAATCTGGTTAAGTCCAGCCAATCCGGCCCCTGGCTGCCCACCCCAAGTGTCCAATGGATAAACCGGCACTGACCGGAGGACGGTTTGGAATTTAAGTCCGTCTCCGTGTAATGTTAAAGAATAGGACCAGAACTTGGAATGTTTTCTCAGATATAAAAATGCTCCAACATTAATATTATATTCTGGGTTTCTATAGAGAGCAGCAGGTATATTTCATTTCTCAATTTTTATTTGAGTTGATCCATTTTTTCTGGTATAAAATGTGTGGTCGTATAAATAGTGGATGATTCTTGGCAGAATCGGTGCTTGAATCGAAAATTATAATTTGTTTTTCTAGCCATTGGTGTAAATATTTGGAATATAACATCGGTTATCATCATTATCATATATATGAACTAATTAAGATTAATGCTACAGTCCAATTATATATTTCTGTATAAAGATTAATGAGCTTTAAAAAGAAAAGGGTGCTTCCAAAAATCTTTCTAGAGATACATTTAGCGAATGTAGTTGAATCATTAATGTGTATTTGAAAGTATTATATATTTATTTACTTCCTACCCCCTCAATGATAAAAATGATCCTATTAGAAACATTTCTTGAATGATATATTCAGTAAATCATATATGTATATATAGTATATATAATCATCATTATATTTTTCTATGCACATAAACATAGTAAATATGCATATTCTTTTTCTCTACATATATATTGTAAAAAAAGCAACTTTATATACGTACCAAGTAAATTAGGCAAATATTATTTAGGAGGTACTTATTTGGAACAACATTATTGAATTTTAAATTAATTATTCATATGCATGAGATAAATGACTCTTACTTTATCAAAATGTGCTTTTATTTTATTGAAAAATATACTTAACAGTCTTAGACATTATTCACTGCTTGCCGTTTAAAATGCAACACTATGAAGAACAAGATATATTACAGCCAATTCTACTAATTATTTTACGGTCGCATCCTAACAAGGGTGAGGAAGTAAAATCCAATATCATGCCAAACCATAATACCAAATCAAGACCGATATGGCGATGCACAAGGCAACAGCTAAGTAGCCTCTTTCCACTGTGTTTTCAGACTCTTTCCTGAACATCTTAGTGTTGCAGACAGAAGCGAGATTCGTCTGTTAAATCAATGTCAGAGGTGTAGCTACCACCGTATCAGCCGTACCAATGATACGGGGCCTCAAAATGTGCAAGAATGAATCGTAAAATGTTGAGAGCCCAGCAAAAAGGGCTTCCAAGGAATTTTGATACGAGGCCCACTCGGGACTAGCTACGCCAGTGGTCAATGTCGTGCCATTTGGTGATTCATGTTGTGACGGGCTCACGCGTCTTTTCTTTAACATGTCCTTTGGGTACCTTTTGGGGCCAAGATTAATGGCAACTCTTTTCCAACCAAAACCCAAGAAGTGAAACGTGAAGATTAAATGCAAATTAGATAGTTTTTAAATAACAGAAGTTTCTAGTAAGTAAAATGGCAATTTGGGAAATGTTATGTGAAAGATTGATACAATTGTGAAAGGACGGCCAACGGCGGTTATTCCGAAGATAAAGCCATTAGTTCAAGGTGCATACCATTGCACTCGCGTAAAGACGCCACTCCCTAGAATCGGAGCTACGATTGGATTAAGGTAGGATTGACTATTTAATATTAGGACTTGTGTTATTATTGGAATTGAGATTAGGCGGGTTAGATATTGATAGTGGTCCGAGTAAGGTTAATTCGGTATTACTTGTATTGTGTGTTTGTTCATCGTAGATTCTCACATACATAATCATTATCCAATCCGTTAAAAGTTTAAGCTATAGTTCTTAATAAAGACATATTAAGAATATAAACATGTCTGTTCGTTTTGAAAATCATACACCTCTAGCTCACGCGCATAATCAAAGAGAAGGTCACCCGAGGGGGCCTTTTCACAACGTTCGCAATTCAATGCACCACTGAAGACGCAAACGCTTGTGGTTTTGAGATAAAGACAATCATAGAAATGGACGATTCGCAGACATTCCCGTAAGCTACAAATGACGTCAAATGATACGTGTGAATACCGATTTGTATGTAATAGACCGTATTTTTCAATTCCTACTATTAGCTCACACTCTCCCTATATATATTTATATATCTTGTTAAAATTTCAATCGTTAGTAAAATACTTTTTATTCATCCACTCAAGCTCAAATATATTTTTTTTAACTTGCAGTGGATGACACTTGCTGTGAATACAGTTTTTTCAAATATTAATTCACTAATTAAACATAATTACTTAAGTTTAGTTTTATATGGGAGAAAAAAAAATTATCTTTTTTAAGATATTCAGCAGGATATAAATTTAGGAATAAATACCGTCACACACAGTGGCGAAGTGTGTAGATCACTGGGAAAAAAATTCTTTTTCGGATTCTTTTTACATTTTTTGGGTTCTAGTCTGACTCAAGGAGGGAACAAAATGGAAAATGAAACATTTGAAAGAAACATTGAAGTAATTTTGCCACTTTATATTGTGATTCTGTCATATATATATATATATATGCATATATATATTAGTCGTAATTTAATGAAAAGTAACTAAAATAAAATTATTCTTTGTTGACCTAAGTAGGAATTGACTTAATTTTTTTTTTAATATTACTAGCTTATCACATGGTTTCTGATGTTCCAGAGCGATCCATCGCTTTCATATGCACATTATACCTGCCATCATATGCAATGGTGTGAGGAGGCCTGTGTTTGTGTACGATAGGGGCTGAAGGTTATTTGTTCTTTTCTGCAACTGTCGATTGCAGATCTACATCATTGTTGCTCGGTTACATCCGATACATTCACCAAAGGACAATTTGCGTTCTTTATCGACAACCATTCTTTATTAATCGAGCCCAGAAATGAGCTTAAATAACGCTCGTATTTTACTCTGTGACAAACTAAAATTTTTGATGCAAAACAACCACATGGATAAGCTTTATGGAAGCTAATACCTCAAAACGTTATTATGTTCTCCCTTTATACAGCAATTGTTGGTGTCACTACCGGCACCATGTGCTGAAATTTGAATCATATGCATATCCTATTGCATTTCCCCTCACGATATATGCCAGCGAAAATTTCACGTGACTTGGATGTTTTCTTTATGACGTATTTTGGGTGGCGAGCAATGCACTATTTTTACATGTTTAAAGCTTTTTTTTTTGTAAAAATAATTTTTTTATTAAAATAATTTTTTAATATATTTGCGCGAATTATATATTTGTGCACAGATTCAGCTAGAGTATTTTACATTATCACAACAAGAATAGTAGAGAATACTTTTTAGTTAAATTATAACTATATAATGAATTTGTATCATGGGAAAGATTTTTTATCAAAAGATATCAGTTTTTGTACATTAATTGTAATCTATACTTACTGAGTACATCTAGGAAAGTGACCGATACAATAATATTAGATCCCCAGTTTATGCAAGTGGCAACAGAGACGGCTCGACCTCGTAAAGAGCCAGGAAAAATTTCACTGAGTACCAACCAGGTGACTGCAAAGAATTAGGGTCAGGTAAAGTCATAGAAATTTCCAATAATCTGAAGTGTGTTCATTTTAAATATATCTGAAATATAAATTTCCAGAGGAACTTTCAGTTGTATACCTGAATTTTGTAAAAATTTTCACAAATAGAATACATATATGCACAAGTACATTTTGTTTAATTTTATTTAAAATGAATGTAAATTAAGGAGAGAGAAGATCCATGGGAGACTACAACGATGAATCACGCAAAAATACAATTTATATATCCTAAATATAAAATGAATCCTAAAGCACTCGTAGTGTGTAAAATAAAAAGGCCCTTTATATTTAATCTGCATATATTAAACCTACTTAAGATGTGTTTTTGAGCAGAATACAAAAAAGAATAAGCATTATTTGTTTTAAAAATGATTGTGACTAGTCTCTTCTTTTCAATAAATTATAGAGCTTTTTAAAATTAAGAAGGATTTTTAAATGCGAATGTATGATGAAATAATATAAAAGGATTACGAAAAAAAAAATTTTTTTTTTTTAAACTGAATTTTTGCTAAAAAAAACTTTAAAAGAATCTAACCTTAACAATAACCTAACCTTAACAATTTTTACCTAAAAATCTAAATGAAATATTCATTTATTAGTAATTAAAAATTTGAATATTGTTTATTAAAGCTCCATATATTTATTTAAATCTATCCTAAAAAGTGAAAGTAAAATTGTTTCGAGTAAATGTATGAATCTGTCTTTAGCCTCTCCGGTCCTGAAATAATAAACTTTTTTCCTCTCTTCATATTTCATAAATATTATTGATATAGCAGTAAAGATTTATTAGTATTATTTCCCATGGGCATTCACCCCTTTCGCAACCGATTTTGCTACTACTTCGGAAATAAACAATTACAAGGTGTGACACACACACACACAGAAAAAAACCGTTACTAAGTGTGTAGCTTGAAAGAAGAGTGGAGTTGGCAACAACTGTTTTGGTGACGTCATACCACGCACTTCTATCCATTTGACCAGTTTCGCCTAAATCGATCACACCAGTTGAGAGCACTGCGTCATTGAGTGAGCACATGCAATTACATTCTGCCCGAAAAATGTCAAATCAACATCAAGTTTCTTGTGAAACTTAAGAAATCAGTCATGAAAACATTTTAAATATTAACCGAGGCTTATGGAGATGAAACTTTGTCTAGTGCACGTGTGATTGAATGGTATAACACGTTTTCAGGGGGAAAGGTCAATGTGGAAGATGATGAACCTGCTGGGCGTCAAAGGTCAGCTATTACAGACCAAAACATAAAATTCCGTGATATGGGGGGACTCCCACCATATGGGGGTTAGCTGATAAAAACACTATCACATTGAAATACAAAAAAAGATTTCAAAAATTGAAAAAGGCCAAAATTGGGGATGGCTGGTGTTGCACCAAGACAATGCATCCCCCCCCCGGGCCCCCATCTTCGCGTTTCTGACCAGCAAAAACATTACTGTGATGGGGAATCCTCCCTATTCACCTGATTTTGCCCCGTGAGACTTTTTTTTAATTTCCTACAGTTAAATCTTCCTGAAAGGGAGCTGTGACGTCTTAAATTGATTGAACCCCCCCCGTCAATTATCTGAAATCCCCCCTTCCATTCACCCCCAAAACAGATGTTGGATGACAGGTGCAGGTGGCCAGGGGGTCATTGTTTGTTGACGGCCTCGAAAAGCCGACATCTGGTCTGAATATAAAAGGCTAAGGAATGCCGATGTAAATAGGCATTTTTTTTAAAAATTTTTGTAGAAGTCGATTTGGGGGGCTGTGAAGCCCAGGTGTGAGATGAATAGAGGAGTTTGGCGCCCTTGGATTCCAGACGGGCGGGGAATTTTTTGTGTTTTCCGCGAAAAAAGAGGACGAAGGTGGCCCCCGGGCGGGGCAGCCTTTTTTGACCGCCAAGAGGAAGACGAGGGCAACCTTTTCTTTTGACCTGCCAATGGGAAACGAGGGGCGGGGTGGACCCCTCCCCGGGGTTTAAAAAAGGGGGGAATTTTGCAGGGAGCAAGAGGAGAACGGAGGGATGGAAAAGGGAAAACCCGAAGGACTTGGACGGAGAGAAAAACGGGATAGAGCCATGGAGAAACTGGGCCCGGAAAAATTTGGGGCTACCCCGAGGAGAAACTGTCCGCCCGGCCTTGGCCTATTTAATGAAAATTTTTTGGGAAACTATTAAATTTAATTAATTTTTAAAAAAATGGGTTTTACAAATTTTTTTTTGGGGACGAATGACTGACGACGTTACAGAGCCCATTTTACCTCAGTCGAAGAGGTTCAGGCAAAAACGGAAAATCTCCTAAGGAAATTTCCATAAACCTCGTTCCCGATCTGTTACCAGCAATGGCAGCACCGAATGTAGAAGTGTGAGAATGCTGAAGGGAACTACTTTGAAGGTGATACTAACACGGAGAACTGATTCTGTAAGTACAATAATTTATTGCACCAGTCTCTTTTTTTTTTCACACCTCTCATATCTTTAATATTTAATCAATCTTTTCGTCCCCCTGAGGAAGAAATAATCAGTCATTTATCACCGACAAAAAACCATTATAAGATTTCTTATCATCACTTTAAATCAGTTTAGTTGTCAGTTTGGAACCAACAGAAAAACCTTACACGGGATAATCGAAATGTATAATTCAAA
This sequence comes from Trichonephila inaurata madagascariensis, assembly GCA_019973955.1. Lineage (NCBI taxonomy): Eukaryota > Metazoa > Arthropoda > Arachnida > Araneae > Nephilidae > Trichonephila > Trichonephila inaurata. The sequence goes on along the minus strand of BMAV01001900.1, from coordinate 669,765 downwards.
TTCAAGATAATGAACATAATATAATTAAAAATAAATTATTTACTACCGTATAATTCACTCATTTTTATATTATATTACATTTATTATGCAAAAATTATCAAAAAAGTTCTTACCTGGTCCATAACTCATTGAATAAGCGCATACAAACACCATTAAAGACACAACCGAGGTAATTTTAGCAGGAAGAGTAATATTAGATGGGTTTTCTTCTTCCACGACGCTCATCTTTTCTCTAACCAACTCAAAATGCACAGAATTTGTTGGAATAGCATTATGAGTCATTTGCAATAAAGAGAAAGTTTTTGTAGTTTCAGAATCACGATGGTTATCAAAGTTTTCTTTTTCTTTTAGCGTTGTATTTGTAAGCAAATTGTCCTCTTGACTGGAAATACTACTCATATTATTTATTAAATCGTAATTTGGGAGCTGCGACATAAATTCCAGCATTTCGTCTAAACTGTTTTGTTCAGATGAATTTCTCAAGTCATCAGTTGCGATACTGTGGTGGTAAAGTTTAATTTTCAACAGTTCACTTTCTGTATACTGTTTATTTGGATTTCCCATTGAATTAAAATCATCATTTAGCATGTTAGGATCTATAATAACTGTATGGTGAATGATAATTGGCTTTTTACCCTCATGCTTAATTTGATTATCCCTGATTGTACCAACAGTGCCAAGAATCATAATACTAGTGGCCATTAAAATGCATCCTGTTAAAAGGAGAGTTCTTCGGCCTACTTTGTCCACTATAGCAAGAGTCACCATTGTAGATATTACCTAATTTGAAAGAAATATACAGTTAACTATCTCCTAAAATTCAAGTACAGAAGCTGGACATGATTAGATCATCTGGGAAAAGTATGATTATCTCGCATTGATTAGTTTTGTAAAGGATTAATTAAAAAGATTAGTAAATGAGAGGAAATTTTACAAAATTAATACAAATATAAGTTTTATACATCAATTTTCACAATGGCTCAACCCTATATTATTTATTTTTCGTCAATAGTATTATTTATTAATTTGCTAGTTTATTATTTTTTGTCAATTATGATGAATTGTGCTTGATAGAGTTTTAATTTCATGTTGTTATACGATTTATCTAAACAATCTTCTAGCATGTGAATTTTCCAAAAAATTACATCTATGTATTAGCACAATATTTTTTTTTGTTACGTTAATATTTACTTCCACTGTCCCTTGGCACAAATTAATTCTGTTGTAGAGTTCTACCCACAGAAGTGATTATCTGAAAGTTGAACACATGGGAAAAATATAGTCAGCACTTAAACATATTATTATAATAAAAATTTATATTTAAGATAATCATATGTATATTTGGAAGAGATATTGTAATTCACTCGTACGATTTCAGTATTCAGTTAAAATGACATTAGAAAAAACTAGTTTCGAAATTGGTAAAATTTGCGTAGTTTATGTACCTCTTTTTCCTTAAAAGCAATTAAAAAGATGTATTTCAGTATTAATTTGAAAAAACGTGTTTAATTATCTGCTAGAAATACAAAATCTTCAAATTTTTTAGTAATATAAAAATAAAAACATTTTTCTCACAAACAATGTTTTAATCTTCACTGTCATGTGTTTTTCCCCTTCCAAAAACTTTTTTTATATATGTAGGCACACACACACTTAAGGAGCAAAGAGAAACTACCATTACATGCGTTTTTATAAAAACTTGCAAACCTATAAATTTAACTGATTCACTTAAGTAAATGCAATTCATAAATACTATTGATAAACACATTCCCTTTTTTCATACAATATGTATGCAGAATTCATCTTGTTAAGAAAAATTCTATACTTAAAAAACTTAATTTGACTTTTAACTAATTAAAAACAAAACAAAACAGCTTAACATTTTTCTTTAAAAAGTTGCATTGTGAGCCAAGCTTTCTTTAAATATTATCTTAAAAGTAAATCTAGAGAGTATCTTAGCATAGTATTTCTTCTACAGCTATTTCACAGCGTGACTTCTGGACACCTACTTTTTTGAGATTTGGCGCATCAGTAGAGGAACATTAATATAATAAAATTTCAAAGTAAAATGGTAAATGGTTTCAATGTAAATGGTATTGTTCATATTTTAGAGAAAATATTTTTTTTAAATTCCAAACTTTTTACGCTTTTATTTTATAATTTATATATATATAACATATCTAAATTGTACAAATAAAACACTACAACCATTAAAAATTCTACTTTAGTATTAATTATAAGTTACATTCTCTTTTTTTATAAAGAATAATACTGTTGAATCATGCAAGTTTTGTGCAATTTTGATTATATCATTATAAACTTTAGTGGCAAATTAATATATACCTTTAGAATGAAATATTCTTAATCATCATAATAAATTACGTTTAAATTCTTATTTAATTGAATTTTATTTGTATTGTCCACACAGTGATATGAGTAAAATAATAAAATTAATTAATATGCACAACAACCAGTAGCAAATTATGTAGTACTTGTTCTTGAAATAATCCTGCTGGGTGGCGTGGTTGGTTTGTCGCTGGCCTTCTGCACCTAAGGTTGCTGGTTCGACCCCGGCCCAAGTCGGTGGATTTTCATGATGCAGAAAATTAGTAGCAGCCATGTCGTATGATTATACGTCATGTAAAAGATCTGTAGAGTGTCTGTGTTTGGGTTGTGTACTCTCGGCAAAATTAAATCCTAGTACAGGTTCGCATCTTCAGAGCTCAAGTGCCTCCCTCTAGGGAGGAAACTAGGCGTCAAAACTACCAGAGGCGATTGGTATCCGCCTAAAGGGTGCCGCACTAAAAAGAGACCAGCTTCCGGGGAATGTGCCATGTCTGTGTATGGTAAAACAGCAATCCACAGCCCATCAGAAGTAAAAATGTTCTTTGAATAAAACAATTTTATGTTAAATATATAAAAGGTAATTTTTAACTTATTAAAATTTAAGTGATGTAAGAAATGTAATCGAATAATAGAAACCGGGTTCAAAAATGCTACATTCACTCCATAATTGCATCCTCGAGAAAGATAGGAGAGTAAAAACAGATATGTTATCAAACAAATTTGATTGAAATGACTGAAAAGTTGTGTCCCCTGATGTAGTAGCTTGAAAGAAAATAAAAAGATTAACGTAAACGTTTGATCTTCTAGTCTGTAAAGATAAGTATTTAAACTTCTTTATAAATCTGAAAGGTATACTTACTTTAACTATTCCCAATCCGACAGTTACTAACATTGCAAGTGCATCTGTACTATATCCAAAGTGTTGAAATACGGTAGGTGCGTAATATAACACATTTGCGTTACCTGAAAACTATGCAAGGGGGTTTTTAATATAGAATAAGATCCTGAAAAAATTAGTTAAACAAATAAACACAACTTGAAAGTAAATAATGACTTTTTTGTTTAAGAATTTGCTGTGAATAAGCTAATTCAAATCTCAAGACAAAATTTTAGTTAGCATTTCCTTAAAAGGGCTTTTAAACGTTTCAAAAACCTTTGATGAATAATTAATCTCATTCAAAAGTAAATAACACCTATAGTGAAAAAGAATTATATTACTCACAAATTTAAACTAAATAATTTTTTTTAACTAATAATAATTTTCTATATAGAGGATTTATACACATTAATTGTTAGTATGTCATATTTATGTCATATTAAGAAAGAAAAAGACTTCCTGAAGAGTACTCAGGTAAGTGTCAACAATTATTTCGCTGAAACTGATCCGGGATGTGATCCTTAGATCTCAACAGTAATTTTGTTTTACGATTGTATTCGCCTGATTTCCAAAAGCTTGATTCAATCTTGGAACATATTTTTCCAGAGATAAAATTGTTCCAATTTTCATATAAACTTTGAAAGCATTAATTTATTATGGTATTCTTAAACTAGAAACATTACAAAAATGCTCCTTTTTCCCCTTGAATACATAAAGCTTAGCCTTTAAATGCTCTAAGTTTCAAATTTGATACCGAACTTTTAAATCGAATTGTACACTAACAATTGGTTCATTTTTAATATTTGACTGTATATCTGTTACCATAGCATAATGTTCTTTTGAACAAAAGTTAAGAAAATAAACGTCACCTGTCAAAATTGTTCAAATAAAATGACATTTTGTTTTTCCGCCGTATTGAACGAGTGACATATTTTTAGACAAAGTTAAGCGGGGGAATAAATCTTTGACATATTTCATTTTTCCGATAAATAAAAATACTTTTGAGGTAAGTGAGTATCTTATTTATACTAAAAAATAATTATTTCTAACAAGGGCCTTTTGTTTGAAGAAAGTCTCGTTAATTTTGTGAGTATTTAGAGCTATTTTTTCGCGAAATAAATTTATAAAATATGTATTTTAATTTTTTTTATTTTCCCCCCTTTATCTGGCTACTGCAGAGCTTCTCAAACTTTCAATACTCGCGACCCAATATTCAATCCTCATTTTCATCGCGCCCCTCGATACAATAACATTGTATTGAATTCAATAATACTATACTTTTACACTAAAGCTACAGTACGACTTTAACCTCTTATGTTGCCACCGACGTATATAAACGTCTCGCTCAGCCAAAGCATTAATCTTCTGGACGTATATATACGTCTTTCCAAAGTATGATCTTTTCTGTGCACTGCTATCCATAAAATTATTCCTAAGGCTTTGGAACACAATAAAAGGACTTTGACAGTCTTTGAAAAGGATTTACTTATTTCAGAAGATTTTGCTTATTTATTCCTTTTCTCCCCCAAATAAACATCAAAATACGTGCGTGTACGTGGAAAACCCTGACATTGGGGACCAAACCGCGTAACTTTTAATTGGCAGTTAAGGAATTAATTATAAACCGTACAAATCATCAAAATAAGTGTTAATACAAGCCCATGGGGTCACTGGTAATTATCAAGCTTGTTCTTAACTTAGTGTTGTTAAATTAATAATAAAATACATTGTACAGTACAGATACTTTTATAATTGTATTATATCAGTGTAAATGTGTATTTTATATTTTATTATGTCAGAAAGTATTTTGTTTGCTTACTTTCAGTAAATTAATAATGTTTTGAATAATCTTTAGTTTTCAACTTTTCAATATGCTCGCGCCCCCTTGTAGAGTTATCACGCCCCTCAAGGGGGGCGCGCCCCACAGTTTGAGAAACTCTGGGCTACTGCATAAATGCATTGATATTTTTTAAAATTTTATTTGGAAAATTGGGCTTCTGTCTGAAACTCTTTAAGCATTGTAGTATAGGTTGACAGACATGGAACACATTTTGCTCCTAAAAAACTGGGTTGACTCATACATAAATGAGTAGCCTAATAGAAAATACAATTCTCTAAGAAGTAGCGAAACTAAAATATAATATAAATGTTCGAGGGTTTTTTTATCGGAAAGTGTTCCGATTGCATGAGTCTTATTCATCAACACAAAACGAAGAGAAACAATAAACGACATAAAGCAAAGTACACAGAAATTTCATTAAAAATTTATTGAAACTCTACGATTATAATTATAAATACTACTCCATAAAGATGTGTAAGTCGCGCTGCTTTAAACTGGGCGGTGGAAAAAGTTTTCTTAAAAATAAACTGACAGAAGCGTTTAATGAATGAAGTTATGAAAGGTTGCTTATTTCTGTTTCCCTATCTCCATTCATATTCAGATTTTTTTTATGGAATTCGGGAAAAAATTTGTTTATTACAAATTTTTTGGAATTTTTTTCCTTCCCAGAAAATTTTTTGTAAATTTATTTTTGTGTGTGTTTTGCTTAGTATGAATTTTCTCTAACAGAAATTAAGAATGGTTGAGGTTTTAATAAGTAAAAATACGACAAAAAAATATTTTCTTAGGCAAAATATAAAAAAAAAATATTCTCTATAATAAAACTTTTCATTATTAAAATGAGTAAAAAATTGAGTAACGGATGCATTTACTACGATTTTTATGAATATGTACTATGTATAAAAATTAACCATGGAAACGCTTTTGATTTAATTTCTCTCTTGCATATATTCATATGTAATCAAAAGAGATTTTATACTTAATGAAACAATTTTTCTTACGTTAGTTTTCAATAAAAAGAGCATTTTTTTTTATTATGAAATTTTCATATCAGTAGAAAGGTTCATTTTAACACATATTTTTCACAGAATTTTTTCTCAGTAAGAAAACATATAAACACAATAAAACATTTTAAAAGTATAACAATATTACGCCCTTTGTATAATCTAAGAAAATTTGGTTTTTATCATAGTTTAAAGAGGATTCTGTCCTGATAATTATTGGAATCCTGGAAAAGGAAAACACTCTTATCATGAACTCTCTGGATAAGAGAATATCATACCCCAAATCAAACTGAAATAAAAGTATCACCAATAAAAAATTCCTTCAGAACAAATTGGTTAAATCAGCTGAAGTTTTTTTTATTAAATAAATAACTTAGTATAAAAATTTATAATTACGTACAACTCCGTTCAATAAGCAAAAAGATAACTACAAAAGGAGATGTGTTCAAATATCTTAGTATAGTGATCAGTAATGTGAAAACATGGACGATAATGTTTTAAATTGTCCTTAGATACAAAATAATAATTAGCAAAAATGGTTTACTGATTTTGAAAATATATTTAAGACCTTTCAAAATTTAAAGATTTTGTACAATTAAAAGATTTTCTTAGTTCTACTGTGCATACAAATTTCAATATAATTTATTTTTTACCAACAAATTATGGTAAACACAAGCAAATGAAACTTTAACACATCAGTGCGTCTGCAAAAAATGCATAAGATTTCGATACCTTTCTCCAAAATAGTGCATACGTATTCATATAATGGCATATAGATTGATATATTTGCAGGTTATTCGCTGAAACAACTTCTATTGTTGTTGAAGAGTTGACATTCTTTTTGCGTCATTTGTACCTACGTAATCTATATTCATGTTAAATGAATCGTGAAATGGATGTCTACAAAATTATTTTCTGTTCATACTCTTTGTTTTGTTATCAGAAACAAATGACAACTCTTTACAGATATATTTCGCAAGACTCCTGTTTATTCAATAAACTTAGTTCTGTCTTCTAAATGTGTCATTTTTATTTTTTTTTCACTACAACTACTGTCACATTTGACAAGTAATAACTTTTATTTTGAATTCAAACAATAATAAGGAACGGAATTTAAATTCACCGAATATGAGACTTCCCTTATATATGTGTATGTATCACTTAAAAATTCTTTTATCACACTTACATAAATTATTTCCTTCGCTGATGCTCTCACAGGCAACTCCCCTAAAATTAATATCCCAGACGTAAATAATGATTCTAAGGAAGGACAAAGTCAACCCCAGATTATCCCCAACAAGGACAAAAATGCTAATGATATACAAAATTTAATAGACCCATTCAAAATTATCTCAAATCTTGTAAAGCAATTTCCCAAGTTAATAGAAATTCTCCCAGCTCTTAAAGCCACTAATGATTACAAGCAGCAAGCTTTCCTTATTTTAGAGAATCCCTTTTAGAAAATAAATTTTATTAACTTCTATAAATATTTCTAAATTTTTCTACATTCTTTATTTCCATATAGATCTATTATTTCCACTTATTTTGCCTACATTTCAATAGTTTGAATTTTTTCTACCGCGAGTCGGGCATGAATTATTAGAACAACAACTCTCTCATCCATCGCCGAAACCAAGTCCGTCTGATTGCTTCCCATTGGTTCCTGCCTTAATTTACCACGCCTCCCTCCCAACCATGAGTGCATTTGATTGATTGATTGAATATTAACGTCGCATTGTTCAGCTACACGAGGGCTTATGGCGACGGACCACGTAATTTTAAACCATGGTCAAGTGACGTGGACGACACCTGAGCTAGCACCCCACTCTCCTAACTACCACACCAACGGGAGGACGTTTCAGCTCTCCATAAATTTAACGTGCATCGCTGCCCTACACGGCGGATCTTTAGTGGTACGGGCTCGAATTCGTGACAAGGAAATCCACGATCCGATACTCATACCACTCAGCTACCGCGGCCACCAACCACGAGTGCAACATCAAGCTCAGTCACTGCCAGATATGGAGTGGAGGAGTCTGCCAATACTCCAGTCTCGTCTAAACGGTTTAAACATAAATTAAATTTAAAAAATTAATTATAAAAGTTTATATTATATAAACTATGAAACAAATTTTGGTAGAATGGTTTGATTCCTTAATAGACTAAATGGTTTTATATATATACTGAAAAGGTGAAGATATCTTCCGAAAATAGCATCAATTTTCAATTGAATAGACTAAATATATAACATTTAATTTGTGTTTCAAACTTATACTTTCATTAATGATTACTTTCATTGTTAGAAATAAATATTTGTAAAGAAATATTGAATACGTTCAGATCTATAATTTATTGATTTTAAATGCGATTAATGCAAAGAACGAACGAAATACTGAAATGAAATACAGTTCATAATCATTGTAATGAAATACAGTTTTCAGATTGATTTCAGATGTTTAAAATTTTTAAGCTAAGCTCTAGTTTTACAATACTCTGACTTCATCTGAAATATCCAAATGCAATTTAATTCCTTCATATATATCTCTCACACACTCATATATGAGTTTTTTGTGAGGGAATTTTGCATTCTTTTTTCTATAAGCACATATATTATAATGCCATAAAATTGGTTTCTTTTTTAAAAAATCCTGCCTGAAATGCGATAAATGGTAAAAAATTATTCTTTATTTCGTTAGACATTTAAAGAGCTGAGATTTTGTCTCAGGATCGATAATATCTTTTCATTTATAGTAAGATTTATTTTAAAATTAACATTCCTTGAAACTATAGTGTGTGAGAGAGAGTGATATTTTTCAGTTTATTTTTTATTTATCGTATTTCCTTCACACACACACGTGATAACCTTATTGAATAATATACCGAGCAAAATATTATAAATCTATCTCCGTATATATATATATATATATATATATATATATATATATATATATAATTAAGTATTCATCTTTTTATTGTGCATAGAGATGGTGATTCTTTCCGAAAAAGATCGATTTTTAAATCGATTCTAATCGTAATCCGATGAATCGATTCACAAAAAAATCGAGGTCTAAAAAATCGGTTTCTAAGAAATTGATTTTTTATCAAGTCTGCATTTACAATGTAAATATAAATCCATTTTATGAAAAACAAGAAAGATTCCATAATAAACGATATCTTATCAGTGAAATCCAGGGAATTCGACAATAACAATTATTTTTATTACCGTATCAAAGTATCAGATATAAAAAGAAGACATTTATTTTCTAAATGTATTTGTTACATTAAAAAAGTTTAGAAAATCAATAATATAGCTTATAGTTCCCAATGTGATAAACATAAATAGTTTTAAAAATAGTACATTCTACTAATTGTAAATAATTTTATGGTTTTTACCAAAACAGAAAAAATCGAATGTCGATTTTCTGGGATGAAATATCGATTCACTGTATCAATTCAGTGCAACATATCTATTTAAAAAAAAAATCGATTTTTTTTTAACCCAAGAAATCGATCTCAGATCACCATCCCTAACTGTGCAATCAAATTTCTACTCAACTATTTGTTTTATAAATTATACCTTCCAAACACTTCAATTAGTATCAACAATTATACATTTTAAGGACATTTTTAATTAGCTTAAAACGTGTATATATGCTATATTCCCTTAAAAATATATTTTCATAACAAGTTTAGTCAATTCTATGGGAGTTTCGTAATATCTGAATATTTCCTTTCCATGACTCATTTTTGTATTATTTAAATATCCATTGAATGCTATAAAGAAAAACCTATACTGTAGAAATATTTTTTATTAATAGAAATATTATTGTGTAAATAAGAATCGCAACAACTACAGCTCACCAGTTAAAAGAATTAAATATTCTCCATATGCAATATAAGATTATGAAGACATGATAGCAAAATGAAAAAACACTGTGGTTTTACTAATTATTATAATGATCTTCAAAATACCTGTTGTAAGAATACTAGAGTCATTCCTAGAAACATCCGACCGCGCATGTTGCTGGAGGTACTGAAAAGGTCAAAATATCTGCGATTCTATGAAAAAAAAATGTACATTAAATATTTATAAGAAAAAGGTGATACTTAAAAATATATTACTGTTTGTGAAAACTTCAGTACCATGTAGAAATCCCGTAATTTAATCAAAACTTGCAGAGAATTCAAAACACGTTAAAATACGCTAATAATTATACTTACAGAGTGATCACACGCGTGTAAACAAAGAAACACGCTCCAAAATTCCAAATGAACCATGTATAAAAAGCACTGTAAAGGTGCGTCGAAATTTAAGTATCATTATTCGATTGCTACAAATGATTCATTTGAAAATATGCCTTCCTAAAAACGAAGAATGTCATATCAGCCAATAATGGATTTTGAAAGGGACTGCAAGAACAGGGTACGGAAGCTACATGGTTTTCGTATGGTGAAATCACCACTTTCACGGAATGTTAGAGAAGCAGCGAAATATGTTGTGGACTGAAGAAGTTTTGTACATTCCGAGCAATATGTGGACGAACATTATCTTGCTAAAATACTGCTTCGGGAATGTGTTATGAACCCGGGATCCACAACTTCCTTGATGTAGCACCATCTGATCAAGATGCAAACAGTTTGGAATAGAAGAGATCGCTTATGGCATCCAATAACGTCCCAAACTGATACGCCAAGCATTCGTCCAGTAAGACGCTGAATGAGACTCCGAGAGAAGGCACTTTCCATTGTAATGCTTTACGTGTATGCGTCCATCATTATTGTTCAGAATATAACTAGATATATCTGGGATAATTAGTGGCTAATTGGTACACCTTGGTCTGTGTTGGTATGCTTATTGTAGCCGGAGACATCGATAGTTCAACGTCAAGGAAATCCTGTGAAGAGGAATCATTGCCCATTGCCCATGGCGTAGAAGACGCCAAAAAACAGTTCAGGCAAACAGTGACACACCTGTAGACATGCTCCAATGCTGTGCCAACACACGAGAAGATGTTGCATGGTCCTTCACCACCATGCTAATGAGGTGTCACTTGTCCCTTGATGAAATCTTATTGCATCACCAACTGCGGGGTTTTGACTTGTTTGGTTCGCCACGACGTTACACCCTTTTCCCCGCACCATAACAGTGCTTTTTATATACGCATACACGCCCACTCAGAAATTTCTTGACCCACACTTGCGATGATCGCTTTGTAATTTCATCACTTACCTATCTCTCGCCTAACCTGTTTTACATTTCCTAGAACTTACGCTAAATTTGTATGATATTTTCATGGCATGGTAATCTTTACAAAAAGTAGTATAAATATATTCTTATTTTCAGAAGGGAATTTCAATTCGTTTTATGTACGCAAAATTTTAAGAAAAACCTAGCAACATCCGAGTACATAGCATTTGTTTTCTTATTTTTGATTTATTCAAATAAAAAAATAGTTTGCTAGCATGTTATAAATATCAATATTAGTGACAAAAAATTTGTTTTTGACTGTAATTAACGTGCATTGTTCGATTTCGTTATTAACAAGTTTCTTTAATTTAGAGATTGCGGAAAATGTTTAATCCGGGATATATAAATTTGTAATTATGGTATAAAAAATATTTTAAAAATTTTTGAATGAAAACTTAATCCGGAATTTATACTTTTTATATAGATTAGAGCATTTTAAAGATATCTTTCTCTCTTAATATGGTATCATTTTATTGATTTATATAATTAGATTTATAAAATAATTTCTTCTGCAAATGTTTCTTGAAACTCTCTTTATGAACCTCTCTATGTATAATTTAAAAATTCTTAATTTTATTCAATTAAATGTGTTATTTCGTATTATATATTTTTTTTATTATTTGTTTTATTCTTTACAATTCTATTTTTATTCTTTTACTCCAGTATACTTACTAAGTATACTGGTGGGCATTTATTCTAATGAGGAATTTTTTTGTCTCGCAATGACACATACCTTTTTCTCCTGTATGGACGTAAGTATACCATCCATTTCTTTATCAACGTCGTCAGTATCTCTCAAAAGGGATAAGACTTTTCGTGCCTAAAACAATGTTGATATATTAAGTAACTTAGAAATAAAGATACTAAAAACAAAATTGCAGTTTGAAAACAGAACTTTTTCTTGAATTTTTGTCAAATACTTTTTGTTTGTATATGATTTCATACGGTTATAGTATTCGTTCATTGCGTTGAAATCCCATCAAAAGTTGATCAACTTGCAGTCACAGAAGATTTTTCGTGAAATTCTACATTTTACTATAAAGGGGTGATTCTCTAAAGAAATTCTACTCTTACAGGGTGATTAGCAACCAGACCGACAAACTTGCAGGGTGTGTAGAGGGTACAGAGACGTCTCGAAATCATATAGGATTGCAGGGTCGCAAATGCCATGGTTGCGAGCTATGGTGTAAAGAAGCAGAGAAAAAGAACAGCAACATACTAATAGGACAGAAAACATTTTACTACAACAGGTGTTGGAAATTATCAACAGAAGTCGTCTGACAGGCCTGACAGCGGTGTTGCTCAGAATTTCTTACGTTCTGGAAGATTCCTGGCATGTCATGTATCCTCTCGGCGGCTACAGATATTCGAGCAATGAGCTCTTCTAATGAAGGAATGGGTGTCTCGTACACCAAAAAGAACCAGTTAACTCGTTAAAGAACCGGTCTCAAGTAACCTTCTGTTTACACTTGCGAAAGTCGTGAGGTGTGGAACACGCCCTGTTCGGGTAAAGTTCCTGGTACAACCACCGAGTGGCGTGCCCGTTACAATCGGCTCATGTCGTCAGTTCCTCGGTTGAATACGAGTTCATCCTTCTACCTCAGAAAACGGATCACAAATGACGACTTCCAGCAGGATTGAAGCTCATGAAACCTTCCGTTCAGCGCCATCTACCGTAAGACTGCCTGGAGGAGTCTTCCAGAACGTCAGAAATTCCATGAAGCGTCGCTGTCAGACTGGTATCCCCTCCTTTGGGGATACCCTCTCTCCACTATCCACGCGACCTACCTCTAAGTGAATAAAGGATGCACCACTAAACTCAGTCATAATAAAATCAGTTTATTCTGATCTTAATTTATACATAATACAACAACAATACTATTCTAGGAGGATATTGATTACGAGTGAGTAGACGCAACACGTATTACTGATAATTAGTGCACTTAACAACTGAAAATCTATATTTATATATTAATTCCTAACTTATATAGTATCCGCACTATCCTTATAGTTTAGATGAATTAGCTTACCACTATTTCCTGGGTAAACAGTTACGGTCCGTAAAACGTCAATCCAACCTTTAATCTGGCTGGCTCTGGCTTAGGCAATGCTACGCTGGTCCTGGACCCACTTTTGACTTATCTATACATGCACTGTTAGGCCAACTCCCAGAATGAAGGCTCTCTTCTAGACTTTATCTCACTTCACTTAGCTTACTTAGCGCTCAGAGCTTCACCTAGCGATCCCTTTTAGCATTACTTCCCCACTTAGCGATCTTCTCGAATGCTTCTCGAATATATATAATTCCTAATTTGCATAAACACGTTCTCTTGAGTTGATTGGAAAGAATTGCCATTCTGGTCCCAAAGAATCCCAAGAGGACAATTAGCGGAAGTCGCGATAAAGCCCCGTCACAAGATTGGTCGTAATTTCAAACATCTGGTGTAGTACAACCGTTTAATAAAATGTTTTTTGTCCCATTTTTGTATTGCTGTTTCTGTTCTTTTTCTTCTTTGAACCATAGCTTGCAACTACGGTATTGGGACCCCGTATTCCTATATGATTCAGAATCATCTTTGTAACCCCTACACACCCTTTAAGTTTGTTGGTCTGGTAGAGAATCATCCTGTAGTTATTACTATTGCCTAGGTGAATTTTTTTAATCTGATAATACATATATAACTAAGAAATCACCTATTCCCTTTTTTTCTAATCCTCTGTTTTTTAAATTCGATCTTTTTAACATATCATTGAAAATTGCTTAAAAATATTAATTCCTAATTAAGTAATCTATAGTTATGTTAATTTTTTATATTAAGATTCGATTAAAATTCATGCAATCAGATTTGTTATAAATTTAAATTTCTACCTTTCACGGCTTATTCCCGTCGTGCTTTCAAGAGCTGTCATCACGCGTACTCTTTATAACATGCTTATATATAGCTTATATATAGCTTATAGCTTATAGAGTATACATGCTTACATATATACTCTTTATAATATGCTTATATATAACTGTCTTCCTTATCCCAGATTTTTCTCTTTATTCTTAAATGTTAAAAGCAATAAAAAAAATTCAAATTTGTTTATGAAAGCATCAAATAGCATTGAAAATTATTACTTATCAAGATGAATAATGAACAAGAATACATTGACTCAACAGTTGTATTTGAGCAAATGCCATCGAATCCGTTGCTTAAATCTACGTATGTATAAAATATCACCAGTAGATCGCAGTTCATACCCTAAAACAAGGCTAAATTAAACACAGAAAAAAAAGCACGCAACCAAAAAATATTGTTATTTATAAATAGCTCGCTTCGATGTAACAGGTTTGTACTTGTATGATGTATAGACTCCGCGTTTGAAGGTAAGATACAGTAAATAAACAGAACACATATACCTTGTGTAAATTACGCATTTATTATATAAAGTAGTGCATTCACTTATTTCCTAGTTTAGTCATCAAAAACGTTCTCATTCTCTTAAACTTGAAAATTAACTCTTTTTTTTTAACACGCTTTTATAAGTTGAATTGAACTCGATTTTTACCCACTTTAAAAGGTCAGATTAATTCGAAATTTTGCACACTTGTCAAAGACCAATGACAATACAATAAATTCCTATTTTGTTCCATTGCTCTGAACAGCATAATCAGGAATGACTATTTCCAGATTTGGCGATTACTTCATTATAACATTTCCAGATTTGGTGACTAATTCATTATAACATTTCCAGATTTGGCGACTAACTCCATATACCATTTCCAGATTTGGCGACTAATTCCAGATCCCATTTTCAGATACGGTGAGCAAAAGATTAACATTAACCCTAAAAGCAAAAGCATTTTTTTTCGTCAGCAATTTCTTATTATAATATAAGCAATTGTCCAGTCTTTCTGAAAATGGAAATAAAAAAAAAGACTCGTGCATGTAAAAAAAAACAAAAAGAGTTTGTTCTATCTCAGGGATGTGCAAACTTTTTCGGTCGTGGACCAAAAATTAAAAAAAAAAGTGTATGAATAAATGATAGTTTAAAAAACTAAAAATAAATGCTTTTACTGTATATCGAACTAAAAAAAAGAAAAAAAAAATTATAGTCTAAAAAAGTGAAAAAAGATGGAATCGAACTGTAAAAAAAAATTCTTAATATAAGAATGAAACGATTTACGAGAAAATTAATGTCATTGGGGTAAAAGCCTGGGGTGCTCTATATCAATTGTTATAATTTCTTACTAGTTCTCTTCCGGTGCTGAGTTAGTGAAAAAATTTAGTACAAAGCACCCCCACGCTTTTACCACAATGTCATCAATTTTCTGGTAAATCGTTTCATTCTTATATTAAGAATTATTTTTGTACTTTTTAGTTCGATTAACCATAAAAGCGTGTTTTTTAGTTTTTTAAGCTATAATTTATTTTTTTTTTTTTCCCCTTCACAACTTCTGAACAGGATTGAAGATACATAATAAAAGATAAAAATAAGACGCAGAACTTGAATGGATATTAAGAACCACAATAATGAAAAAGATAATCAGAGAAAGAAATCGAAGCTCTCTATATATAAGTACTAAAAATAAAAATATTAACATAATACATAATGACGGATTAGTTTTTTCAGGTTAGTAACATGATCTTTTTTTAAGAATTAGGGTAATAATTTTATAAATATAATTACAGATTAGTTTTTAAGAAATTATTAAAAACTCAATAAAATGTATCAAATTTTCATTTAAATTTTTCGACTAAAAACAGACATCTACCAGCAATTTCATCTTTTGATTTGTTTTGATGCGATATACCAGTAACAGTAAGGATCTGCTTGTTGCTATACGGAATGTTTCTTTGTGTGTGAAGGATAAGAAGTAATCAGGTAAGACGGCGTTTAAAAATTGTGACATCCAAAATTGTAAGTTAGGTCCAACTACAGGTTATAATAAAGAACTGCGTATTGGTTTTTAAAAAAATTTTTAGTTTTAAAAAAATCAAATAAATATTGCACAAAAATTTTTTTTTCATTTAATGATTTTCAGAATAAGACACATTAAACAAGCTTAAATAATCAATAGAGGCTTATGGAATTAGAAAATGTGACTTTTAAGTCCCTGTACTAAAAAAATAGTAGAAATTTTTGAAGAATTTCATTTTGCATAAAATTTAAAAATATTCTTTTTTTTTCTTATGAAATTTCTATTTGAAATTATTTGAGCTGTGCTTTTTAAATACCCTTTGGAGTAAATCTAATTTATACTCAAGCGCGGTAAATTTACCCCCCCCAAATCTTTTTTTACTTGATTGGACAGGAAAAAATTTGGACACGTGAAAAAGCAAAATTAATATATTTCACTCCACATTTCACATGTGATGCTACTTAATGTACACTAACACATAGCGGCAATAGTGACATTTTTAAATAAATTATTTCGATTTGTAGCTATCCTTTTTTTTATTATAACTTTTTAGTTATAGTTCATATTTTTAATCTACTATGTTCCATCAATGTTTTGAAAGAATTTCTGATTCAAAAATTCAATGCACATCTTCTGATAAAATTTCCAAAGATGAAGCAATTTAAAAAAATATAACTAAGCTGTAAGTGAAGAAAAATTGGAACCATTTTTAAAATGTTAGTAAATAAAAAAAACCCTTCTTTATACGTTTATAAACTGGTTAATTATCCACTATTATATAAATTATTTTTATATATAAGAGCTATCCTAAGTCAGCAATGTTTATATAATACTGCAGCACATCCATATTTTTTAAATATACTCATCTAGGATAGTATAGCACTGCTTTTCGCCCTGGCGATGGCAACATTTGTCTCGGCATGGATTCGAAAAGACGCTGGAAGCGTTGGACATCCATAAGCCCACGGTCCTCAATAATTTCTATCATTTCATAAAGATTTGAGGAAGTGAAGTTAGAGAATCGAACATTTCTATCTCTGGTATCCCAGATGTATGTTATGGGATTGAAAAAGGTGACCAGAGAAAGATGGATGTGCCATTCGTATACAATTATGAAACGATGGTACGATGCATGATCTTGTTGAAGTGCTATGTTCGAGTGGAATGTTAAAAGCTGCTGGTTATCAAAGATATTGATGTATCATTGACCTGTGAAAGACAAAACAACATATGCTTAGGACTCTATTTCGGCCAACGTAAATTCCGCAGACTGTAATGCAACTCCCACAGGCTTGAAGATAATTCTGTAGGGAAAAGGGATTTCTCTCTTCTTGATGTTTTCACCAATTTCGTACCCTTGTGGGATGATGTCTTCTGTACTCAAAAAAGAGGATATGATTATGGAAGGCATGGTTCCCAAGTTTTTCTAGTCATCCAAAGTAAAGTTGCGAGGGATTTGTTATATTACGGACCATCTATCCGTTTTTACTAAGGTAACTAGTCGAAATGTCCCAGCTTATTCTCACTTTTTTGTCTATGACACGTGGGCTTAATAATAATGGTCTCGTACTTAACGTACACCTACAAATAGTGGCTTGGACATCACTTACAAGGTGCGATCCATTTGCTGAGCCTCAACTGTTTTCCTACGATCAAATTCCCTTAGAACTTTCCGACCATCTCTATGTATTCTACGTCTGACTATTACTGATTACCATCACAATCCCTTATAATATCGAATAAATGCAATTGTTGGCTAATTGCTATATTATATATATATATATGTTCTATAGAAAATGTTATATCTTGCAAATATTAGGTCATGTAATAAAAAAACAGAAAATGAAATTTGATTACACATTGAAAAAAAATTTTTTAGAAAAACTTCGGTTTAAATTATTCCGTTATGCTTCTATATATTTCAAATCCAGTTTACAAAAATGCCACAAAATATACTAAAGATATTTACAAAGACTTCGAAACATTTCAAATTTATCACTAAAAACAGATGATCTCTACAAAAAGTAGAGAATTCAGCATATTTAGTATCACTTCACTATCATAAAGTTCACCCAGTTAATACTTCACATAGTAAAAACGAAGGGAAATTCGGTTATTTCACAATAATAAAATCTGATCACCTGAAAAATTAACTCAAATTTCCTTTTTTGTATCAAATCAACGGAAACCACATAAAAAAATATGAATCGAATATATATCAAGGATTAACAAAGACTTAATTAAATACCTTGTCGGTTTCACCTTTCACAAGCAAATAGTGATGACTGTTGGGCATAAATGTCACACCAATTCCTTGAATAATAGCCAAAATGACGGCAGCACCAAACATGTATCGCCTGGAAGAAGTAAATGTGTAACATATGTGTGTTAGACACCCCCACCCCCTCCTGGGATTTGTGTATATTTAATTTTTAAATCTCCATCTTTTATGTGTAAATAATGTTAAGAAAAATAAATTCTATATTCTATATATTATATAACTTTGATGAAGTTTATTTAATCTTAAACCTATCAGACAACTGAAAAGCCCACAAAGTATAATAGATCCGAAAATATTTTGTAATATTAAAGGCATTGTGTGTGTGAAGTTATATATATATATATTTACACACATAAAAAATCTAGCCAACATATTTCATTGGTATATTTTCTGTACTTTTTGATCAGCTATTAATTTTACCTTATTTTTAAAAATGCTGCAATTTTACTAACATTGTGTGAGGAAAGGAGGGACGTCCCCATTTGGCAATAGCCAAAATGGGTTATGTTATGCCAACCTCTCAAGCATTTGAAGTAGAATATATTCTTCAAAATTTTGATTACGAAGTTAAATTAAAATGGTACTACATTTACATCGCAAGAAAACATTACGAATATATAAAGCCAAAGAGTTAATACTTTTTAATTTTAATTTCTTTTTTCCATTCATTACACTCTGACGTTCCAATTTCCTCTAGAACTTCAGAGTGAAATTTGCATTTAATTCTTTTTTGCTTAGAGAGAATTTCACATATCATAGGACTAAGAGTGCAAAAAAAAAATTAATTAAATTGATGCAAGTCTTCAGCGTGACAAATGTGCTTGCGATAGCCAGATGATAAAGTGGATGATTTTTAGCCAGAAAACTTAGGTCTTGAGACTATATTCCATTAAAAATTGTAGTGGGGGTAAAGGAGGATATGTGCTACATTTTAAGTTACACCAGGAATGTCCAACACGCGGCCCGCCAGAACGTAAGTTGCGGCCCGCCGACTCTTTTTAAAAAATTTTTAAATATCAGATTTTTAATTTTTTTTCATTTTGAAAAATTTGAGGGGAAATTTACACACACAATAATAACACACACACAAACACACAAAAATATTATATATATATATAATACAATGTATTTTGCCTGTTACCTGTTCTTGTTTTAAATAAAACCTTTTGATAATAGAAAGTCCTTTTGATTAAAAAGATTTATATTTTATCAAACAGTTACGTTTGATTTTACTATAGTAAATTACTTTTTTATAAATTTCGAATTGCATTATGCATATCCTTCACTATGGATGGTACATTATTCTCTGTGTGTGCGACTTTCGTTTCTCCTCCTCCTTTTCTGTTTGGAGTGCCCAAAAAGCAAGAGGCAGTCAGAGATGTTTTTTAAAGTTTAAAAAAAAATATCCAGGACGGTTAAAATAAAGGACAATGTATACTTAATCGCTTGCGCGAATGACAGCACTATCAAATTTCATCAATGAGTAATGAAAGATCAATTCAATAGGAACACCGTAATTTTCAAGAAAATAGCAACTGTAATATTTTAAACATTATTAGATCATTGCATTATTATATTATATAAACATTATTATATTACCTGTGTCTGTATGCATGAAAAATAATGAAAACAATAATAATTAATTTTGTTTTACATTTTCACTCCAATAAATGTTTTTTTTGTTTGTTTGTTTCCAAATCTGATATAAAGGTACATATTTTTATGTGCGGCCCGCGAGATTATAATGTTTTTCCGAAGTGGCCCGCAAGGTCATTTGGGTTGGACACCTCTGAGTTACACAATAATCCTCAAAATCCTCACAGTTCATTACAAATGTCTGAAATTCTTTTCTTCGTAGCGAGTTGTCACGCGAGCTTCCTTTATCTAATCCCATTCCTTCTTTTTGTCACTGTTTGATACGAGAGCCTCGTCTTCTGAAGTAACAGTGATGTATGCAAATAGGCTGCGTTAAGGAGATCCAAAAAGAGAACTGGAGAGGATTACTTGAGATTACCACGAAGTGCGTGTGTGTATATTAGTAAAATTAATTATGAAGATTTTTGAATTATTATTTGTATTATTTATTATTAATTATTTATATTATTTATAGTCTTGCAGCAAAATTGATTTAGAAGAAGAATCTGAGTAGACCTACTTGAAAATTAATGTGCATCCTGCAGGCTTAATTGAGTGGAAACTTCCCTTGAAGAAAAGTAATATTTATATTTCGTTAAGATTCTGTTAAGTAAAATATTTGACGTGTATATATTTGTGATATTTTGTGATCAGGAATAAAACATAAATTAAAACTTCTATTATGTCTGTTTATATTTTTGATCCAGCGATATCGGTGAGTCCTAATCCACCACGACTTGATTGAAGCTCGAAACGACAAACTGCATAGTAATAGATTGTTCTGCGGTTCTATGCGATGGTCATTAACTGAAAAAAACCTAATAATTTCTTTTGGCTATCACGTTCGAATATGAACAAAAACTAGTTTTTTGTGCATGTCGATTGTAAAAAACAAACAAACAAGGAATAATCAAGAGAAAAGCATATCTTTTTATCGGCAGTTATTTTGCTACTTCAGTTTACAATTGCATACATTGAGTCATTCTAAATTTCTATATTTTTGCTGAAAAAACGGGCGTTGAATATTATATCTACCGTTTATTGAAACAGGTGAAAAATCCATATTGTCATTACTTAACGCAAATTTTAGACATCATTAAAACATTTTTTTTTTTTTCCGTTTTCGTTCGCAGACTTGGGGCTGCATTCAGCTGTTTAAGTACAAATGAAATTTGTTTCCTTTTGATTGAGCAATGCATTATTTTTCTTCTGAGTGCTATTATCCTTTTTCAAACTTTCTTAAGCAGTTTTTAAAAAATATTAATGAAACTAATAAATCAAATAACTTTCTTCATTTAATCCTTCTAAAAGAATTCTTATTGTAAAGAGAAAAGCCAATGTAGTATTAAATAGCATCTAATCATCGCCAAATAATTATTTTTTTATCAAACTCTTTAAAACATATGCAATAATGAAGATTATGTATAGGGGGAAATGATTATAGGTCGAACGGAAAATAAGTACCTACCAAATATTGAATTAACCTTTTAACAAAAGCAATGTACTTTCATAAAATAAAATATAAATTCATCCTTTAGATGGTAGAATTTTTATCCTAACATTAAGTGTAATCTGTCAGACTCAACTTTTTGCGTGATACACTGCATTCTGAAAGATAATGATAGAAAATGAAACCTCCTATTATCTAATTTCTGGATAACATCTATGATTTTATTTTAATGTTCGATATTGCACCAATTCACTGCCTTTTTACTATCAATAATGACATGAAAAACCTTTTCTATAATGTTGATTGAGTTGTTGTCTTCATAATGTCTCGACCTACGTGGAGTCCTGACGTTTTCCGTGTCATTTCTGTTCATGAAAATGGTGAAGTAAAATGTCTAACATTCAGGTAAATCGTAAGAATTTGCGCAATTTGTGCGCAATAGTGTAATCGTAACTATAAGCGCAATAGTGCAATCGTATTAGCAAATTGGTAATTAATGTGTGATCGTTATTTGTCATGTCAGTACACATTACTTTTATTGATGAACAAAAACGATTCTTTTGTCGAGTTCTAAGACTAATATTCTTCTGAGAGAAACAAAATACACTTTTTAGATAGAGGAAAAACTCTAATTTTCCTTGTTATACATTAACAATATATGTTCTAACAAGAATATACATGGTGTCCCATAAATAGCGCCCGAGCTCTGCACAGCCAGATTTCTTATTGTGAGTACATTAAAAATGACCAAAGAACTGTACCTGTACGATCCATAATTAACGAGAAAAGTACGGTAAATGATGATGAATGGATAACGATGCAGGAGGGTTCACGATGGAGCTCCTGCGCATTTTTATACGTGATTGGTTGGATATGGCATACCCCAGTCGATAAATCGGACATGGGGCTTCAGTTCTCTCGTCGCCACGATCGCCATACCTCATACCATTCGATTTTTTTTTTGCCTATGGAGTATTCTAAGATAATTGGTGTCCGAGACATAGTTACCACACAAACGAACTTAGTTACTCATCTGCATGCTGCTTATATTTCGGTGAATGCCACACGGCTGTGACGTGAGCATTCATCCCTTCCCCGGTGAGGTCAAGCTGGCTTCAATTTGCACGGTGGACAATTTGAACATCTGCCTTTAAAAATATTTGTAAATACTGCTGTTGATAAGTCCAATACGAATGTGGTGTCGTCATACTTTGTTTTTCGTATTTTTTTCGTAAACTGGGGATCGTACAGGTACAGCTCTTGGACATTTTTTATGTACTTCCAATGAGGAATCTTTCTGTGTAAGTTTGAGCACTACTTTTGGGACGCCCTGTACATATATTTTCTGTCCATTCTATACATTGAAAGTTAAAGGAATAAAATTTCTAATGATAGAGTGTATCTCTTGTCTGATTGGTTACTCAATTTCTCGTAATAAAAGCTAAAGGTAATATTAGTTAACTAAACTCTATTAAAATTGTCTTTTACGCACCATCCATGGCTTGTGGTAATAAATGTATAGTTGATTAAATAAGCCAAAAGGAATCCAACGTTATTCCTACTTCATTGAGAGATACCATCATGCCTCGTCGATTCTGAAATAAAAATAGTTCTTTATTTTCTTACAGATCATGATTAATTATAATTCAAGTCATTTCTTTCTCAAAGGTTTATGTATTTCCCCTTTGAATATTTCTAATTTCACTCATTTTTTCTTTGAAATTTTTAATTTAATGTATCTTGTACTACCTTTGGAATTCAGTACAAATCACTTTATTTGTACAGTTAGCTATATTTTAGGACCAAGAAAATAGTTTTAGGAAACAAAATTCCATAATTTTTAAAATTCCATTAAAATGATAGCTATGATAATGTAACACTGTGCAATAACAATTAATACTTTCAATTTCTTTTTTCTTATCAGTATTTCAGATGAAAGTGTTTCATTAATGTTTTTCCCCTTTCATTATGTATAAACTTACACAGTCTATAGAATGAATAGTAAAAAAAAATTCCCTTTTCATTAAAAATTATAGATCATTTCGAATGTGTTAATATAAAGAAATCAAACGAGTTCTGAAGTCTTTTTAAGCAATTTGTAAACAACAGTGAAATTTTGACATATTTGAGAGTTAAGAGTTCCTTTTCAATTTTTAAAGAAAATATCCTCTCCTAAACTTAATAACTTAGTTTTTTTTTGTGAGATGATATATATATATTGTAAGAAGTTCTTGCTTTAGTTGTTTTATTTAGTATGGCTTTTTATTCTGTTCTATAAGGTTTTATTTCTTTTTAAGAGCGTGCATGCATTTTTCGAAGCTGCTTAGACAAATATACTAATGTTGAGACTCGTTTATAAAAATGAAATTAGACATTAGAAATTATTGTAATATTTTTTGTTCACACAAATATTCCTTTTTCGTAATTAAAAAACAGAATTTAATCTGTATATTATATGATAAATGGATAGTTATATTACAATGAATATAGAAAAAGTATTCAGCATATCACCTCTGTATTAACGATTGAATATTCACTATTATAGAAAGAAATCAAGCAATTTTCCTCTCCAAATGCTTGATAATTAACTAAACTTTTTTTGATAAATCTTTCTACAACAGTGATAACATAACAAAGACACTTTTTTTTAGTACCTAAAAGAAAACTCCATATCATCTTAACAGATGTTATTGAATAGTAACTAATTTCTCCTAACGGCCGTTCAATTCGATCGGTTGTCTTTATAGAAATTAAACTTTTATAAAAATAAAAAAAAATAAAAAGTGCAGTTTATTGATCTAAAGTATGTTTTCGTCATATGTAAGAGATCGTGAATTTAACGCGGAACACACATTTTCGGACAGAAAAATGCCTCAATTTTTATAAAAATTCGTGACATTGTAACTCATACATTTGTTTAAAATATATCATTTTTAAAATTTCAAAATATTTCATAAATAATTAATTTTTCCTATTAACATGTAAAGGGATAGCTCATTTAGCATTACAGTAAAGGAGAAAAAACGCTAGAAACACATTTTCTAAAAGGAAATATGTGTCAACTCGGATAAAAATGAGTAGTATGATAAAATAAGAGATTCTCTACAAGATATAGTGAAGCAAGAATATGATATTAATATTTGAATACTTTTATATTTGAAAAAATACTCCAAATTGTGGTCCTATTCTTTAATATTAACCGAAGACAGCCATAAGATCTTGAATTCGCAATTAATCTTTTTCTTGGTTATAACGCACAACTCATATTTAAATAATATAATAATAATAAATATAAGTATGTGTGCTTGTGTGCGTGTTGCTGAAAGTAAATTACACTTGTATGCCTTGTCAAATAAGTCTCCTACTTCGAATGTAATTTCTCAGATATATGCGGTTTCCATAAGCAACAATCCCATCAAATACAGAGTACTGCTACATACATACACAAATAAATATGTCATGTCAGCTTTTAGACCAAATCAAAACATTCCACGTCTCACTGTATGTGAATAAATAGCGACATAACATCGATAAAAAAAAACGTATAATAAATTCATATGTGATTTCTATAAATAGCATGCACTCAAAGTCTACTTCTGAGAATTTACAAGAAAATTTTTGATTGTATCTGCTAATAAGGTTCCTCTATGTTAACTAGAAAGACGATTATTAGTTTCGAATTATCGTCTTTTAGCACTGAATAAAAAATTGCGTATTTACTTGATAAATATTAAATATAATCTCATTTTTAATACCTAAATTTCACGAAAATCCTGTTAAATTCGGTAGCATTGTTAATAGCTATCATACGTATATTACGAAATCTAGAAATATTTTAACTATTGATGCTTCCAAATACTATCGCGATAACTCTGTAAGCATACAGTTTCTATTAAAAACAGCTTCGAATGTATTAAAGTCACAGAAACAAGATAATGGTTTTTATGCATAATTTTGACTTCAAAAATTTTTTTTAACTCCATAGATGTTGATGATAAGGTTACAGTTCTTATGCTTGTGTGCTCATACATGATAGATATCAATTTATGTAACACAATAAAACTGGAAAAATTTAATACTCTTTTTAAACGTACTGCAAGAAAATTTCATTCATTTCAATCAAATCTTTATAAGCAAGTTAAAAGCCAGCCTCAAGGTAATCCTACTAGTAATTGTTTCGCAAACCTATATTTGCATTTTTAAATATAGACTATATTGGTAATTAATCTTACTTTCTTTTATATGTATGATTTATTCGGTTTTGATAAAAATAATGAATTTAAACCGAATATTACATTGTATTATGGATTACCTTAACTCTTTAAAAGATAACTTTAACAGGGTTGAAGTTTTGGATTTTAACTTGCTGGTAAGTAATAATAAAGTAGCTAAGAATATTTGTAACAGAAGAGATACATTTTCACATTCCAAAAACTTAAATACCTTCTTGGAACAGCAATTTACATATATCTCTTTAATAGAAATATTATACTGAATTTTTTACTTTGAAATAATAATTTTAACTACACACACGATAAACAAATTCAACAATTTTAAGAAATTATTCTGTAATTATTTGGATCATGATTATCTCACTTAAACTTCTTAAAACATACACGTTTCGTAAATACATTGATCGTCTTGTTTTAATTCCAAAATCTCCATACAACAATAGAACCACAGTGTCAGCTTGTTAGTGGTCTTTCTATGAGGATTCAAAATATTTCCCCCCAGTTTACACTTTCCGACACACATTCTAAAACATCTTATCCCCTTACAAATTTCAACATTTTACACAACCTACCGACTAAAACCAAACAGGTGCCATCCGAGTGCATCTTTTTGGTTAAGTCGATGTGTTACATTTCATACATTCAAGATCTATATTTAAAGTCAATAACGGCTTTACGATCCTTTCACGATTCGCATTTAAAGATTTCATTTCCTTGATTTCTGTTGTGAAGACAATTCTGTATCAATTTTTATATTCTCTCATGTTCTTCAAACCATAAATTGTTTATATTTCTCATTCATTTATTTTGAGATATTTGCTAGTTGTACTCTTCTTCCCTTTGGATTAATTTCCTTTTGGGGTATTTCTATTTTAACATACCGAGTTGCAAAGGGTAAGGTTGGTGCTATCAAACAAGTTTATCCCATTTAGTCGGTCCTGAGTCCGAAATTATTTAAAAATTTCTAGGTTCCATTCTTATTTTTTGTTTCCATATATTTGTCACTGCCTTCCACTTATTTATTTCGTTGTTTTCTTGAATTTTTGAATTTATCATTTCTTCATAGTTTTAAGTACACATTTCCTCAATTCATGTTTTTTTCTTTATATATATATATAAAATCTTGCCTATATATTTTTTTCTTATGTAAATCAAGAACTTTTGAATCTCTTGTATTTATGTGTTTAGTAGTCAAGAAAGGAAAAAAAGATATTTGAATTCAGTGTAAAAAATAAATGATAGGAATTTTCTTGTATGAAAAAATGCAGATAACAAATTATTTGTTTTAAATGCTAACACAGTCAAAACTTTTAACCTTTTTCCAATTTTTTACGTAGAAGCTTTTTTGGTTTGTTCTTCAAAACGTTTTACGATAGATTATATGTATTTCATTTTCAACGTTTCATTATTTCTGAAAAAGTTTATTCTTAAATCTCATTAAAATAAAACTCTAAATGTAAATTAATTGTAACATGTATTAGGATCTCAAACTTTTTAACTTAATGATTGTCAATACACAATGAAAATTTTGTAAGTCCTAAAAATAACAATAATAATAATAATAATAAGAAATTTTAATTTTATTTTTTCACGGAATTGGATAGCAGATTTATTCTGAGGTATATTTAAAGACATCTGGTAATCTCAATGTAACTGAGATAATATGAACATAATTTCAAATTTACTTACCGGAGGGGATATTTCTGATATATACGTGCATTCTGAAGTCACAGACAGTGACACAGCAATGCCGACAATAAGTCTACCTATAAGGATCATGATGACACTGACACTGAAGAATAAAACCACAGCTCCGATAATGAAAAGAATACATGATAAACCGATTCCGGCTTTCCGTCCCCACGTGTCCACGATGTTTCCTGTACAAAAAAAATAGGATAATTCTTTTAAATAAAGACTTCTGTTTTAAAATGGGAACCGATACATAATGAATGCATTGATTTTTTTTTTTTTATAACCCTGTGACAAAGCCATATAATGGTTTTTAACCCTTTCCCGGGCAGTGGCTAATAGGTCTAGCCACATAACAAAAAAATTTTCTTCAAGAGGGTAGTGGATATTTAGTCTATCCACATGCGTTAATTGAAGCTAAAATGCATAAAAATCAATACAGATGGCAGCACGATAGCTTCTTTTGCATTTCATGTTCTCTGATGAGTAGTTAGAAACAGTTTTTCTCGTGTAAATCTACAAATTGTGTTTTGATTACTATAAATAAAATTTCTGATCTGTGAAAAAAATTTCGAGAAGTTTTAAGTATACTTTTCTCTCATCTGAATGAATTAAGCCAATGTACAATTAAAAAAAATGTTTTATTTAAGTTTTTGGAAAGTTTTTATATGTGGATAGAGGCTCTATCCACTGCCCACATAGAACAGAAAAATGACTCTAGAAATTTTCGCTCTTCTTCCACTCGATAGAAAGCACTTAGAATCACGTGAGAATGTTGGGGGTGGGAAATATAAACAAACTTTGTTTACAATATGTGGGAAGAAATTCTTACGTTCGAAAATCTTTCACTATAGCTTTTCTGTGCGTATCACTGTGCCTTCGAGCAAATGATTCTACTTGCTTTGAGAAGTTTCACGGTAAATAGCCCATCAAATTTGTGAAATAATTAATTTAAGTCCTCAAAAATATTACTTTACTTCTTATACTAAAATTAAATAAAATATAAAATGTGGATATATACCAATTTCAGTGTATATTTTAGAAAGTATTCTATTATTATTTTATTACACTTGTACTTTGCATTTAATTGTTATTGAAACAGTTATTAGCATAAATGTAAATTTCTCATAAAAAGTTTAGTGTAATATGATCCATTATTTCTGTCCTGAAAAGTAAGTTAAATGTCCGAAGTGCGCGGTGGCTATAACGTCTAGCCACTACCAAGAAGAAAAAAAAACCTGGTCAGATTTTTTTGTGACTAAATAATGTTTATAGAGGAAGAGAGCGTTACATTTATCAAATACTTTATCATAGAAAAGTGTATTTTAGCTTTGTGCCCGCGAAAGGGTTAAAGAATCTTATAAGGGTATGTGGCATGCTAAAATTATCGAGGCTTAAGATTCTCACGTTGGCGTGGAGAAGTTTGGAGAATGAGCTGCCAGCTCAGTTGTCATTCTTGTCACTTGACCGTATAGTTCAAAATTACTGAACCTGTCTCCAATAACTCTCTTGTTGCTTCGTAGTATGGTGTTACTAAACAAGCTATCAATCAATAAAGACTCTTACGAACCACGTAAATTAAAAAATAACGAGTTATTATACATGTATCATAAGATTAAAGAAGAAATATCTGAACATATTTTTCTTTCAGAAATTCTAAAATAATTTTAATAAAAAAAAAATCTTGAGACATTTGAAAATATATTTCATTTACCTGCAAAGTATGAAACACTTTAAAATTGCTTACAAAGCTGATCTCTTTATTTTAAAGCAATCAATTTAGAATTAAGATCAGAAGCAGAATTTTTATAGTTAACGGTAAAATAATGATTAAAAAAAATTCACATATAAGTTGATGAAATGAAAGCAGTTATACCAGAAAAGAAAATTACTATGAAAAAGAAAATATGCGTATACAGATTAATGAACCGTTTTCAAAAATCAGGAAAATGATAAATGCATTGAGTGGAAAGTATAATTAAACAATCAAAATTGACAAATATCTTTGAAAATAAAGAATGGAAAGTGAGGGGAAAAAGTATGAGAATGTAACTACTCAAAGACTATATACCGAAGACAACCATCTATGCAGGGGTGGCGAACCAGTGGCACGGGGCACAATATTTTTGGCACGTCAGTGATAAAAATAGTTTGCATTTTATTTTAAAATTTCAAAGTTCACTATGAAATATTACGAACACAAACGCGAGAGATCGGTCGAGGGGTGCACACTCGTTTGTTATTGTCTTGCCTTAGTTACATCGTAGACTATAATTGCTTATGCACAACTGTATTTTAAAGTTTATCTGTTTATATTTACGATTTTAAGTGTTATTTAAAAGGCTAGTTCAGTAAAAAAAAAAGAAAGTACAAGATAAAGTGAGCAGAGAATTTCAAATTTGTTGAACCGGGGAAAAATGACATTATCAGTAAAGGCGATAATGGTGTGTGTTTTATGTTCTGAATCTGGTTTCAGAGCATCGTCGAAAAAGGGATTTTGAAACAAATCACAAACCCTCTTGTCAAAAAAAATGAACTACAGCAAAAAAAAATTAATTGGTTAGAAACCGTTTGGCAGATGACTCAATTCACAAAGTATTCTACAAAAAATAACATCTTTCAATCCAATATAAGTTGTCATCCCAAACTGCAACAACAGAAGCCACATAATGTTACTTTTATTTGAATTAGACGAATAACAAAACAAAACTTAGGGTGAAAAAGGTATTTTTCTAGTAAATAAATTTTGTTAGATTTAAATTTTAATTTTCCCAAAAATACAATAAAATTATTTACCATCTATCCCATTAAAACAAAAAAAAATGGCAGGATCCAAATTTTAAACCCTGCCCTTATTTTTTAAGACTTTTTTTTTATTTCATTTTTTAAGAGCGCGAAAACTTATTTAACTTTAACTTTTTAAGGATTTAAAATAATTTTTTGACCTTAGAGGATTTGGGTTTTTGCTCCCATAGTTTATATCTAAGGACAAATTTTTAAATTTTTATTTGTTAATTTTTAAAATTTTATACAATCAAAAATTTGTGTAAAATTTTTTTAAATAAATATTATTATAACAAATAAAATTTTTAAACAAACCCCCTTTAAAAATTTTCAAGAAAAAATTTATAATAAATTTCACCTTTTTACTATTTTACATTTTTTTTAATTTTTTTATTTTTTAAATGAGCTTTAAAATTTTTCTAATTATTTTTTTTTAATTTTTGAAAAACCTGTAAAAAATTAAAGGATGGGGTTTTTTCGGATAGTTTATACTGGGTAAAACAAATTTTAATTTTTAATGTAATTTTTTTGGTATATATATTGTGGTAACCCGTTTCAAAAATGCAAAGATTTTAAAATATTTTTTATACAATTTCTGTAAAAATTTTTCCTTTATTTGGGATAAAGAAAACATTTTTTATTTAGTACCAGCAAAAATGAATACATTTTATTATTTTACTACTACGATTAAGTATAATTAACATTCGAGTTCTAATTAATGAAATAGTTGTGATTTTCCTTTCTTACACTTAATTTTTGTAAATATATTTCTTTATTCAATTTAAACTTGCGGTTTTTCTTGATTGATTTCTGAATGAACCAAATTTTTCACCCACTTGAAAAAAAAAATGTTTAAAAATTGGGTCTTGCAAAATATTTTTTAAATTAGAATATTTTGGATTAATATAAAATATTCTAAATTTTCATGTAAAGATAAAAATGTTTTGTTTCATTTTTTCATTGAACCAAAAACCCCTTTGTAAATTTTCGAAACCTGTTCAAGTTTTTTTGAGCGGCAAAAATATTAAAAAATTTTATGTATTTTTCTAATTCTGAAAAAGGATAAAAAGTTTGTTTCTTTTCACTCTTTTAAAAAAAATTTTAAATTGAATTTCTGGGAAGTTATTTTACAGAGGAGATTGTTGACCATTATTATTTCTATGTTTGTACTCAAGTAACAATTTCTTACTAAAAGCTTTGATGTGTCTGTAGCATTACAAGCATCGCTTATTAAATTATCTTAAATTATCTTATCTGATCTTTTGTTGTACCTACTAAAAACATAAGTCTAATAGCCAATAATCATAATTGCCTAATGAAACCGATTCTTTCAGTAACATTTTGCATTCGTGGATATCAAGTATTGAACTGGAGATCGCAGTTCCACTCGAATAATATAAAAATAACATACGCAAACTTTCATCCGTTTAATATTTAATATATATATATAAATAACGTCATCTAGAGGGCTGCACAATTAAACGGGATGGTCCGCATGTTGACTATGCCTGGTTTAGACCATCAAATGGAATAACGTCAAGATTCTTCCAATATAAGGATTAGGAGTTCAACAATTGTAGTACAATTTTAAGTGGCATCTACAATTGTTCAAAATTATGAGGTCCATTATCAATAACTAATTTTGTTGCTCATGTACAACATTAACGTTAAAATTCAGTAATCTTTTAAATAAAATTATTTAAAAAATAAAATGCATAAAAACTATTTTTTTACATAACTGTTTGTAAAAAATGCAACACCATGAAGAGGAATCATCAGAATTAAATGAACTTGGCAGCAAATACCAGTTATAGGATGTTTATGAAAAATAGTAAGATTTCAGAGTCTCCGCGCATGCGTGGCGTGCGCAGCGCACTCTGAACTGATGCTGAAAGCGTATAAATAGAGGGCTGTAACGAGACGTTGAAAATAATTAATGATTATTTGTTAGTGGCGAACGTTTAGTGAGACCTAAGTATCCTCCCAAAAGAAATAAGGAGAAATTCCAACAACACGGGGTTTGAACGGGGGATTATCGGCCTTCGAGAAGGAGGATTTTCCTATCCCCAATAGGAGCTCGTGTGCAGGAAAAAAGTTCCACAGTGATGTGAGTTTGGAGGCAGTGGACCGACGAGCCCCCAACAACTGAAAAAATGGCGTGGACGACAAAGGGGACGGCTGCGAGCGACGATCGACACCTGCTCCGCATGGCGGTGAATGACCTCACTTCCCCAGTCAGTTGGCGTACGTTGGTCTACTGCTACAGGTGTACTAATATCTTTATCAGTTCATCGACGTCTGCTGCACCGCGGGGTTGCAAGGCGGGTGCTTTATACAGAATTCCCCACGACAAACCATCGACGGCTGCCCGTAATGGCCATGAGCACAGAGCCTGGCAGGTGATTGGCAAAGTTGTCTTTTCAGATGAATCACGCTTCAATTTGGGGGCCATGATGGCCGCATTCGTGTTAGACCCGCCAGTGAACGCTGCCTTTCCCGAGTGCATTACGAACGACATAGGGCCCAACATCCGAAGTTAGGGTTTGGGGGGGCGATTTGTATCATGGACGATCCAATTTTCTGTTTAGGGTAATCTCAATAGCAACAGGTACGTCCGGGGCCTACAGCCCGGGCGTTCCCTTTTTTCAAAGGACCCCCGAGCTATCTTCAACGGATTTCTTTCAGCAGACTTTTTTGCCCAACATGCCCTTTTCCTTCCCCGTTATTAATATGTCGCCTATTGAGCACATGTGGGATTTGGTTGGTCGGCGTCTAACTCGTGACCCGCATCCAGAAGCTTCAAAAGACGAACTTTTGCTTCGCATACAAGCAATATGGAATTCTCTTCCATAAGCAGACATTCAAAATCTGTTTGACTCCATGCCACGTCTTATATCAACACTTATTGCAGCGCGTGGTGGCTACACCAAATACTGCTTTCAGACACTTAATATTGTTTTTTTGCTTTGAAAATTTCGTCATTTATTTGTACGAATACAAATCGTTTGGGCATTTAATTCTGATGATTCCTTCATGGTGTTGCAATTTTTACAAACAGCAGTTAATGTATCAAAACATTTTAGAAAACACACTGAAAATTTACAAACAGGTTAGTAAAAATAATTTACACTCAATTTTAATGATATTAACTTTGTATCTGGATTGTATTTTTATGCAGGATAATAATTCTAAGCTTGCAATTTTAACTATTAATCTTCCTTTATACGTGACTAGAAATTCATTCTCCCCATTCTCAGAACGTCATGAAGTAAATAAAGTGAGAGTTCAGAATGATAAAATTAGATCAGTCATTACTACGAAAAAAAGGTTTAAAAGAACTTTTCAACAAAAACGGATTAATTAGTGGATAAAATCTAACCAAAAATGGGATAAGCGACTAATAAAAAATTCATGCAGCTGACGCGTTTTCTAATGAATGTCTAATAAATAGGGTTGTTTAAACAATTTTATAAAGATCTCAAAATGAACAAGGTGGGGAAATAAATTATATGTTCAATATAAAAAAACAGTGATTGTGTATTTCAATGTAATTTTTTCATGAATGATCTTTGTATAAATGAGAAATTTTTTTTTAAGGTAGAAATACTAATAAGAATCAATTAAAATGTTAGATTGGAGTAATAATTATTGAATAATTGTAACAGAAAGTAACAATTCTTTAAATAAATATTATAATATTTTTATAATAAAGCTAATTTTTTTTTGTGCATTTATATAAGCAGTATATTATTCTAGTCGAAAATACAATATGGGAATATATAAGTTCGTTTTGTGAAAAACCAAATTCTGTCTCCTACATATACATGAAAATTTTCTGAAGTTACTATAAACATAATATTCCAAAATATTAAATAAGTTTATAAAAAGTAGTAAATATTTTCTGATCTACTTATTCCAAAGAAAAATTAAGAAGCAATTACACTGAGTAAAAAAATTAATTAATTTCGATATTTTCATCTTTATTTTCATTTAAATTACCCACACAAAAAGGCAGATTCTTGATATACAATCATCCCCTTTTATACTACCGTTCAAAACTACTAACACAATTTGAAAACATATTTAAATAAATTTTCTAGATAAAGATGGTAATTTTGCTCAAATATTCAAACAGATTTTCTTTCTTTAATGTTTGACATAGGTTAAGAAAACCAATGAAGAGTCTCAAAGATAACTTCAAACATTATATCGAGATTAAAATCACAAAATGGAGGAGAAGAAAATGTGCTGATCAAATATTTATTTCAAACAGGCGAGTGTTCAAACAAACAAGAAAATTTATTCTATTCATCATTTATGATATGCTGCAAAGATCGAAATATGATTATATTTTGTAATAAAGTCAGTTATAAAGAATAAGCAAACTCCTTTTTAAAAAAATTACCATTTATAAAATGCAAATATCAAAGAGTGATTTCACTGAAATTAAATATAGACGGAAAAGTACAATAGAGATAGTAAATAAGTAAGTAAAGTAAGAACTATTGAAAATTACTTCAGCTTTGGTTAGACAATATGAACAGAGTACTTAAAGTTGTGTTTTTCCAGTGCATATATAACTAAACGACAAAGAAAGTAGTTAATCATTTAGTTTATTTCAGTCTTTGCACATTCATACTTCTCAACTATACTTTACTTTTAAAAAGAAGATTTATTTGCCACCCATATAAGCAGTTTAATTATATTGCATTCAAATTGATTCTTCAAAATACAATGCATGTATTTAAATTACTTCCGTTTCCTTTTTGTCAAGCTAAAATATGCACACAATGCTCGGAATATAAAATGACTGCACGCGCCAACCGTTTACTATTCAATGGATGATAAATCTTTTGGTCGAGAAAGAAAGAAATGTGTTAAAAGATAGTAACTATAAATTATTCATGAAAAAATAGTATTCATGAACGAAGACCAACACAAATAACTTACTGTAAACCTTTAGTAATGTCGCGTAGTATAGCTATTTTGAATGATTGCATGAATTCAAAATAATTTGTTCAGGGAATAATTTAGTTTCTGAGAAGTTGTTAAAACATTTGTTTTAATTCTGTTTTAAACTAGATATCAAATAGTAAATAATTATGTTTTTACATTACACCGCGATAATAAATCAAAATATACCTAAGTTGTATTCAAAATAACAAGATGCTTTTCTTTATGTGCATTATACAGGTAGATCAAAAAGTTGCCGGAATAGGTAAATTACAATAATAGAACAATAATTTAATCTTATTGGTCTCCAAGGTAGTACCCTCCGGCATCCACACACTTGTTCCAGCGTTCGTATAACTGTTCAAAAACTCCTGGAATTAATTTTTTGAGAGGTCCTTCACTTGATTCGTTGCATTTTAGATCACCTCATTTGAATCCACAAAACGCTGTCCCTTCAATTTCATTTTCAGCCAGGGAAACAGGTAAAAACCTCTGAAGCTGAATCGTTTCCGTAAGCTTTCTTCAGCATCTGTGCGCCAAAGGGTGTTTTTCGAGCAACACGGAATTTGATGTTTTCGCTGCTCCAAAACAATTAAAAACGCTTTGTCGAAAATGATTTGTAGTTAACGTCAACAGCGGAAAAAAATTGATGGTGTGTTTTTCCTTTATTAGTGCTGTGTCAACCCCCGGGAAACACATTTTTCCCGGAAAAACCCTTTAGAATGTAAGGACCATTCCAGCAACCTTTTTGATCAGTAGTATATAAAAATTGCTTGTGCATGTTATATTGTTTTAAAGGGCTCAGGTTTTTTATTAAAAAGTCCTTTTGGGTTTTTTTAAGAAAAATTTTTTTCCAACCAATTCGAGAAGTAAAACGTAAAGGGAAAATTAAACTGGAAGCTTTTTAAAAAACAGATGTTTAGGGGGTAA
The DNA here is from genome assembly GCA_019973955.1 of Trichonephila inaurata madagascariensis. Lineage (NCBI taxonomy): Eukaryota > Metazoa > Arthropoda > Arachnida > Araneae > Nephilidae > Trichonephila > Trichonephila inaurata. The sequence continues at coordinate 633,587 of BMAV01001900.1, read as the reverse complement.
CGTGGATTTGGGGAGGGTTTTAGTTCGTGGGAAGTGTGAAGAGTAATTCAAGAAGTTATGAAGTCAAGAAAAGTTACCCGTGACAGAGAGCCCTTAGTCAAGGTGCTACCAGCAATTGAACCGAACTTCAGCTAGGATCAAAAGATTGAGGCTTCGTTTGGGCATTAAGGTAGGGGACCATTTAAATATTCGGATCTGTGTTCGCATTGAAATTGAGCTTAGGCGAGTTGTTTTTATAGTGGTCCGGGTTACATTATTTCGGTATTATATATTTTGTTTTAACCGTAGATTTCTACATATCATATTATTATTAATCTGGTTTAAGTTAAGATTTTAATAAATTAATATTAAGATTTGGCAGCTTCTAGTTTTCATTTATTCCACACCTCTAGCTCACGCTGATAATTTAGGGGAAGGGGACCCGAGGGGGTCCCCCACATTTGACTTAAGATACCCGAGATGGGTTTGTTCAAATAATTCGAACAGCCGAGTTCCTTGTAAGATTTTTCGAACAAATAGTATTGATATTGTTATGATTTTAAAAGAGAACTGGAGAATTTTTAAACACAATACACTCAGATAATGTTAAATCAATTCTCCAGAAGTTCAAGTTGCTTTTCGATGATAATAATAAAGAAACATTGAGTTTTTATCATGCACTATTTTTCTTGAGAAACATTTTTTAACTTAATAAAGGTTTAATAAATTTAATTAAAATCACATTTTTTAATGAAATTTTTTGCGCTCGAGGGAATGGAAACCCCCTTTTTTTGGTTAGGGTAAAAGCGAACGGAAGTAGGGGGGGGCAGGGAACCACGGGGTTGCGTCATATCCGGAAAAATGTTGGGTGATTGCCCACCCTCCGATTGGAACTTTCCCCCTTTCGATTGGGGGGCCTTTTCCCCCGACCTGGGAAAACTATCAACGGTTGTATGTTGAGTGTGTGCTTTACGGGTAGACAAAATAGTTTCCACAAAAGCGTGCCGTTTTGAAAAATTTCCTTAGATTGTTTAAAATATGGGGATGGTTTTGGGGTAATTTGTTTTAATTTTTATTTGCGTTGAATTTTAAATTTTACGAATGCCAAATCAAAATCACAAAGAGGAAAAGAGTTTGAAAAGGAAAAAAAAAAAAATCAGGTTCAGTCGTAAAAGGACAAAAAAAAGAAAAAAAGGGGCAAATTCGTCAATGCTACTGCCAAATTCCATGAGTACAGGGAATATCAAGCACGGAAAAAAACTGCAAAAAAACTCTAAAGCCCAGTTTAAGGGGTGGGAGAATGCTATTTAAATCTTCTAATGAAGCACACATTAATACGGACTTTTCAAACCACCCTATGCCATTAATTACAGAGCCCTCAACAAGTCTAGTGCTTGTTGGAACTGATGCATGTAAATCAATAATAAATTCTATCTTAAGTTACAAAGACTATGATTCCCATAAAAATACTCACAAAGATTTTCAAAAGTGATTCGTTCTGAGCACAAAAATATTTTACAGAATATTTTACCGGGAATTAATTTAGAAGACACATTAACGCATGCTACAATTGAAAACTAAGTTTAAATAGGAAAAGTATACCAAATTTATCAAAATATAATAGTTTTGTATACCTAGAAATTCCAGCACATCTTTCTACTTTGGATTTGGTATCATAAAGACTCATTTTGCCACGAATACCTTTTATGTAAATTAGGCGATTGAGACATGTACACGGTCAGTTTGGAATATTAGGGCAAATACTCAATGTTCCAATGTCGCCAAAAGAAGTTTCACGCACCATTTTTTTTTTATCTTTTTTTTTTTCAAATCGTATATTAAAACAAAATGGTACCTCAACTCATAAGAGCTAATGTGTAAATTCAGAATTTAATGAGATTGTATATTATCCAGAAAAAACTATGATACAGATCTTTTTGGTTTTATCCTGTGAATGTACTTTTTCTATCTTTGAATATTTTTTCTACGTTCTACATTTTTTTAAAGTATTAATTCGGTCACTAACAGTTTCTAAGAGCTGAACTTCAATTAAAATAAAAAATAAATTTGCGTAACTCTCATTTTGTGATCAAAAGTTCTTTAGAATATCCATTTCTTTATATGCACAAATAATCTGAAAAGCAATACTAAGAGGAAGAAGAGAAAATGTGCAAGCGTGTGTGGGCGATACAGCTCAAAAACAGAAAGATCCAGAAGAGTAAAATTTGATATACTAAAACTATATGTGATAATAGCATGTATCTCAGAGATTTTTTAAATTCGTTTCATACTTTTTAAAATTTATTTTTGGAACTGTTTAAATTCAGGGCTGCATGAAACATTTCACGATGTCACCATTCTAAAATATTCTTCATGGTTTTTGGAGAGGGGGGATATCGTTACATATTTACATTATTATTATATTTATGTTTCATTTCATTTGTTTGTTCTTTGAAGTTAGATTGTAGTTCTTTTTCGAATGACAGAATAGTTGAATTTTGTTTATATCCGGCAGTACATTGTTTATGCTTATAATTGCACTTTTGCTCTTTTGGTGTAGTTCGATCAAAACTAGGCTCATTTATCCTTTTCGGTAATCTTTAGCTAAATTCTGGTGTTATTTATTTTAGATAGTTTTAAGTTAAAGTCTGATATTCTAATTCAGTTTGCTTAATACTTATTGAATGTAATAATGATTATTTTATAAACTGTATTATTACAAATTCTTATGGTTTTCAGGAGTGCATGTTAATCGCCTAGTTGACTATATGAATTGCTTAGATTATCTATATTAATAAAATGGTTTGTGAGGAGAGAACAGTGCAAAGTTGGAAGAGCCCAACTGAAGCTATAGGGTGGAACGTTTTCGCGTCACACAGCCAAAAAATCGGCTTCTTTTTGTAGATAGGTTAACAGCGTTTCTATCCTCACGTGCACTCCTAAATTTTGCGGGGTCCTGTCTTTTATCCTCACCCCGGCAACCTTTGACCGGAGAAAACCCCACTTCATCCACAAGCCGGATGTAATTCGAGGTGTCAGAAAGATACAGCCCCGCCCCAAGAAATGAGCAGAAAGGGAAGTCCTGTTGGAAAATACTGAAGAGAATGATTGTGGCCTCCTCCCTCACAAATATCATATTCTGAACCCTAGTCAAATAATCAATATTTTGAATAACTTCAATGTAAATGTATGTTCTATAATTAGTAGCTGTGACGAAATAAACCAAATATACAAATTCATAGCTCTCACGCTGCCATTAAATTTCTCAAACGTCACAAGGCGATGATGATGTGCACCTTGAAGATATTTCTTCATAATTAACAATATTTTTTAAAATTTTCTATGAAAGATATCTTTTTTGGTCTTTTCCTCCAATAAAATGTCGCAGGGTCACGATTTTTGCACTTTGGGAGTGAGTGAGTGAGTGAGTGTTAGGTTTTATGGCGCAAGAGCCAATCTTGGCTAAGCTGCGCCAAACATTGGTGTTAGTCGAAAACAAATAAAGCAACATAATCAAAAAATTTAAAGAAATATACGAAAAAGGAAATAAATTAACGCAATAGAAAAATGTAAAAACCCAAAAAAAGTTATAATAAAAAGTGTTTTTCAATAGAAAAAACTAATTAATCTGAACTATGTTCATGTAGTAAAATTTGTGTGTGGCCTGGACGTGAAAAGAAGGAAAAGGTAAATTGAATGACAAGAAGGAGGGTTGAAAATAGAGACGGATCACTAGGGTACCCCGGGTTCGGAAAAACCCCCGCTTTTCCAAAGATAGTAAACCCCTTTTGGGGAAAAAGGGAAAAAATCACTAGAGAGAAAGAGAGAGAGGGTACCTCGGGATTGTGTACAAACCCCTATACCTAAAGAAGGTGAGCCCCCTGAGGGGTTGCACTTTGTGAATGATCCAAGTGTTGTATTTGAGAATGGCATTGTTCGGGGCATCTAAGCTGATTAATTTTAAGCGATTTTTGGTTTTAGTGTTATTTTTTTCTTTAAAATAACACAAGACATGTGGAATGAACATTTCAGCTTCTTTTAGAAAAATAACGGAAGGGGATACCAATTGGTGGGTTTTATACAAATTTTTATTTATATAATCATAAAACAAGTTATTGAATTTTTCTTTTTTAACGAAAAGAGAAAAAGATGAACCATTTCGCATGGCTTTGGCTTATATTACGTCACATGAAATCTTGGTCTATTTTTGGAGATCTTTGTGTCCTTTTCTTATATTTTTGCATTGAAATTACGATTCTTTTTCGAAAGAATCAAAAACATGTTCTTTCAAAAATTCACTATAAATTATTTAAAAGGTTATAATAGAGTAGACCATTATATATATATTAAAAAAACATTTAAAATTTTTGGATACGTCGTCTTGCATCAGATAGGACATGGACCCTCCTTAAAAAAGTTATATTCACACTTCCTGCAAAAATCTAGGATTTATTTTAATAATTTACTCATCTGAAGAAAAGGATTGCAGCTAGTTTAAAATAATTGTAAATAAGTGCTTGGGATCTATGCCTATTTTTATTTATTTGAAAAGGTCTTAATTAAAGGTTTAGCATTTGTTTATAATAAAATTACAGCCTTCCACTGAATCCTCGAAGAAAAGCTTAAAAAGTTTTAAAAAATTCGTGACCACAAAACAAAATAAATGAAAATTGCTGGTTTGAAATTAAAAGAAATCGATTTGAGAATTACATAAAACACACACCAGGAAGCTAATCAATATATGTCACACCGAAGCGTTGCTAGATAATCGATTGTTTGAAAATAGTTGTTAGAAGCACGCTAGATTCACAAGACTGCGGCAACAACACATTAATTATGTAGTACCATCACCAAGCGACACTCTTTGTCATAGCATACATAATTTTCTTTTATAAATTCAGGTTTTCATTTTCAATGACATAAAGCTATTTTTGAAAGAACCTTTACTTGGATTCTTAGAAATTTATTGTTTATTTCATGATTTTTGAGATTATGCAAGCTCTGTTTTTTAATCAATATTGCATCTACGTTCCTTTTGTAATTTATTTAGATTCATTCAGGTATAAGTTTTCACACAGTTGAGGTTACTTTACAATTAAAAAAATTTTTAATGTCGCAATTATTTTATCTCTTTTAATCATAATTTTATCATAGATTAATATATAACTTTAATTCGTCAATATTTTAACGACTTGTTGGATTAACGTATACCTAATGGTTTTGAGGGCAGTAAAAAAATTATTAAGAAAAGCTAGAGAAACATATTGCTATTTATTTTCCAACATTTTAGAAATGAAAAAAAGACATATGGTTTTTAGAAAAACATTCAAATAAAAAGTTCTGGTTTCTACAAAAACAAATTTAAATTGCCGTAAATAAAGAAGAACACGGCACAACGATAGGTGTACGCTAGTAATTTTACTTTAAAAAGAAAAAAAGGCATTTAAGGGATGATTTTCTGCTGTTAAACACATAGTCGTTTATTCGATCATTTCGTTAAGCTGTATACCTACCGTATATAATGTGTGATTCTTCTTTGTAAAATGGTAATTCTAAAACCAGGAAATCAGATTTTAAAGTAATACGAACATTCAAATAACATTCACGTTTTCAGGTTAAAAAGCATTACTGTAATGAGGTTATATTTTTAAGTTACTGTTATATTGTAGTGAGACACATTTGTGCGGAGTATTATTAATACAGAAAGCTCAAAACAAATTTTTAAAAATAGTTGTACAGACGTATTCCCTAAGAAAATATCACGTCATGATATAAATATAAGGTCTTTATAGAACCAGTGTGTGTAAATCTCGTAGTTTCTCTTTCTTTTAATATTGTCTCTCTCAACTAAATATATTACATAATTAGTTTTAAATGATGGTGTCTTCCAGCTGCCATTATGTTAATGTTTCGTCAGCTGTGCTTCTAAACGCATCGAATAATTAGTATTCATATCATGAATTCTGCAATAGACGATTTGTAATGCTAAGAAAACAATAGCTTGTTTTCAACGTCATAAAAGATCTACATAGTAAAAAAAGAATGATACAATAGTTAAAATAAAAATCTTTACCAGATAAAAAATGTTTATGCATAATTTATAAGATTTAAAAAGTATTTTTAAATCTTATAAATTATGCATAAACATGCATATTTTTTTACAGTTAAAAGAACTGTGTAGAAACTTGAAAGTTGCCACTTGTTTACTTTGTAAAAGAGAAGAATATGAACAATACTTCATTAAAAAAATAAATTCTTTGTCATGAATATAAGAATAAAATGTTTTTAAAATAGTTTAAATGTTTTTAAAACACTTACCTCCAAAAAATGAAGCACATAAAGCTCCTACGAGAACAGAGCTGACTACTAATTCTTGCTCAAAAGAAGTAAGATTGAAATCATCTCTAAGTTGTAAAAGTGCCCCAGATGTTATACCTAGGAATAGAAGAAACCAAAACTAACTCAAAAGTCTTTCAAATAAAATGAAAAATCAATCATTCATCTGTTAAAAGGACATAAGTACTTTTTCTAAATCATAACCACACACACACACAAGATACTTTAAAAACTTGACTACGATGCAAGAAAACTAAACAGCTTTAAATTTTTAAAATACACACACATATTGTGACATAGCCATCCTGCGATAGCTATGTCTAGTGGGATCCGCGTAAGCTAGAGGTGTGGGATTATCTAAAAGATGAGACATTTTGTAATTCTTAACACAACTTTTATTAAGAATAACTTAAATTACTTAATTCTAAATAACAACTTTCTTTAAGTGAGAATAAGCCACAAATTAAACTG